>JADLZK010007733.1:0-376487 GCA_015847255.1 Hyparrhenia diplandra | reverse complement strand
ATCGAGGCGGCTCTCCTGAGCTTTCTTTCCAACAATGGCGGCTATGGTGGCGGCGCGATGCGAAAAACGGGCCACAAGGTCGGGCGGCGCCTTATATAGGCTGACTGAAGGGGGCCGCGCCTTGGCGGGCGCGCCACGCCACGTACGGGAGGCGGCCCGGCTGGGTGCTTTGGCTTGGCCTCGGCTCCGATCCATGAAACCCGGAGGTGGGGATGACTAGTGGGGTCCAAGCGTCAATAGAGAGGAGGGCGCGGTGCGGCTGCTGCCCGGAGCGCGGGACGGGCGGCGGGGATCTCGTCGTGTGCACGCCGGGCGGGCGGCATCGGGGCCGACTGGCCGGGCGGGGTGGTGCGTCAGCCGTGGCGGGCACGCGGCCGGGCTACAGCGTGCGTCCCAACAGATCAAGCACCTCAGACTACTCGACCAGACAGCGCAAAACGTGACCCAAACCCAAAATTGGGAGTTCACGGTGTTTTTTGCACAACAAATCACCAACCGATGTTCGCATTTTGCGTACTTGGCGCGTTGGAAGGCAATTCTGCGTCTCTTGAGAGAGTCGACGCAAACCTGTAGTGGTGGGCCTGCATGAGGGAGGCGTTAGGGTAGGGTGTGCCCGGCTTGACCACTGTCGCTCGCCGTCTGCGAAATTTATTTGACCAAATTTAATCATTTGAGTCAACATACAATAAAAATGTGGAATTCGAAATCAAGGGTAAACTCATAAATAGGCATAACAAACAAGGGCAAAATTACATGAACATTTTATAAAATTTAACACCGTTAGGGAGAATGACGGAGTAGGGAAAATTGGTGTTTGGTTTTGAAATCAAAGAGTAAAATTCACAAAGTAAAAAAAGGATAAATCACAATTTCGATACAAAAGGGGTAAAATGCAAGAGCCCCTATAGGTAAAATTCAGGTTTTCTTTTCAAATCGAATCGTTTTGAGATTCAAGCTGTTTGAAACAATTTACCACAAAACTAAAAAAAAATGAGAGGTAGCACCAGTTCAATATACAATAAATATAAGTTAATCTTTATATTTAGAAAATTGTTTTCCTTATAAATAATTTGAATATAAAAATCTATGCTATCTCTATAAAATTCTATCAAATTTTTGTAAAATTCAAATTCTCTTGTATTTAATTGAAAATAATTATAGCTTATATAAAATACAAAGAAAAAATACTTATTTCATATTAAAAGTTGCATTGGATGACTGACGTTAGCTTGTCACTTCATACTATAGCCTGATTTATTAGGCCACTCTGTTGTCAGACCAGAAATTGGATGAGGCGCATAGGAAGAGAGCAGATTTGTGGTTCAAGGCGATTTCGAGGTCATTTGATTTGGCTGACATTGTCGCTGGGTACAATGTTTAAACGAACCAAGTACTAGATATATTGTGTAATTGCAGCAAACAAGTCTACTGACAATTGTGGATTTAGCCTTGTTTTATAGGCATGCATGAGTGTAGTCTGTCATGAACCAGAATTGAGCCACCCCGGGCGTGGCTAATTGGGCCAAACGCTTTGACGACGCCCGCCGGGGGGGGGCCGGGTGCTTGGGCGGCGGGCGGCCCTCGCCTGCCGCCGCTTTCCCTCTTCGACTCGACTCGAGTTTGCTTCATATTCAAGTTAGGATTATCTTAGGTAATTTTTGGTGTGCAAGGAGATATCTCATCTATAAGGGAGACCCTTATTAGGAAAGAATAAATTAGGATATGCTTGTAAAAGGTATTCCGATCATTATAAAAGAAACCTTATAGAGATTGCTTAGATTACAAGTCCCACTATTCGGGCTATACAAGCAATAGGCATGTAATCTCTAGGGGATAAGCAAGCAAAATAAAAAAAAATCTTTCGTCTTCAATCTCTCCAACCGCCGCCGCCGCCCTTTGCCGCTGGTAGCGCGCCGCCGCCGCCCACGCCCGGCCTGGCCACCGCCAGGCGCCACGCCACGCCCCCCCGGCGGCTCCTCCTCTCCACCCGTCGCTCGCCGCTGCTTTCGCTCGTTGCCGCCCGGCGAAAATTTCTGTTGCCCATCACGCCATCTCGCGAAGCCGAAGGACAAAGAACACGTGTCAATTCCGGCCCAATCTAGCCGGATCCGGCCGCCTGCCTGGTATCCGGAGACCAGGGGCGATTCCCACCACCCATGGCTTCCGAGATCCGAGTTCAACGCTGGCGGTGAAGGAGCTCCTCGCGTCCGCTGCGCCGGATCAGCAAGCGCTGGCGACGACATGGAGGACCGCCTCCGTCGTATGGAGCACGCCTACACCGCTCGAGGATCCCAAAGACGCACGGCGACCCGCCGCGGAGGGCCGGCCCGGCGGCCCCCCGCCGGGCACGAGGCGGCCCGGCCACGGCCGCCGCCCCCCCCCGCCGGACCTCGGCGACGCTCCGACCACGCTATCCTCCGGCCTTGAGGAGGCGGATGACGCCATCACGTGGCGCACCGGCGTCTCGACGTCATCTTCGACGACACCGCAGCACCGGGCCGCCTTTCCTCTCCTCCAACACTCAGACGACGGCAAGTTCCCTCGGCAGCTTGGCGTCACCATGGCGCCCGTCTCGTCCCGTTCATCGGCGCCACCGGCGCCCGACCCGTGTTTGCCACCCGCGGCATTGCACCCTCCCCGCGTCGCCATGCGCCTACAAGTCCGGAGTTCGACGGCACCGACGACCCCGACCTCGGATTCGCAGGCGGAGCTCTTCTTCGAGCTCAACTTGGACATCGACCCGGACTACTGCTACGTGAGTTACGCCGCCTTCCACCTCACCGGTCTTGCTACGATGCGTACATCGACCGCCCAAGAAGAAGTCCCCGTTCGAGTGGGACGGAGTTCACCAGCGCCCGCGACATCACGCGACCGCCCGGACACCGACGCGCCATGGCGGCATACACGCCGCCGCCCCCGGGGCAAGGCGATCACCACATCGGCGCCCGGTCTATGCATCACGCATGGATTTTTGAGGGACGCCACCGCGTCGGCCTCTTCCGTCGGCGGCTTGCGCATCTTCGCCGCGATGGCACTTTCAGTGGATTCGAGCCCGTTGATGGAGGAGGCCATCGACCTCACCCGCCGATTACAACGGCGGCGAACGGACGACGCCGGCCGCGGCGCCGGCCCGCGGCGCCGGCAAACCGGCCTGCGACCGCGGCAACATCGACGACGACATCATGGCCACCCCGGGTTGATCGCGTACGGGCCAGCGGCGTCTCGCTTGCGATGGATCGACATCGACGGCCTGGCGTCGAGCGACATAATCCGGGGCTGCAGTCCACGGCGACCACCAAGGACTGGGATCATCTCAAACGCCATCGAGTTGCGAGGGCTGGCGCCCGAGTGGAGCCTACACTCATGGCATCATGAGGTACTTCCACCGCTACTACATCCCCGGCGCCCCGAGCTTCTCGGGACTTTATGATGGGGAGAACGCCCCGCTGCATGGCGTAGCAAAGGCTTCCACCTCCCACCGCCCCGGAAGGACCAGCGTTCCAGCGTCGTCCTCCTCCTTCAGCACGCCCGACGAGCGGATCGGGTGCCACCGTCCTCCTCTTCGACAACAGGCGGCGTCTTCTTCAGCGTTGGGGCGTCACCATCGGTGCAGCATGGACACAAGAGATCCAAGCTGGACCGCCCTGCGTGAGCACGTCTAGCGACCTCTCTCACGGCTGCCTCGACTTCACCTCCCTCGCCGCCCACGCCGATCCGTCACGCCTGCGCAGCAGCTCCATGCTAAGGTGACGGTCGCGGCGACCTACACCTACACGCCTCCTCCGCCAACCCGCCCGGATGATCGGCCGTGCGGGACCTCGGCGCCTCGCATCGCGACGCCCATGGGCGGAACGTCCTTCGTCGCGACCCGTGCCGAGCTTCAAGTTCAAGATCTACTTGGCGACCTACACCTCGACTTCGCCTTCGCCGACAAGGGCGCCCGATTAATCGCAACGACGACAACGACACGTCGCCCCCTTGTCTTCTACCGGGCACTGTGGTCACCTCCCCGATCGGGCTGCCCTTCGCCCCTACATGGTGGGTTGGGCGGCGGGACGCGCCGCCTCGTCGAACGGTGGGGAGATGTCATGAACTGCACTGGGCCACCCCGGAGTGGCTAATTGGGCCAAACGCGCCGCCCGCCGCCGGCCCCGGGGTCGGAGTCGAGCCGCCTTGGGGCCGGCCCCACGCCCGCCGCCTTCCCTCTTCCGTGCGACTCGAGTTTGCTTCATATTCAAGTTAGGATTATCTTAGGTAATTTTTGGTGTGCAAGGGGATATCTCATCTATAAGGGAGACCCTTATTAGGAAAGAATAAATTAGGATATGTTTGTAAAAAGGTATTCGATCGTATGAGGAAACCTTATAGAGATTGCTTAGATTACAAGTCCCACTATTCGGGCTATATAAGCAATAGGCATGTAATCTCTAGGGGATAAGCAAGCAAAATAAAAAAAATCTTTTCGCCTTCAATCTCTCCAACCGCCGCCGCCGCCGCCCCCGCGCCCGGCGCTGCCCAGCCGCCGCCCAGGCTGCCCGCCACTGGCGCCCCGGCCACCGGCATCCCACCCCCCCCCGACGGCTCATCCTCTCCACCCGTCGCCGCTCGTCTTTAACGTCGCCGCCACCGGGCGAAGCTGCAGCCCCAGACGCCATCTCTGAAGCTTCGAAGGACGAAGAACACGTGTCAATTCCGCCCAATCTAGCCGGAATCTGACAGTAACCAAACTATCATTTTTGTTATAGTCCAAATGAAAAGAAAAAAGAAAAAAAAAAAGTTGTATTGGTTATTGGCTTATCACCTACCATTCTCCTTAGCAAATTATGATGCTATAAACATGTAAAACTAATATTTTCTTTCCAAGTTTAGCTTGTTTATTGTAGATTGGCAAACAAATTTATTTTTAACAAATATTTTAGTTATTTGATTTCTCCGTAAGCGTTATCATGGGCATTATACTAATACACCAAAATGCAACGTGTGTATATTGTATAAACCTAAAGTATTCACCTCTGTGACCACAATGCTCTGGGTTACTAATGGTCTTTGGGAAAGGATATAAACTATAATTTAAACGAATAAATTGCACATTGCATATGTACGGTTATAACAAATATTTGAGTTGACATGCCCTGAATCCACATCTATTTTTTTTTTTTTTAACAGAGACCAATTTAGCCAAACAGATTCATTATTAACAGCCAAACAAATCATTGTTAACACAAACAGTGTATATAAACCATTAGACATAAGAAAGGTGTATTCCAACATGTCTTTACTCATAAACTCATTCAAGCAAAGCAAAAGCATAAAGATAGGGGCTTGCCCTGTGTTTGACTATTACAGAAACAAAGGCCCAAATAGACAATATTATAATTAATTAAAATGAAAATAAAATAGAGTATCAGACGAATCTCGACAAGCAGCCCGGCCCACATGTGGTTAGCCTTCGTCTTCGTCTTCGTCGTCGGTGACATGAATTTCACGTTCAACGTACCCCTTTGTTTGGAGCTCGGCGATAATAAATTCCTTTTCACGCTTGAGCCCCTCCGCGACTCATAGACGGACCTCGCCGCGCTGGCCATAGTGTCCCTGATACTATCCCGCAAATCTTTCTCGTCAATCGCAGACAGCAGTTCCTCGGAGCAGATGGGCACGGGCCTAGTACCGATGGGCATGGAGAGCATGAAATCGATCCGCTGTTGCGTCATCCTGTGCAGGATCACCTTTGTTTTCTTCTTCTTCTTCTTCTTCTCGGCCACCTCCTCCGCTGCAATCTTCACCTCTGCCATGTCCGCCTTCGCCGTCTTCTCAATCGAAGGTTGCATCTTCTCTGCCATGTCCGCCTTCGCCGTCTTCACAATCGAAGGTACTTGCACCTCTGCCTTGTCCGCCTTCATTGTCTTCTCAACCTACCAAGCTGTACGTATTTACTAGAAAGACACGCGGCGTTGCCGCACTGTCGACGAATGTGCCAGCTTTTATTTTGCTAGTAGGTGCAACCCCGATGTATATAGAAAAAAAAATATGTGGTAAATTTTCTTTTTATCTGCGTGGAGTGTATACTATTTTGAGCCGGTTTGGTCATCTGTTTATGTTGTCGCAACTTGTTTGTTACTTTTTTTTATTAAGGAATGATGTATAATTTTAGGATTTGGCTGTTGATTATCTGTTGCTATCAAAGTTGGTCGTTACTATCTTTGTTGACTTTATATTAATAACATAAAAAAAGTGGAGTAACTTGGAGTGATGTGAGCTCATAAGTGATTATGCATATTTTTAAATTATTGTATAGATAGCTATATTTTTTTTGTTGTTGCCAGTTGTATCTAGCTTTTTGTGTGTACAGTAGGTCTACTCTAGCATGTGAGAGAGAGGCGATAGCCAGCAGTAGCAGCTGTGAGTGAAAAACACCTGCTTTTATCGATGGAGAGGCGTCTTTGGAGAACTCAACTGAATGAGATACTAGGAAGCTGGAGAAAAAAAAAGTGGAGTAATTGGGAGTGAGGTGCCTTTTTATTGTTGTAGTGATTATTATATGAGGTGAAATGGTGGACCTCTAACTAAATGTGAAGGAAAATGATAGATTATAAGTGATGTTGTATATTTTTGAGCTATTGTAGAAATAGTTTTTTTTTTTTTTTTGTTGGCATTGCATTATACGCTATGGGATTTGTAGACTACATAGTTAAAATTACCTTAGATTTTTTTTTTTTTAAAGAATTACGGATTGGGAGTTAGGATGGATGAAAACGCGAATGAGAGGAATGTGAATATTATTTTGGATTTTAAATGATGAGGAAGGGTTTTATTTTAGATTTTTTTGGAGGAATTACGGGGTTTAGAGTTAGGATGGATAGATATAAACTTCCTAAATTTATCGGCGAAATACGAACTAGAGGAATCTAGAAACTGTATTGGTTCTTTTTTTTTGGATGATGAAAAAGAGGCGGAAAATATTTAGGTACGTTCTAGTTTGGTTCTAGTTTATTTACGAATTTTCTGGAAATTTTCTACGAAGGGGAAGGGTTTGGTTTCATCTTTTGGGTACGTTTCTCGTGTGTGCATAGCAAAGATGCGTAAACAGTGATGGATAGTATTCTTCTGGGTACGTTTCCTCGCGTGCGCGTAGCAAAGATTCGTAAACAGTGATGAACAGTAACCACGAAAGCGATTTTTCACGTGATACAAGCCGTCCGATCGAGATCCAACGGCCTGAGACTTTGAAGGCGACGTGGCCAGCTCCATCGCCCGATCCTTGGCTCCGGTTTTAGATAGTAGGAGATTTATATATCGGAATTTCTATCCACCATCCGAGTCGGTTTGTGTCATGTGGGCTCAATACAACTCGAGCAGGCCGCGACGGGCCAGCCCAGCAGGCACACCCCGCTCTACCCCATCCAACGTTGCGGCGCTGCCTGCATACACTCCTTCCTCTCCCCACTTTCCTTGAGACAGCGCCGCGCGTCCAGATCGCTTCCTCTTCTTCATCTTCCTCCACGTGGTTGGGCTCCTGCGCTGGAATCCGCGGCGAGTTGCGGCCGGCGACGATGGAGGAGGAGCAGTAGTTGTGGCGGGATACGACCAAGGAGTTGCTTCTTGCTTCGATTATCATTGAAGGTTTCCGCACTCTCATCGTGTCTCCTTCCTTTTGCATCTGTCCGGTCCGGGCGTGGTCGATCGGTTCTCTTGTAGCTGCCATCTCCCATCTGTGGGTCGTTCAGCGTCCGTCCAGCTCAGTAGCAGCTCCTCCTTCCTTCTATCCGCCCTGGCGCCTGCTGCATTTGGGTATTCATCGACGACCACCCAACCCCTATTCAGTACAATCAGATTTTATTTTTGTTTTCATGGATCTTTTTTTTTTTGATAGAACTGGAGGGCCGAGGCCCCTACAGGTGATTAAATTTATTGAAAGGGCAGACAAAGTACAAATTACAACAATAAAAAGAAGAAAGAAGAAAAAGAGGGGCAGTTCATAGTCCAGGGACTAAGGAACTTTGAAAGAAAAAAAAGAAAATGAGGCCCAGGAGCCTAGCGACTGAGCTGGAAGCTAGAGGATCGATTGTATCCATAGATCAAAATGATGGCTAATCCCTGACTTGACTCTGTGCTTAAGCAGCAGCATTTCTTTTCTGAAAATTTCTCTTGCATTGACGGCTGAATACCTTCAAAAATGAGTTTGTTTCTTGATGTCCAGATTGTCCAGCAGATAAGGATTGAGGTTGCCATGAAGAATCTTGGCTGCATTTGGTCCTTAATTAGTCCAAGCACTTCTGGAAATTCTGCTGTCAGGGGGATGTCAATCTGTGCAAATTGCCAGCATTGTTTGGCGAAAGGGCAATCTAGGAAAAGGTGGGTGCAAGTTTCTTCATGATTACTGACACAAAACACACAGGAGTAAGAGGGGAGATCCATGTGTCTTCTCCTTAGCAGGTTTCTTGTGCTCAATCTGTCTTTGAGAAGCAGCCAAAAGAACACCTTGTGTTTGGGCTGGCAAGGATTGAGCCAGAGCCATTTGTAAACCACACCTGTCTGCTGATGGCCAATGAGCTTTCTGTAGGTCTTAGAAGAGGAGAAGTTGTTGCCCCAGGGGTAAATCCATTTATCGTGTTGATCCAATGAGCTTTCATGGATCTTTCACAGCAAGTTATTTATCCTATTGTGGCATAGTGTACCTGTACCCTTTTTCTAGCAATTTTAGACTATCTCTTTGTGTCAAGTTACTTAATAATGAAACTTCATTCACTCAAATGCTATTGACTGTACATCTTTGCTAGATTTTAATTTCTAATTATTATTGTCATATTGTATAGAACCTACGTACGGTTATTAGTTATAGACAGATACCTATTCTATTTGTATTTATTGGCCCCAAGTTCAAAAGGAAAATTTCTGTATATCAAAGTAAAACCCTGTAATTTTCTAGCTAAATATTTTGCATAATAAATATTGCCCGAGCTCATAAAAGTTCATGGCTCCGCCAATGATTATTGTGGTGAGTAGATGGCATGTGCGGCCATCAGCCACCCTGTAGTAGGTGTAGTAGAATTTTTACAAGTTGTTGTAGAAATTGCAAGATACGGCCTTCACTATTGTAATCTATGTGGAACATCCCAAGGTTGTCCAGCTCAATGGTGGGCGTGGCAAATCCTGAACTAAACACATACCTATTTGATTAGTTTTTTTTTTTGAAAAATCTATTTGATTAGTTTTTATTTTTGGATTTTGTGTTAGTGTTTATATTTCCCTGATATGCAGTCTATCGATTTTTAGCAGCAGCAATCATATCCCCTCCCTTTTGTTATTGCTGCACTTGTTTCATTTTTATCGAACAATAACTTCATCTTTTCTCAAGATTGTTGTTCCACCTGCTCATCAGTTAGGCATTGCAGCCCGACAGTTCAAGTGCAGCTGCTCAAGCTAGAGTTCCAGTTATCTAATGCTTCCAGTTAATAAACCAAGGGAGTACTACTTATGTTGATGTTTTCACCTGTTCGGGGACGGAGGGAATATGTATTAATATTTTTCTTCATCCAATCTTTTAAATTTGTTCACTAGTATTTATATTTTTTAGAATGGAAAATATGCCAATGAGCGCTCCGATAAAAACAAGGACAAGCTGTACGAAGAAAATCAGGTTTTCATTTTTGCTATTAGTTTCATTACCTTTTCAATGTGAACCGTTTTGCATATCTGATCCTTTTTTAAAAAAATCTTTTTATGCATGATCACACACCGGGGCTCATCGACAAACATCATACCGTCCTGATGTGAGAAGGAAATGTTGGGTGCTTCTATCGGGATTGGGAGCAGTCATGCAGGATGGCCGTGCAGATCGTTCATAGAGGGAAAAAGGTGAACAGAATGGGCAACAGATGCGCTTTAAGAATGAAAAAGAGTCTGTTAGCTGCCTGCCAGGACTGTCTTCATCTCCTACCCTTTGCTCTGTAATTAACCCAACTGCATCCTACCCCCTGTACTCTTTATCCTGGAATGCCAGGACTATTTTGCTTGTATACTGGATCCTGATCTCTAGGCTCCTTCGTTCAATATAGTCAGTGGAGCACCGCTCCCCTGAATTGATCTAAAAAAAAAAATGGGTAACAAAATTTTTACTCTATGTGATTACTATTTTTGTTCTTGTTCTTCGTAGCATCAACAGCAAATAGCTGATCTGGTATTAGTATGTAGTCAAATCCATTAAGAACTGGATGATCGAGTATGTTTCATCGTAGGATTTGTAAGTACCTTGCTGCGTGCTACACAAACAATTACTCCTATATATCAGGTTCAAGAGGCAAATAATGGTCCACAGACTCATAATTTAACTGAAACCACGCATTCGGATCAAAAGTAGCAGCCGGGAAAGTACATAAAAAAGAAAGAAAATGTCTGTGAACGCAAAACACTCGCGTAATAAATCATTGGGATTTGGGAATAATACAACGTCTGATCCGACGTCGTTCGAGTGGCCAGCAGCGCGACCGGGATCATCAGTCGCTGCAGGCGTCCTTGACGACGTCGCACTGCCGCAGGGTGAAGTAGTAGGGTCCGACGGCGTAGGTGACCTTGCTGGGTGAGGCGTGCGTGAGGCGGGACGGCGTCTGGCCGGCCTTGCCGCGGTTGAAGTCGGTGAAGACGGCGCAGGCCGCGTCGCCCGAGGAGGCGAGGCGGACGGTGCACCGGGACGCCTGGATGACGTCGTCGCGGCCGTTGCTCGCCTTGTTGGGCACCTCGATGTTGAACACGCCCTGCCCGTCCGTGTCGTCCGAGCCGTGGTACACCACCCGGCGCCTGTCGTCAAGGCACGTGATGCTCACCTTGCTGCCTGCGAGCGCGGGGACAATGGACATGGTGGTGGCCGGGTTAATTAGCCGCCGGTCGGGGCAGGAGCGAGGGGGTCGGAAGGAAGGGTTGAAAAGGAACGAACCGGGGATGGGCTTGCCGTTGTAGGCGTAGGCGTTCCAGTTCTTGGTGCAGTCCTGGCACTGCACTTTGCCCGTCACCGTGAACCCCGACGACGGGTGGTAGTCCGGCAGCCGCGCCTCGGCGCACACGACGACGACGACGGCCACCAGCAGCGCGATGCACCTGATGCGCGACATTGTACTTGTGTCGCGCTCGCCTCCGATGTCCGATAGGTGCCAACACGACCAGAGCAGAGGAGAGATTGGTGGCGGCTGCGGGCAGCCAAATTCCGGGCAGCCAAATGCGCTTTTATCGGGAGGGATTCGTCGTGAGCCCAACCAACCCAACTCGACGACGACGTGCGCGCCAGTTCGTACGTGTCGCGTCGGTAGATATCCTCAGGCGCCACCCATGGATCCGTGATCCGTCCGTCGTGGAGGCCACCCACGGTCGGTCGATCGGCTCCGCTGCGGCCGGCATCATGCACGCCAGTAGTCGCTAGCACGCCACGCCGGGCTCCAACCGTACTGTACGCAACGCGACGTGTGGGTGTTGACCGTCAAATTAAGAACGCAGACAGCCGGGCCCCTCATCAAACCAAAAAGGTCACAGGCGCGAGTCATCTCCCAACCTCGACGAGTCGAGAGGTCATCGAATCGAATAAAATCCCAAGTCCAGCCACCCACGCGCGTTTAGAGCTGAGCTCGGAGGACTCGCCTGCAAAGCAGAGGTCTGGTCTTGTCCATCTCTCATCAACACGCAGAGGCAGAGTACTGTACTCTGCCACGGCAGGGATGGGGAGCAGCGAGCAACCGGCGGCTCACAAGCGCGTCGGAGGTGTTGCCAGGATTCCTGGAAGCGGAAGGCAGCCAAAAGCAAAGCAACAATAACCGGCTCTAGGGCTATTCAAAAGCTCTGCTCCCTCCGTCCCTTTTTTAGATGTCGCTATGAATGCGTCGTCGGTCAAATTTTACCAACTTTGGTAGGTTTGTAGAAAAATACGTGCAACATTTATATTTTCAAATAAATTTATTAAAAAACTAAACTTAAAGATCTTTCCGATGATACTAATTACTTAAGATAAATATTTATATATTTTAATATATAATTGCTTGCAGTTTGAAAACGTTGACTTCTTAAAAAAGCTAGAATGACATCTATTTAGGGACGGAGGAGGGAGTACTATGTATACTAGTATAGTGCCCGCGTGCGTTGCCACGCGGTTTTATTTTAGAAATACACATACAAACCAATCACTATGGGCGATTGCAGCAAACAACCAACGGCACAAATTTTTAATCTATAAAATGTCATAGTCGGCTAGTCGCATATTACCTAAACAAGGTTACTGAATCAATCAGAAACACAAGGTTAACAACCAGTCCTCAATCCTTATCACAGCTCAATCCTTAGGCAAAACATGCTATTATTACCCCATAGCGTCACTGCCATGAGAAGATAACTCAAGATCTTATAGATTTGAGGTTTATACGTAACACAAGTATACTGGTCAACTTAACATAGCTCATCCTTTGGCGAAGCATGCTATTACCACATAGTTATTGCTTAGCCAATTTATGACACAGAACTGAATATAGATACTCATATAAACAAGCGAGATTTGACAGAGCCCTGTATTGTAATCCAAACAAATGTAACTTTTTTTATCACCAAACAAATGTAACTAATGCAACTGCAAAAGGCAAGATTGTTGTTACACCATTCATCAACATGTGAAGGAAATACCACACCATCCCAGTTTTAATCATTCAGGAACAAGCATTTAACTGGAAACACCTTTGGCATGAGAGCTGGATTCAATCGAGAAAATATAACAAAGATCTCCATAGAGGATCACTGTAAGTTAATGTTTCCCTCTATAAACAAACACCATTATAAGCTAATGTTTCCCTCTCTAAACAAATACCACTCTGAACCTCTCGCATGAAAAAATGAAGCAAGCTAAAACACAAGCATATGCAAAAAGTTATCTGAGCATGTAATGGAGTTGAAATCTCAGTTTGAACTCAAGTCATATGATCTCTTGATATTTCAGAACAGAGTTCAGCAAAATGAAGATCACAAAGTTTTTACATAATCAATCTGCTTGCCTTGTCACAGTAAAAGCTTCAACCTAAAATAACAATTTTTGAGATTCTGAACAATAATCATATTGAGGTTCTGAACAATAAAGTGAGAACAGTTAAGTAGTGTATTAATGGATTTGCAAGAGCAGCCAAGCAGTGCATTACCCAACCAGCAGCAGTTGCCTTTGCTGAAGCAACTTTTGCCTTTCTTAGGATATCAACAGCTTGAACAGTGCACAGCATAGTTGTGTTGGTGCAGAAATGTGCAACTTGACTACTCACCAGGATCTAGTCTTGAATGGCGCGGACACTGCCACCGAAGGCCAGTACCAGGACAGAGATGGTTCCAATTCGATTCAGTTCTGTAGTCCTGTATGTGTGCATTGATGGTAGCAGTGGTTTCTAACCCGCCGGATGCGCCCAAGCAATGCCCGATCATTGACTGCTAGAAGACGCTGAGACATGGATGAAGTTATTAGAACGTTGA
Organism: Hyparrhenia diplandra; assembly: GCA_015847255.1. Taxonomy (NCBI): domain Eukaryota; kingdom Viridiplantae; phylum Streptophyta; class Magnoliopsida; order Poales; family Poaceae; genus Hyparrhenia; species Hyparrhenia diplandra. The sequence goes on along the minus strand of JADLZK010007733.1, from coordinate 363,005 downwards.
AACCACCATTACAAAAAAAAAAATGCATCCTAAAATTTTTACTTAATTGCCTTCCAAAGTTGTAGTGCGAAGACATAATTTATGGTTGTCACTGCCTGCTAGGTCGCCATGAATAGTACAACCATATCGTTGAAAACAATACAAAAGAATCTCACCTTTGTCTATGGAGCCAACAACTCTCAGATGGCCTTTGTCAATGCCAATACAACTTCTTTCAGCATCCCATAACCTCATCTGTGTACACAATGTCACTCTCAAGAAAATGAGAAACAAACTCTGTGGACATGCTACACTATGGCAACATTCAGGAATATGCAAATTATAATTGAAATATCATTATCAAAAAAAAATCTTGACAATACTGCAAAATGTCATTGTTCGCTTGAAACTTCAGACTTTAACAAATCAAAAGTATACTAACAGAAAAGAAGTGCACATCTGAATCATTACAAGATACAGTTTGACATATGTAATGACATATGTTAGATAACTTTCAGTGCTCTCGAGTTGTCCATTTTCTTCCTGGTAACTTATTAGTCTGTAATAATCTCTATTCCGTGCTTGAGCCTACAAAATTACAGATATCACGGGGAGAAACTCCAAAGCTCAAAAGTTCCATAGAGAATCAGAAATCTTGAAAAGGATTAAACCCAGACAATGCCAAAAGGAAGACCGAACTTGACATGGCCAATCAGTACCTATGACCAGAAAGAATCACCCACATAAGCAATGGTTTTATCCTGCATTCTAAAATATATCCACATTAGTATTTCCGTATTGACTCAAAGATGTAGCCAAACTGTACAGCGTACACCATCTCGAAATTCATTAGAGGTTGGTTATGTACCTTCTCAAGAACCAAAGCTAGAGTGACAGAACTTGCTCATGCAAACAAAAAAAAGAAATTGCCATAACTGACGCCCAACACCTTCACTCAACATCTGTCCAAACATATGGAGTTTGAGACATAAACTGAAATTTCACAAAAAGTCCATTCCAAACGAAATAGCAGATGTTGACGTCCCATAATATTATGAAAAGTATGTCTTTATCTGTGTTGCTAACATGTCAAAATGATTAAATGACATGGTATATCACATATATGTTTTTTGATTCAATAGATAAGGCTACTTCAGGGAAGGTCTATCTATTGGCTTTACTGCATTCTTTCTGTGTTATTCGAAAACAAAAAATCGTGCCTATAATCGATGATTGAAGCAAGGTTCAGAGAAGTATTACTGAAGATACATAAATATATCACATTATCTGAAAAACATTCTCAGACACAGCACGAATCCCACGTCCAGATCAAGCAAACCAAGCAGTCGCTCAGGAATAGCAGAGACAGGCAAACGTACCAGTGGATGCGCTGCTAGGCACGGCCCCCTCGCGTAGCTACCGTCGCTGAGGCCGATATCCACCTGCGTACAGGCGCAGCAGTTAATCCAGATTCATAGGAAAATCAAAACCGGAGCACATCGGCACAGCGGACGCGGCGAATCGGAACAGATCACCAAATTCATCACAGCCCCGGCACCCTAGAAAACTTGCAACAAAACGAACGAACGCACCTCGACGGTGGGGTTATCGCGGTTGTTGAAGATCTGCCTCGCCTTCACCCACATTGACCGCGAAGGGGCGACCATGCTCGGTGGCAGTGTGGCGGTGTCCACAATATCGCGTTCCTGGGGCTCCTGAGCTCGCGCCGGCCATGGAATAGGGGAGGTCGCGCTCATGGCGGTGCTCGGTGTGCAGCGGGGGCGGTGGGTCGCCGGATCGGGAAGGACACGCGCTGGCTGCCGGTTAGCGGCGGATTGGGGATGGAGGCCAGGGGAAGGAAGAGAGGCGAGGGGGCAGCTCAGTCTCCACCGGAGATCACCCGTCGCGGAGACCCGTGGCGACCGAGAAACCCCTAGCCGCGTCCGTTGTGCCGCCGCGTGCTCGGTGTCCGCCGTGCCGCTGCGTGCCCCGGCCGTCGTGCCGCCACGTGCTCCGGCCGTCGCGCCGCCACGTACGCCGCGCCGCGCCACAGCCACCATGGGCAAGCACGTGAGGGGCGCACGGGCCACCTTTGCGGGCGTGGGTGCGAGCCGGCCGGCGACCGCTGCGACGATGGGGCATGGAGATGGGGAGAGGAGGAGTCAGAGTCGTGCCTTGGGTGCGTGCATTGCTGCCGGCACTTGCTCTCGCGGTCAAGGCATCGGCGAGCGGACCTCCAGGCAGCGGCGGGCCGCGGGTGGCAGGCGGTGGACCTCCAGGCGGCGGCGGCTTGCGTCCTTCTACCTACAGGCGGCGGATTGGGGATGGAGGCAAGGGGGATTGGAAGGCGGATTAGGAGACGGAGGGTCGCGCGTCGGGAAGTGTGGGTGACAGGAGATGGATGGTCGCGCGCGTGCCGTACGTGGGAGGAGAGCAGCGCGGGTCCTGAGCGGCATGGTGGTAGATGAGCGTTGATCCCAGCAATTTCAGCCCTTAGATGTGGGTGAGTGAGAGAAAGAGGAGGTTAGAATAAATCTGAGCCATTCATTTGAAAAGTTGCTTAGCTTTGGGGTACATTTTGTTGGGTGCACTTAAAAAAGATTAGGAGAGATAATGACTGCAGGATACAGTTTGTTGTGTGGCTTTAGAAAAGTTTTTTTGATGCATTATATGTAGTAGAGATAGTATAATAGCTGGTCGCTCGGGCGTGTTTGTAAAGGTGGCCCTGCCCGACATGGCTCGCCGTCCTGGCTCGGAGGACTCGCCTGCAATTTGCAAAGCAGAGGTCTGGTGTTGTCCCTCCCTCCGTCCGTCCCCACCGAGTTTATCATCCCGGATTAAAACTCATCTTTTTTGATGTTTAGTCTTATTCAAATTTTTACACAAATATAATTTATTTTGTTACGACTTATTTTATCAATAAAGATACTTAAATATTGATTAATTTATTTTAAGATTTGCATAAATATTTTAAATAAGACGGATGATCAAACATGAAGTTCAAAAGTCAAAAACGACAAACTCCCCGAGACAGAGGGTGTATCTCTCATCAACACGCAGAGGCAGAGTACTTACGTACTACCACCATTCAAAAGCTGCCTCTCTGCCACGCAGGGATGGGCAGCCAAAAGCAAAGCAGCAGCAACCGGCTCTACCATCAAAAAAAGAAAAAAACCCGGCTCTAGGATCGTTTATTTCTTGGCCAGTAGCTCTATAATATACTCGCTACGTCTGCTCCCTCCATGTCAAAATAGATGTCACTATAAAAATGCGTTATCGGTCAAACTTTCTCAACTTTAACTAGGTTTGTAGAAAATATATGCAACATTTAAACCTCCAAATATTTTGTTAAAAAACTAAACTTAAAAATCTTTCCGACGATACTAATTACTTAGCATAAATATTTATATATTTTAATATATAATTGCCGGTATTTTTGAAAACGTTGACTTCTTAGGAAGCGAAAATGACATCTATTTTGAGATGGATGGAGTATGTCTCTAATTGATTGTCGTCATCGATTTTAAATATATCACAAGTTTGACTCAATTTGTATAAAATGCATACAATATTTAAATCTCTAAATAAATTTATTAAAAAACTAGAGGAAAAAGATTTTTCTGATTATACTAATTACTTAGTTTATTAAATTATATACTTTGATATATAATTGCCGGTAGTACTTTCTCGGGGAAGTGAGAATGACAAACATTTAAGGACGGAGGGGAGTACTAGCTGGTCGTTCGGGGCGTGTCTGAAATGTCGTGGCTAGTCAAAAGCTTTACGGTATACTAGCTGGTCGCTCAGGGCGTGTCTCACGATGCCCGGCTTGCCGTCCCTAGCTGTGGCCAGCCAGAGCGGGACTCCTATGGTACACCCTCATGTGTTTGGTTCACTGGGCGCAAACAAGACTGGTTGAATTGAGATTGTGTTTGGTTTTGGCCCAGATGGATACAGTACCGTGCACAACAAATTTGGTACCCTTTACAACTAGTGTTCCATCATTATCTCTTCATTCCCAATTCATCGAGCAGCTGAGGGCGTGGCGAGACTCGCCATTGATGGCATATCCAAGCCCGCAGCTTCTTTCCCATTGGTGGTGTGCCGTCACCTCGTGCTCACCTCGAGCCGTGCATCCGCCGGCGCCATGCCGTGTCCGCGCCTCCACAGTCACAACTCCTCTTCTTCCTTCTTCCGTTGCGCGACAACGCCCGCGAGCCATGGCGACATCGCCGCTGCCCTGCGTCCTCTCCCGCGCGTAGGAGGGTGACGGTGCTAACCATGGATCTGTTGGCGGAGGCGTGGCGGCGTCTTGTGAGATGGGCGCGCGACGTGGCGGCGCACCTGGCGGCGTCGGTGCCGCCCCACGATGGCGTGGCGCCGGTGGCCGTCATCCCCCTCCGTCTGCCGCCGCCTGGCTCCACCCGGGATCCGTGCGGGGGGCGGGGCGAGGATCCGCAAGGAGCGGGGTGGCGAAGCGGAGGGGGAACCACGTGGGCCCCAGCCCTAGCCACCTCCATCTCACCCTAGGCATTCGACCGAACTGATCGGTTAGGTTCCTCGGTACCCATGCTAATTCGATTCTTGAAGAACTTCGGTACCGAACAATTTCAGTATCGGTTTTTCGGTTCGGTTCCGATAAATACCGAAAAAGAACCGAACAAATAGAACAAAGGAGAAATGGAAGTCTTTTTGGTTCACTGTGGGGATCTCCCCACGGTCTTTCTTGGTCAAAAAAAGGAGAAATGGAAGTGACCTTGGCTAGCTTTGCGGCTTCACCTGGTGCGCGTCCTCACTCGCCTTCCTGGCGCGGGCGCATGGGGCGGGCGACGCCGCCATGACCGCCGAGCTCGAGCACGAGGGAGGCGGCGGCGCGTCGCGAGGGGGCAATGGCACAGCGGCGACGGGTGAGAGCAGGGGCGGCGGCAAACAAGGCATGCCCAATAGAGAACGTGTGTTTGACTCCACAGCTCGGAGAGGCAACAGAGATCAACAAATACTATTGCAACATCATAGCCTTTACAACAGTAGCAATGGAGGCAGCCAAATTAACAACAACATCAAGCTAATCAGTTCTCAGGTGTCCTCATACAACACAAAGGAGATGCTAAACACAAACTGAAGATAGAAATCAGTACACACCAGCAGCAGCTCATCCAAGATTTAGTTGTAGTCATCACAGGCCTAAGAGGGGGCACTCAATGCCATCAAGACCTTCATCCAAATGCCAACCATCAAGACCACAAGAGAGGTGATTAACACCTTCCACCAACCACCCTTACCTTGATAATCAGAAGGAGGAATAATCGATTGGAGCAAAAACTATCATGAGTCAAAGGATCATATGGGAGTAGAGGTGCTGGTTCAGTAGATGGATAGATATCTCCCATGGATGCCTGATATTCTCTAACAGTCTGGTTATAGTTGATATATTTCTTGTATCTAGCACCTCTCACCCCAAGAACATGCCTACTGCAGTCACCCCAACACATGTAAATCTCAGCATGCTTGCCATTGAAAATGGTATAGTACCTAGCCATTTCTATCAAATGAAATAAATGTATAGCCTCAGTCAAATAATTAGCATCACTGATGACCAACATCACGAAGTTGAAATGTAAGAGAATTGACATCACAGGCATATATAAAAAAAAAAAAAATGTTGGCCTCATCTAGAGTTTGGTGGTGCTTTGTCAAATTTATCATTGGTGGCTGCCATGACAAAAAAAAAAAAAAAAAAAAAAAAAAAAAAAAAAAGAGAAAAATTGCATCAAAACCCCTCTCGTGGCTGCCATGGAATCCATGGGCACACACACTGCCAGCAGCACCAGAAAGCAGTGGTTGTTGCTAGGGTATGGATGGATTTGATGACATACATGACAAATTAGAAAAATCAAGTGGAAAGCAAACTAACAAAGGCAGTCACCTCATTCAACTATTGTTTGCACCATAGGCCTTCTTTATCTCCCAACAAGTTATCACCAATGAAAAGCAACAAAACCACAATTTCATAAGTAACAGAATGCAAGATAAATAACTTAGAACATCAAGAGTACCAAATAGAGCAGCCCACAGAGACCACTAGTAGTGCATTACAGGTTCCAAAGCAGCCTCACACATGTGGGCTTCAAATGAGATCCATCTAACTTAGAGTTACCTATGGTCATCCACCCTCCAACTACACTAACCCAAAAGAACAGTTGCCAATGAGCCATGCAAGCTGCACAAAAGCTACGCCGAAAGTCATAAAGACACTCTTATGGCGTTCGAGTTCTTCCATGTGCAGATCATTCTGTGTTTCCTCCCTGGCCTCTGGTCACTCCCACTCCTATGAACGTTTAAATAACATTAGACAAATATTGATGCTAACATAAAAGAAAAAGGATAGACATCAAATCTAAGTCACTATAGTCATATCTAAAATTATTTGCTCGGCTAGATAGGTCATAACTAGAATAGTCATTAAAAAGGTTATAAACGATCTTCATATACTACTTTGGTTTTGGAAAAAAATTATACATTACCAGAAAGACTTACATCACAGCAAACATATAACACAATAATGAAGACATGGACATTGTCTGTCCTTGAACAATCAAGACACCGACTTTACCAAACAATCTAGAGCACAAATGAATACAATAATTTACAGTTGATCGCTGGATAACATATTCTATAGTGAACACGGAAGAGTAGAACAGAGGCACAGAGCAACACATTTTTAAGTTTTTTTCTTTAAAAAATAAAAAAAAAACAAGTAAGGAGGCTGAAGTTGCTTATTACAAAGAAAAATAAGCAAGGAAGACAAATTTGTATAGCAGAGCATAACAAAGCAACATAGGACTGCATTTTGAGTTTACCAAAAATCTAGAGCACAAATGAATATAATAATTTACAGTTGATCGTTGGATAACATATTCTACAATGAATACGGAAGAGTAGAACAGAGTGAATATGGAAGAGTAGAACAGAGGCACAGAGCAACACATTTCTAAGTTTTTTAAAGAAAAAAACAAGGAAGACAAATTTGTATAGCAGAGCATAACAGAGCAATAGAGGACTGCATTATGAGTTTACAAAGAAAACCAAGCGAGAAAGTTAATCCGCTTACACTACTATGGTCACTGATGCTCAGGTTCTTGATGAGAAGGAAATCCTGTAGGGGAGCACTTTGGGCCTCAGGATCGTGGGGTTGATGCTCGGGCACCTCGTCATCATGAGGTCCTGCATAGTCTGGTTGGTTCCTATGGTGCCCTCTCTAGCTTCCACCTCTTCTTTTCTTGTGTGATGGAAGCTACAATAAACACACAAGAATGCTAAACACACAAGAATACTAGTAATCAACAGTTGATCACCAGTGTGCATATTCTACAATTTACTTATATGGCAGAGCAGAACATAGCAATGTATTTTGATTTTAATAAAAAAGTAAGAGACAAGCAAGGAAGCTAAACCCGCTTACTCAGCATGGGTGACTGGTGCTTGGAGCTCTGGATGAGGAGGAAATCCTGGAGGTGGCGTCTGGATCAAGGGTTCGGTGATCGGGTAGTTTGCCACAAAGTGGTCCTGAATGGTCTTCATCAGCGCGCTGCAAGTCTCCCTCAGCGCCTGGCCCTGCGCGTGCGCGACCTTGAGCTGGCACTCGTCATTGAGAGCCTTCACCTCTGCCGCGTGCTTGGCTTCGGCCTGGCAAAAATCCTCCGCCAACTGGCTGGCCTTGGTTTTCACCGTCTCAAGCTCCTCCGTCAATTGACGCACCGTCGCCTCGGACATGGCTTTCTCTGCCAAGAGTTTGGCGACTTGGGCCGTGTGCTCGGCTTTGGCCGCCCCAAGTTCCTTGTTAAGATGAGCAACATCTGCTTCATGCTTGGATTTTTCTTCTTGTAGTTGTTCCTTGACTCTGTGGGCATCTTCCTCGGTCCTCCGCATCTCCTCGAATGCCCCTGACATGTTTTGCATGAACATCTGCCATTTGGATTGCTCACGCTCACGATCACGGCTGTCAGCACGAACTGGTGTCTCATGGGCATCATGGTTAGCCTCAGGGGTGACCGACTCCGGTGGCGGTGGTGCTGATGACGATGGGGCCATGGCAACAGCTGGCTGCTGTGGAGGGTGATCTATGATACTAGACATCTCTTTATACTTGTGTGGGGTGATGTTGGTCCCTCTCTCACCGGTGGCAGCTCTAATTCGTCACATTTGGAGAGCACGGACTGCAAATTCTTGTCTTGGTACCGGTCCAACTTGTCGATGTCGGCCTGAGCAGCTTGCTTGATGCTGCGTTGGATGGGCTTTCCCCATCTCGTAGGACAACGCCATGCGGATTCTGGCGAGCGCGACTCGAGGAAGAAAAATAATTTCCTCCATCCATCGGGGGCGCGATAACTCTCGGCATGACTGAAAAACTGTTTGTGAGGCAAGAAACTATACCACCCTTTTAGCTTGGAGCCAAATGCGGCACTGAGCTTGAAGTAGTGCCGGAAGATGGGCACCGTCGGCTTGACGCCGGCGCCATCGCATACAAGCACGAAGCCGGCCAGGTATCGCCACGCATTCGGAACGAGCTGGCTGGGCGCGATGCGGTAGTGTGTAAGGATGCTTGAGTAGAAGTCGTGCAACGGGAAGCGCACTCCAACTAGGAGCATGACCTTGTACACGCAGACGGAGCCCTCCGGCGGCGTCTTGCAGGGCCCCCAGCCATCCTCGGCGCAGAATGGCCTGTACTGGTCCTCGCTGATGCCGTACCTGCGGCACATTTTGAGGAGGAGCTTCGTGCGATGGAGCGAAGACCTCATCTCCTCCACCTCCGCCGACCAATAACGGGCGTCCGCACCTCTGCGGCCGCGTGATGCTGGAGCCTTCGGGGGGTGGTGGGTCGATCACCCTGACATCCTCCTCCTCCGCCTCCTCCAACGATGGAGAGCCGTGTGATGTTGGGGCAGGTGGCTCGTCGACCGCCATGTCATCCTCGGATGACCGGCCGTGTGAGGTTGGGGTAGAGTTAGGATTGGGTAGTGGCTCATCGACCGCCATGACATCCGCCGGCGGCGGCGGCGGCGGCGAGAATGGCATTGCGGGGGTGGCTGGTCGGCTGATAGATCGGGTGGAGAAGAGAGGAGTGCTTGTGGCTGGTGCTGTGGTAAATGAACAGTGGAGTGGTACCTGCCCCTCTCTCTCCTATGGAGCCGAGGAGGATGTGGTAAAATGCAACGCCAGCCGACACGTGGAGCAGTCTACTCGTAGCTGAGAATCTTTTTACTCTTGTGCTCGGCGCCTGCCTGCCATGCCGGATGATGGCGAATGCGACGGGCGGCCGGTCATTTGAGCCGTCCATCCATTGCTGATGTGCGGCTAGGATGAACGTAGGTGCAGTACAGCCTATAGTGTAAGGATGTCAGCACATCGACGAGCATTAACGCAGTCCGTCCTCTCCATCGCCGGCCACGCCGCCGGACTGGCCGGCGAGGATTACGGCGGGGACGAGGGCGGCTGCGGCAGCGACCCGTTCGTGTCCAAGCTGCTGCCCTTCCGGTCCGCGGTCGTGGCTTCCGCCATCTCGCGACGGTGGCGCGTTGCTGCGCCCGCGCTGGACGTCAACTTCGCCGCGGCGTCCCCGCGCCTCACGGCGGCATTCGCGGCCTCCGTCACCGCCGCGCTCGGGGTCCTACTCCGGTCCACCGCACCCCGCACCTGCTCCGGTCCGGTCGCGCTCGAGGGCCTCTTCGACAGGCCTTCGCTGCATCCGCGGCCCATCACCTCGACATGATCTGGTACGCCTGAATTTATTCAGCTTGCTTGCTCATGTTTGCTTGGATGAATATAATTTTTATTTTATTTTATTTTATCTTCATGCGTCGTGCTTTTTGTTTCTATCGTCCTGATGTTGATCCTATGCAGAATAAAATTTGGTAAATCGAAGCGTTCATGTCACTCTTCTGTGGATACTCCCAAAAAAAAAAAAGTCGTCTAGAATTCCTACCAAAATCATTCGGCACTGATCGATTAGGTGATCTGCAGATGACATCAAGGCAGAATAGTTTCTGGTGCAAGGCGAGTAGGAAGATTGGGGATAAGGATTATTTTGATTGTTTATTTTTTCTACCAGTGAGGATATTAACTTCTGGCTAACATTTGTTTTCTTTTTTTTCTTGATGGACTGTGGTGTAGTGATGGCCTGCAACCGTGGATTACTGGATTGCTCCATCCTGCTTTTCTTCGGTTTAGTGGATACATAACTATTTTTAGGCTTCACCAAAATAGAATGGTCATTTTCAATTGTTCTGTAGACCACAATTTTCCTTGTTTATAACTTTGAACCAATATTCCTGATGCTGCTGCTACAAAATCCTGCATGGAACATATATGTGTGAGTTTTGATCCAATGCTGCTTTGCTAGAATGGTTGGCCTCGATGTGCTTTACTATTGGCCTGCACAATTCCTTTTCAAGAAAACAGAGTGTGTTCAGCCTATGGTCTTTTCTCTCCAGCATTGTTATGAACGCAGCATCTTTGGTAGGAAGTGAAAATTATGTGGCGATGATTCAGCTTTTGTTTGGCCTAGAAATGGGACCGAATGCCTCAAGGATCTTGACAAAGTAGCTCAGACTCATTCCGTCTTTTCATCCTTGCCCAAGGCTCCAATTCAGCATTTCTCCTATTATTCTACTTTTCAGAATCTCTTGATTGTCTTCTTTGCTATTAGTTTTTAGTCTTTCTGTTAGGGAGAGCTCTCCTAGTGGTTTGGTGGCAACAGCGTCTTGCGAAACTTCTTTTAGATGGAACCGTGGGGATCTGCGGAGAACTACAGTTACTGATTGTTCAGCCCTGACCTTATATTCCTACAAGAGGGAGTGCAAATTATAATGCTATTTTTCGTAAGTCAGTTCATTGTTAAGTTTTGAGTACAAATCAATTAACCAGTTCATTGTTAAGGTTTTACAAATCCACACTATTGCATGCATCTGTTTTTTTTTTTTTGGTTCATCATATTATATATTTAGTTGGATGCAGTTGTGGCTGTACAAAATAAATTCCATCTGTGTCCTCTGCATCAGTAAATTCTTGCACATATGTCTTATAGCTAAAATTTATTTAAAAATTTTACCAACTACATATTCAAATTTCTAATTACTTACTTGATATTTGATTGCTGATTTCATGCTGCTCAAGTGCTGCTATTTTTTTAATTAGATAGCATCAGCCATATTAACCAGATGGTAGTGCTTCATTAAATGAGTAACAGGTGGTCCCATATACTTCTTGCATCGAGTATATAGTTCCATCTTGTACGCTGATTTCTATTTTATTTTTTTTTTGGCATTAAAGTGAAGCTGTAAAGAAAGGAGAACCACTAAGAGATTCTATAAGAGGCAGGAGCATCCGTGCATCATAATTTATAGGCCTGTATAGCTGTATATGGACTGAAGTGTGCTATCATCTGTACTGCATAATTTCCAGACAAGTTGCCTTTTGGCTATGTTTACACTTACCACATGTATCTGATACTGATATGTGTTTTAGTCATACTGAAGAATTGAAGAATCTTGTTTTATTTTCACTGTATGCCAGTTTCTTATTCTTCTGACTTCCCTTCATTGGTAGCTAACTGCCCCTGATGAAGGTTTGATTATGCAAGAGATTATATTTTTATTACATCATTGTTAATAAGAAATCCAGAGCTGAAAGCAGTAGATTATAAAAATAATAATGAATTAATGAAACCACTCATTTCATGTACAAGGTGAAGAAACAACTCATATGCACTCACACAGTTGATGGGGAAAAGGCCTCAATTCCTTGATTATCCTGGTGGCGTGGGAGATCTGGAAGCATCGTAATGCTTGTGTTTTTGATAATAAGAGACCAAGGGTTCAGGAGGTTCTTAGGTCCATTAGCGAGGAAGGGGGCTTTGGTGTTCGGCTGGGGCTTCCAAACTCCTGGAGCTTGTTGTTAGGTCGATGTCTGATTTAATGCTCATTGGCTGCTGGTCCCTCTTGTTCTTTGGGTAGCGAGTCTGTTTGTTAGTGTCCAGGTTGAGGCGTGTGTGTTTGGTGTGGGGTTTGACCCTTGTATCTTTTCTTCGATCTTAATGAAATAACGCCGCAGTTCTCCTGCGCTGTTTGAAAAAAAAAATCTGAGGGCGGCAGTGCTGTCTGAAAACTAGCCAGGCTGATGGCACATGGTGCACACACTAACCACCACTGATCGCTGGTATATCATTGAAAAGTAAGCAGGGTCTACTTCATTTTTCACACATTTTTTTTGTTATCACGAGTGTTTTTAAAATAAGGTTTAATTTTAATAGGGTTACTAGCAGCATTATCCTTCTACATTGTGATATAATACACAGGAGATGAGCTTCTATCCAAATTTCATGGGATATGGTATTCATATGTTGCTAGTTTCACCCTCCTTTTGCCATCTGTTTAATCTGATCGACCCCTTACTTATTTGATCTGATCAGGATGTTGTTGTCAAGGCAAGGAAGGCAATATTTGTAGACCTGCTGAGCATCTATGATGATACCATGTCATCTGTTCCAGCATCAAGGATCCTTGACAAGTTAACTCTCTCAACCGTACTTAACCCTTCAACCAATGATGATATATGGAGGGCAAGAAATGATAATCGGTTCCAGAGGAAAACATGGAATCCTTGGCAGGTTCATCAGCTAGCAGAAGCACATCTGCTCACCCACAAGCACTCACATCTTGATGGACTTCAGCAATGACAAAACGAAGGCCACCAATAGATGTCCTTAACACACCACAGATGTCTCTCAGCCACAATCCAAAGTGGACCATCAGGTATGAATCGCTCAATGACAGGGAATCAGTCACAGATGAACAGGTATACAAGGAACTCGGTGAACGCCTACTCAGTCCATCTTCCAGCACTTTTACAGGGTTCTAGATATACTGATGCATCTACGATTCCTGATTCTATCTCCCAGCTACCTAGAACAGCTGGAATTGGTATTTTTATTATCAACATGCAGGTTCATCTGCCGCAACACATTTACATCAAAGCTGCAATGTCAAACTCATCCTCAGTTCTCATGGCTTTGGCTGGGGCCTTGGCGCTGGCGGCAACTGTTACTGAACAGTTAAATCTACAACATACAAACGTCTTGTCAGATAATCAAGAGTTGGTCTCATTCCTCAATGCCTCAGACTGCTCGAACCCTGCAGCTTGGAGAATTAAGTACCTCACTCAAACCTTCATCAACCAAACAAAGCAAAGAAGCACAGGGATTTACAAGATCAGAAGAAATCAAAACCAGACAGCAGATACATTAGCTAGGCAGGCTGTTTTAGACTGAGAGTCCTTTTACTCTGATTTTATCCTCTTCCTGCTCCAACAATTCTCATGTATCTCACTGTCCACTTATGGCTGCTCTTCAGTGAAAACAGTTCAGACCTAGAGTATTCACTGAAAACTAATTTATCAGGCTAACAACTCTTGGGAGCTGTCAAGAACCTGCGACCTAGAAGTTTGCATTTGTAATGATTATTGTATTCTACTGTTTTAGTTTAGGAACCGATGGCATGAACGACTTCTGTGTGTTTCGATGGTTCAAGGTGGCCACCCCTTGTGAACTTGTGTCAGTTAACATCTAACTGGCAAAGTATAAATTTATATAAAAATGTACAAACTTGAAATAATCGCATCCTGGAATGCTATAAGATAGTTTGAAATTAAATGACTAAATGTGTTTAACTTAGAAATGCATAAAATGGCGCATGCCCCCCCTCTGACCATACATGACAACGACTGCAACTAAACAAGCTCTAACAATGTCAGTTATACTAAATGCAACTTAAATAACATATTTGTTGCGGCAATATATTTAATTGTCCAATCTAATTGTTCAAAACAGAAAAGTGAGAATACATAGCATACCGAGCTTGTGTCTCTAGAGAATATACAACTCAACAAAACTAACAGTTTCAAACTGAAGTCCAGTCTACTTGCTCAAGATAGCAAAAGTGAGAATACATATCATAACAATCTCTAGAGCATTATAAAGTCGACAGAACTAATAGTTCAAACTAAACCAACATCTCTACATGCTTCAAGATGTTCCACATTTTTGCTCAGTGTCTACCTACCACAAACTAAAACATCTATAAATTTACTCTGCTGGCTTGTTCCAGTCATTTTCCTCGGGCTGTTCCATGTGCAAATAAACCTCTTGTCTCCTTCCCGTCCTTTGGTCACTTCCGCACCTATGAACGTTCAAACAACATTAGATAAATGTTGATGGTAAGATAAAAGAAAGAAAATTGATAGACATCATATCTAAATCAATATAGTCATGTCTGTGCTAGCATAGATAAGTCGTAACTAGAATAACCATTGAAAAAAGGATGCAAAAGATCTTCATGTACTACTTTGGCTTGGAAAAAAAAAATACATTACCAGAAAGACTAAGGGCATGTTTGAATCCCATGTGCTAATTTATAGCCCCTCACTTTTAGCCCAATTTATCCCTAAAGGAACCAAACTAGTGGTGCTAATTGGGGCTAAAGTGAATTAGCACACCCAAAAAAAAATAGCCTCAAAGTGGTGCTTTATTGAGGCTAATTCGGTGTGGGCCTATTCAAAAGGTGGAGCCAATGATTGGATACTGAGCATTAAAGGCAAATTAGCCCATCAATTCAAACAACTCGAGAGCTAATTCTTTAGAGGGATAATTCGAAGACTAAACTTTAGTCCTAAAATTAGCACAAGTGCTAATTCTCCTAACAGGCCGATCTAATTTGAAGGCTTTTATAGATACATGTAGAGGTGGAAGGTTAATTTAATTTGGATATCCATGGATTTTAGCAAATGAACTAGAAATTCAAATTTTGGTGGGGGGCCATCTCTTCCTAGTTCATTTTTTTGAACTAGAGGGTATCCATTGGACATCCAACTTCCACCTATAGATACATGCATGTATATACTAGTTCATGTCGTGGCTATTCAAAAGCTCTAGTATACTAGCTGGTCGCTCGGGGCTGTTTGGAATGGTGGCTCTGCCCGGCACAACTCATCATCTTGGCTATGGCCAGCCAGTCACAAAAAAATTTAGGCCGGGAAAATAAAGCTCTAACCATGTTTAGCCCCTCTTAATCTATATAATTATACATAAAATGCAAGGAGGGCTTAGGAGGAGCTCCACTTACTTGCAGTCCGTGGGGGCCGGAGCCCGGGCTGCCAAGGAGCTGGTTCCGTCCCTAGGCCAGCCAGAGCACCGTTCTGTGGTGGTACACCCTCTTTGGTACACCGGTCCAAACAAGTCTGGCTGAATTGAGATTGTGTTTGGTTTTGACCCAAATGGATACAGTTCTTGCGCACAACAAATCTGGTAGCCTTACCACCAACGTTCCATCATTCTCTCTTCATTCCCAATTCATCGAGAAGGCGAGGGGGCGTGGCGAGCCATTGATGGCATATCAAGCCCGCAGCTTTCCGGTGGTGGTGTGCCGTCACCTCATCCTCGCCTCGAGCCGTGCATCCGTCGGCGCCAAGCCGTGTCTCGCCTCCACAGTCGCAACTCCTCTTCTCCCTTTCCTACCTTGCTCACGACAGCCGCAGCCATGACGGCAGCGCCGTTGCCCTCGTCCTCACCCACGCCCGCGAGTAGGAGGGTGGCGGTGCTAGCCATGGCGCGTTGGTGGAGCCGTGCGTGTCTTGCGAGCGGTGTGCGGCCATGGCGGCGCCCTGGTGGGCGTCGGTGCCACCACACCACGATGACGTTGCGCCGGTGGCCCGATCCACTAGGCAGTACACGTCGGGGGTGTCCATAGGAACCTTGTCAAAGCCGTGGGTATCATCCCCCTCCGTCGCCGCCGCCGCCCAGCTCTGGCGGGATCCCGTGCAGGAAACGGAGACAGAGATCCGCAAGGAGGCGGGGTGGCGGAGCAGGAGGGGAACCACGTGGGCCCCAGCCTCTGCCACCTCTATCTCACCTAAAGCGTTCGGTATTACCGGAACCCGATCGGTTAGGTTCCTCGGTACCCATGCTAATTCGGTTCCCGAAGAACTCGGTACTCGATCGGTTCCTCGAAATACTCGATACCGAGCAATTCCGGTATTGGTTCTTTCGGTTCTGTTCCGATAAATACCGAAAGAACCGAACAAACAGAACAAAGGAGAAATGGAAGTGGCCTTGGCTAGCTTTGCGGCTTCACCTGGAGCGCATTCTCGCTCGCCTGGCGCCTAGAGCGGGCGCGCGTGGGGGGCAGGGCCGTACCTACGATTTGGGAGACCCGGAACGAAACGCGAGATGTGGCCCTAAAATTTATAAGAAAATAATATAGCAAAAACGTAATTTTACTTCGTTATAAAGTTTTAAATATAAGTTATTCTTACAGTGCTTAGAACATATTGAATCTTGATGCTAAAACAATACAAAATACATAAGTAACAAACTGATCACGATCTGGATTGCGGCAAGAAAATGAAACGTCGCCTTGCTGACCTATACGCAGTAGTCAGTACGTATGGACTTGGGGTGGGGAAGCGTCGATGGCCTGCCATGGGCTGAATGCTGATGGGCCAAGTAGTTGATTAATCATTTATTCATTTAATTGCTAGTGCTACTTAAGTATATGTACTAAATTAGTGCTAATTAGTATATGTACTAAATTTGGAGGCCCTCAAATTTGGAGGCCCAGAACAGGTGCACACTTTGCACCTGCTGATATATGGCCCTGGTGGGGGCCAGTGACGCCGCCATGACCCCGAGCTCGAGCACGAGGACGAGGAGTGACGGCGCGTCACGAGGGGTGATGGCACAACGGCGACCGGCGAGGGCAGGGCGGCGGCAAACAAGCCAGGCCCAATAGAGAACATGTGTTTGACTCCACAGCTCGGAGAGGCAACAGAGATCAACAGATACTATTGGAACAGCATAGCCTTTACAACAGTAGCAATGGAGGGAGCCAAATTAACAACAACATCAAGCTAATCAGTTCTCAGGTGTCCTCAGACAGCACAAAGGAGATGCTAAACACAAACTGAAGATAGAAATCAGTACACACCAGCAGCAGCTCATCCAAGATTTAGTTGTAGTCATCACAGGCCTAAGAGGGGGCACTCAATGCCATCAAGTGCCCCTGTTGGCGCCCTTCATCCAAATGCCAACCATCAAGACCACAAGAGAGGTGATTAACACCTTCCACCAACCACCCTTACCTTGATAATCAGAAGGAGGAATGATTGGAGCAAAAAGTATCATGAGTCATAGGATCATCTGGGAGTAGAGGTGCTGGTTCAGTAGATGGATAGACATCTCCCATGGAGGCCTGATATTCTCTAACAGTCTGGTTATAGTTGATATATTTCTTGTATCTAGCACCTCTCACCCCCAACAACATGCCTACTGCAGTTACCCCAACTCATGTAAATCTCAGCATGCTTGCCATTGAAAATGACATAGTACCTAGCCATTGCTATCAAATGAAATACATGTATAGCCTCAGTCAAATAATTAGCATCACTAATGACCAACATCACGTAGTTGAAATGTAAGAGAATTGACATCACAGGCATATATAAAAAAATTGTTGGCCTCATCTATAGAGTTTGGTGGTGCTTTGTCAAATTTATCATTGGTGGCTGCCATGACCAAAAAAAAAAAAAAAAAGCCAGACTTGCATCAAAACCCCTCTCGTGGCTGCCATGGAATCCATGGGCACACACACACTGCCATCAGCACCAGAAAGCAGTGGTTGTTGCTAGGGTATGGATGGAGTTGATGACATACATGACAAATTAGAAAAATCAAGTGGAAAGCAAACTAACAAAGGCAGTCACCTCATTCAACTATTGTTTGCACCATAGGCCTTCTTTATCTCCCAACAAGTTATCACCAATGAAAAGCAACAAAACCACAATTTCATAAGTAACAGAATGCAAGAGAAATAACTTAGAACATCAAGAGTACCGAATAGAGCAGCCAATAGAGACCAATAGTAGTGCATTACAGGTTCCAAAGCAGCCTCACACATGTGGGCTTCAAATGAGATCCATCTAACTTAGCCTATGGTCATCCACCCTCCAACTACACTAACCCAGAAGAACAGTTGCCAATGAGCCATGCAAGCTGCACAAAAGCTACACTGAAGTCATGAAGACACTCTTATGGTGTCATGAGGTCCTGCATAGTCTGGTTGGTTCCTATGGTGCCCTCTCTAGCTTCCACCTCTTCTTTTCTTGTCTGATAGAAGCTACAATAAACACACAAGAATGCTAGTAATCAACAGTTGATCACCAGTGTACATATTCTACAATTTACTTATATGGCAGAGCAGAACATAGCAATGTATTTTGATTTTAATAAAAAAAGAGACAAGCAAGGAAGCTAAACCCACTTACTCAGCATGGGTGACTGGTGCTCGGAGCGTTGGATGAGGAGGAAATCCTGGAGGTGGCGTCTGGATCACGGGTTCGGTGATCGGGTAGTTTGCCACAAAGTGGTCCTGAATGGTCTTCGTCAGCGCGCTGCACGTCTCCCTCAGCGCCTGGCCCTGCGCATGCGTGACCTTGAGCTGACACTCATCGTTGAGAGCCTTCATCTCTGCCACGTGCTTGGCTTCAGCCTTGCAAAAATCCTTCGCCAATTGGCTGGCCTTGGTTTTCACCGTCTCAAGCTCCTCCGTCAATTGGCGCACCGTCACCTCGGACTTGGCTTTCTCTGCCGAGAGTTTGGCGACTTGGGCTGTGTGCTCGGCTTTGGCCGCCCCAAGTTCCTTGTTGAGCTGAGCAACATCTGCTGTATACTTCGATTTCTCCTCCTGTAGTTGTTTCTTGGCTCTGTGGAGATCCTCCTTGGTCCTCCGCATCTCCTCGAATGCCCCCGACATGTTATCCATGAACATCTGCCATTTGGAGTGCTCACGCTCATGGCTGTCGGCACGAATCGGTGTCTCATGGTCAGGGGTGACCGACTCCGGTGGCGGTGGTGGTGACGACGATGGCGCCATGGCAACAGCTGGCTGCTGCGGTGGGAGATCTATGATACTAGACATGTCTTTGTACTTGTGTGGGGGGTGATGTTGGTCCCTCTTCCACCGTTGGCAGCTCCAGTGTATGTAATTTGTCACATTTGGAGTTGGAGAGCACGGACTGCAAATTCTTGCCTCTGTGCGAGTCCAGCTTCTTGATGGCATCCTTTGTAGCCTCCTTGAGCACAAGAGCCTTGTTGCTGCGTTGGCTGGGCGTTCCCCATTTCGTGGGACAACGCCACGCCGTTTCTTCCGAGCGCGACTGGAGAAAGAAAAATTCTTTCTTCCATCCTTTGGGGAGTGAAAACTCTCGGCATGACTGAAAAACCGGCGGTTCTGAGACAAGAAAGTGTACCATCCTTGCTTGGAGTTGGACGGGCCAGGTGGGGTAGTCAGCTTGAAGTAGTAAAGAAAGATGGGCACCGTCGGCTTGACGCCGGCGCCCTCGCATACAAGTACGAAGCCCATCAGGTACCGCCATGCGTTCGGGGTGAGCTGGCTGGGCGCGATGCTGTAGTCTCCAAGGATCTTTTGTGTAGAAGTCGTGCAAGGGGAAGCGCACTCCAACCTTTAGCATGAGCTTGTAGACGCAGACGGAACCCTCTGGCGGTGTCTTGCAGGGCCCCCAGCCATTCTCGGCGCAGAATGGCCTGTACTTGTCTTCGCTGATGCCGTGCTTGCGGCACATTTTGAAGAGGAGCTTCTTGCAATCGAGTGAAGATCTCATCTCCTCCACCTCCTCCGACCAATGACGGGCGTCCGCACCTCTGCAGCCGCGTGATGCTCGAGCCTTCGGTGGTGGTGGATCAATCACCCTGACATCCTCCTCCGCCTCCTCCACAGATGGCGAACCGTGTGATGTTGGAGCAGGTGGCTCGTCGACCGCCATGTCATCCTCGGATGGCCGGCCGTGGGGCGTTGGGGTAGAGTTAGGATTGGGTGGTGGCTCATGGACCGCCATGACATCCGGCGGCGGCGGAGGCGGCGGCGGCGAGGCCATTGCGTGGCTGGTCGGCTGATAGATCGGATGGAGAAGAGGAGTGCTTGTGACTGGTGCTGTGGACAATGAACAGTGGAGTGGTGCCGATCCCTTTCGGAGGAGGAGAGAGAGGAGCCGACCTGAAATGCAATGCCAGCCGACGCGTGGAGTAGCTGAGAATCGGATTTTTTTAAAATTTTGCCCTTTTTCAAAACAAATTTTAAATGTATCCCTAGTTTGAAACAATTTACGCTAAGTATCCTTTTTGTCGCGCCAAATGCATAGGCGCGATGTTTACACATGCCGCCTTATGCATGTGGCGCGACGCGCCCCGCCCGCGCCGTTGACCGGCCGCTGGGGCGTGGATGGCCGTGGTTCCCCGCGCGTCGCGCTGTGCATATGGCGCGACCGGTTCATCGCGCTTGATGGGTCGGCGCGACGGGCCCGTTAGGGTTTCGGTTTGGGCCTGGAGAAAGCGCGTGGGTCCCACACCGTCGCGGCCGGCCGGTTTGGCGCGACGTCTTTGGTATAAATGCCTCCACCTGTTTAATTTTTGTCTCTCTGCTCTCTCACTCTCACTTTTCCGAGGTGCAGCGAGGGAACCGAAAGCAGTGCGAATTTTGGAAGGTTCTTTGCTCTTTTTTTTTGTCCCCCAAATGCTTCTAATTGTCTTGTTTGTTTCCAATTTGACTTTGCTTGTCTTGGTACTTATCTTATGGTGTCATAATGCTAGGTAATTTTGTTTTGTTTTGGTGGAATTGTGCACTTAAAATCAAACCCTAATTCACATCATTTGAATGACATGATTTCCCTTTGTTTTGTAGTTTATAGTGTGTATATGCTTGTGTTATGCTAATTGGTCCTCAATTTTGGTTGATTTTACGTGGGGTCCAAAACCGAAACCCTAATTAATTTCATTGTTCATGGCAAATTGGAAATTTTGTTTGTGATGTTTATTGATTCTTTTGCTATACTATTTGGCAATTATAAGTGGTAAAATTTCTTTGTTAGCAATGATATGCTTAGATGTAATTGTCCTCTCTAATCCGTAACCCTAATTGAACTCTTTGTTCATGGCAAATTGGAATTCATGTTTGGTACTACGTAGATTACTTCATTGTGAAATGAAGGCGTTTACATGTTTTTGGTTTTGTTTAGGTTTTATGAATAATTGTATAGGGTTTGAATATTTAATCATGTTTTATTGTTCAATTATGATCCGTTACCATGTATGGATATGAACTTTGAAATAATTTGATCATGTTTTATTGTTCAATTATGATCCGTTACCATGTATTGAAATAATTTGATACTAATATTGTTTAGATGTTACCCATCCATGCTTTTTGTTTGTGTTTGCACATATGTTTCGCACAAAGGTGACATTGTTTTCTTTTTGCTAGGTGTCATGGACTTGTCCCTGTTCGTGCACCATCCGGAGGATCATGATGGGAAGGGTCCATTCCCAGCACCTGTGCCGACGCCGCATTGTCACTGTCGGTGGTCGGCCAATGTGAAGCGATCCTGGGCATCCTTTGTCTGCCGGGCGTGCTTTTTTCAGTTGCCAACTACGGCGTGGTCCTCGGACGTAGACGGATGGGCGTAAGGATGCAATTTCTATCGGTGGATCGATGGTGAAGAATGGGTGGATCATTCCATCATGTTGTTTCCTTATGACCCTTGGAAGACCGTTCCGCTTGATCGGTTGAACGGTGGGTGCCTCCGCCTTGAACCCACCGAAATGACCGGCGGAGAAGGTTGACGCCGCACCGCACCGTCTAGAGAATCCTCCTACATGCCATTGTGGGGAGAAGGCGTTCCTCCAAGTTCGAGCCGACCGGTTTGTTCACCCCTTTCTATCGTTGTGGTGAGCGCGATTTGGTAAGTGGTGCTGCGATGCATGTTCTTTGTGAACTCATTTGTGTTGTGCATAATGTAACCTTGCACCTCATATGTTGTCTATTTTAGAGAGGTTTTCCAGCTTGCGACTTTGAGGAGTATAACTATGGACCTAAACCTGCATGGCCTAACGAGAGGTTGCAAGAAGAGTATTCCAATGGACGCATGCCATGGCCATGCCTTGGTCTTCCGGAGAAGAAGTGCAAGTGCGGCATCAAGGCCCGTGAAGGAGTTGTTCCCTCTGAGTATGAGATTGGTTACTACTGTGGCAATGCTTATGGAGGGTCAAATGAGTTCTTTGTGAGTATAACGAACTTGTGCCTTGCATTCCTAATTTATCTAACTTTGGCAATGCATAATTATGGTAATGTTTATTTATGTTTCACTTAGGCCGGAAAGACTTGTGGTTGGGAGGATTTCCCAGGGCGCGGTGAGGTTATGGCCAATTTATTTACTCCCAAGTTCAAGTCCCCCTTGGAGAAGAAAAGGATGATTATGAGAAGGCAAAAGTTGAAGAGACAAGTGAGCCTGAAGGCCGGTGTTGCAAGACCTGGTTCTAACACGTGGATCACGCTCGGTGAAGACTACTGTAAAGCTAAAGGAAAGACAATAAGTCCTTACCATCGCCAGTTTATGGGCGACGAGCTCCTTCAGTACTGGCGGGAAAACAAGGAACACTACGACCGCATCGAAGCGGAGGAAAGGAGGGAGATTCATGAGATGCTTGAGTGGGCTCGCGAACATGAAGCTCAACGTCAACGCGCCCGAAATGCGTTGATACGCGAGCTTTGTGAGCATTTCTTGTTCTTCCAAAACTTGTTTTGACATTTCGTTACTTATTAAGGTCGTTGTAATGTTGACATGTTTGTTTCTCATAGTTCCTTCGCCAACACAAGAGGACGAGGGTAACGAGGACGATGGCAACCACGTGCACGATCAGGACAAGGGTAACGAGGACGAGGCCAAGGGCGTGCCGCGACACTGGACAAGGAGAACGCCCATGAGGATGTTTGGAATGACTCCGACTACGAGGATTGGAATCGGACTTACTGGGTGGACGATGATGATTTTAGCTGGCCTTGACTTAGCTATGAGGAAGGCATCAGTGGCCTTGACTTAGCAACACTTTTGTTCATACACGAAGTGTATGATGCATGGACCCTTTAATTGTGGGTGAACCACTTGTGTAACTCATTGTAGTGACTCTTCTCTATGCTTGGAACAATTGTGATGCATGCGAAGTAATGGCTAGGTGTTGGCATTTCAATCTTTGTACATCGTGGTTCATTCATTATACTCAACCACGAACAACACTTCCTACTCCGAGGAAAATAAAAGACCAACACCGCACATAATTGTTGATACATGGTTCAATACAATAACTAGAGATACATGGTTCAATACAATAACTAGAGATACATGGTTCAATACAACAACTAGAGATACAACTACTAGAGAGCATAGTTTCATGCATGGTTCATTACAAATAGATTACACATTGTTCCATACATATAGTAACAAATGAACGTTGCACTTCAAAAATCGCCGTCCCTGTGCCCCAATCCTCCGGATATTCGGCCGTCCGCGTGCCCCAATCCTCCTGGATATTCGTCGTCCGTGCCCCAATCCTCCGGATCTTCGTCGGGCGTGTCCCCGGCCCTACGGATATTCGTAGCCCGGAGTCGCATGAAAGAGCCCCGAAATGTAGCCATCATATGGTTTGTCTTCGTCCCGTGTCCGAATCCTCCGTTGCATATTCGTCGCTTTGGCTATCGAAGAGCCTCAAACATAGGCCTCATCCTCTTTGTTGTACGTTGCATGAACCTCATCTGCGCTAGCTTCGATGCCTCCTCCTAGAATTGGTTCTCGCTGCCCTCCTGCAAAAGTGCCAAGTCCGGCACAATGTCCTCCCGGACGGGATGCACAACGGAACAAAGTTGAGGGCATGTAGTATCCGATTAAAGACGGTTTTCACACGGGGCACGCCGCCGGCGCGACCTTTGCACCGGTGTCCTCCGGGGCACTTGAGGCACCGTTGGAGCATTGTCGGCCTCCACATTAGGCACCGCTGGTACGGTGTCCTCCCCGCACGTGAGGCAATCGCGGGGACTTGCCGCGGGGCTTCTTGTCGGGCTTTTAAGTCGGCCCTCGGCTAAGGCTATGAGCTCATCCAACCGTGAGGTGTCGCCATCACCCTCAACATTTTCACTCAAGATCCGAGCCTTGGCCCACTCGGCCTTTGGCACGGCGCATGCTCCAAATGCCTTCCTCTCCCTCTCATCCCTCTTGACTTGAGCTATCCTCCTTTCCTCTTCATCCCTCGCGCGCCTTCTCATCACCGCTTTCTTCATATTCTCCTCCTGACCTCCGTTGAAACCATGCCCTAAACTCCTTGTGGCCTTCCAAGAATTTCTTGTGTTCCTCACCGATCTCAAGGTCGATCCACTCGATAAAATCACAGAGTGGAGGTGGGGTCTGCAACACAAACAATTGTCAGGAAGCGAATATATACTCATCAAACAAATGAACCAAAACGAATATACGCACCATGAAATCAAGCGGCGTTGTTTCGGGCCAGTTCCCATTTATAATTGGCACACATCCAATACTTCCGCATGTAGGTTTCCTCATCTTCTTCATCCCATTCAACTTTGCATGGATCACCACACCAATCAGCTTGGGCACCGGTTCACCCTGGGGGAGAGGCTTATGGACATAGGGATCCGCAGCCTCAAGTACGGATTGAAGGCCTCCTTTTATCACGCCTCGGCATGCGGCAAGTGTAGCTACGAAACAATCGAACATTCAAAGGAGGGACTAAATATTTGTAATGGTAATTTCCATTTGTAAGAAATCACACCATTGTCTTTCTTTTCTTACAAATCACACCAACCTCATTTGTAATGGTAATTTGCATATAAGAAATTCACACCATTCTCATTTACCACGTGGCTTACTAATTAACAATATAACCACGACCAAATATACTAATGGAGAAACTAATTAACAACTATAACCACGTGCCATGCACAATATACTATGAATTGAAAGAAGAAAAACAAATCCAAACCACTTACATAATCCACAACGAGAAGGGGGCTTGGGGGCTTGGAGCAGCCTTGAAGAGTTGGGGGAGGATGTGAGGGGCTTGGGAGGGAGGAGGAGGCTTGGGGCGGTGTGGGTGGAGGAGGGGGGGGCTAGGGGGGTGGGGGTAGTGGGGGATGGAGGAGGAGGGGTTTGGGGGGCTTTGGAGGTGGGTTGGGGAGGTTGGAGGCGGGTTCCACGGTGGCGGACCGGCGCGAGGGAAGAAAGGGGGAGAAGAGTGGCCGGAGGAGGAAGAAGGTGGACTATATATCGCGCGACGCCGCCCGGATACGTGGGCGCGGCGGGACGCCGCTACCGACGCATCGGCGCGGCGTGCACGTGTTCTCTTCTGGTGGATCGAAATGGAGGCGCGCCGCCGCAGGTTCCCGGCGCGATCCGGCCGTGGAGGTGGCTTTTGCCACGCCACGCTTAGATCATCCGGCGCGACGCGTCGCGCCGACCCGTAGGCGCGACGTGCGGTAGGGCGGGCCCGGATGTCGACGGTCGCGCCGAATCGCGGGGCGTGACGCGCTGGGACACGTGGGCGCAAGATGTCGACGGGTCGCGCCTACGGCTTTTGGCGCGACCCGCCGCGCCGGAGTACCGATGTTCCAGTTGCCCGGGACGTGGCTCTTTGCCACGCGTTGCGCCCGTGGTTCTCGCGCGGCCGCCGCGCCAAAATGGTTGGCGGGATGGCCGGACACGCGCCGCTTTGGACGTGCCGACACGAGTGGTCGTCGCGTCGCCGGAAGAGTAGGCGCGATGTCATCGTACAAATGACTGCCGCCTACCCTTACCCTTCCGAGGTTTTTTTTTTTTTTTTTTTTTGCAAAGCCTCTTTTTCGGCACATAATTCCATATAAGTTCATACATAATAGCATAATACCAGATTTCACACATAGCATCGCACCACATAGTTCATACATAATTTGGTTCACACATAGCAAATATCGACCACAATTCACCATAGAGTCTACAACCATAGTTCACACATAGATCACCAAAGTGTCGTGAGCACAATTCACATAGTTCACCCAAGTTTCATGACCACAACTCACATAGTTCGACATAGTTCAAACATAGTCCATACATTCATAAACATAGTGCACATGCAGCCATCCGCACTCGAAAGGGCAAAGCACGGAGTCCCCACAAAGGTCGTCTGGATTCCTGCACACATGGGGAATGTAAGGTCATGAGTTCTGTATTGTAACTTGGCATTTCCCCAATGTTGCTTCTTATTTGCCAAATACGCACCTTCTCACGGTTTCGGCGTGTATGGTAACCTAGGACGACGAGGACGGCCAGAGTCGTGGAAGGACATTTGGCGATCCAACGTCCCGAGTGGTCTTTAGCTTTGCGTTTAGGGCCGGTGACGTCCCCCTTGAGGTGAGCTCGAGATCCCCCTACAAAACCCAAAATGTCATATGTGCTTTGCAAATGTATATATACGTATGGTGACAACAAGCCCAAGTTGAACAAGATAGAAGAAAAACCCGAGTTTCGGGTCACGGAGGAGCATCATATAGTTGAGAAGAGCCAAT
Organism: Hyparrhenia diplandra; assembly: GCA_015847255.1. Lineage (NCBI taxonomy): Eukaryota > Viridiplantae > Streptophyta > Magnoliopsida > Poales > Poaceae > Hyparrhenia > Hyparrhenia diplandra. The sequence continues at coordinate 336,522 of JADLZK010007733.1, read as the reverse complement.
GACGCCCCGCTCATAGCTTGGATCATCGCTGTCTTCACCATCGTCTTCACCGCCGGCTTCTTGGCTTGTTTCCCCGAGGGGTTTGTGCAATTGATTTTCTCCCCGTCGAACTCCGTCTTGCAATCAAGGCCTCTGTTGTCTCCCCGCGCCGCTCTTGCTCACTTTCAGCTCCTACGCCGGAGGCCTCTCCTAGATGCTGCGCCGACACTTCGTCATCATCAGCTCTAAAGTAGCTCAACTTACGACCGAGGCGGCGGCAGAATTTCTTCACTTTTCAAGTAGTCGGTTTTTGGCGAGTTAGGACTACACATACAAACACATGCAAGTAACTGAATGATATTGAGTCAGGCGTCATACCTCTCCAAATTCTACAAGGTCACTACCTTCTTGGCCCCCGCGCCCTATGTATGCTCCAAACTTCATTTGAAAGGTGGGCTAGTCTGCGTGGTCCGTGTACAGAGCAAGGTTAAAACTTAAATGCGACGAAAGGTTGAAGGAAATGAACATCAATGCTTACCGTAGTTAACGAGAGGGGCTCTCTCGGCCGCCTCCCCCCTTGTTACCCCCTGTCATAGGGGTCTTCTTGGTCGCTCTCTCCATAGAAGACTGGAGTCACCGAGACGGGCTCGTGGAGACGCACTCTAGTCACCCGGTTGAAGGGTCGAGATGGGGACTAGAGGGGGGGGGGGTGAATAGTCCCTTTAAAAACTAATCGCGAAGGCTAACCGAAAACAATTACGGAATTAAACTTATCGGTCTAGCCAAGACTTCACCCCTCTAACTAAGACTCTAAATCACCTCACAAAAGATCCTACACAAGAAAGGTGAGGTGACAAGCCTAGCTTGAGCTCCTAATCAATTCTAATGCAAGGTCACACAAACCTAAGCACTAGTACTTCAAGCACAAGAGAGCTCCTACACAATTCTAGTAAGCGCAAGCACAAAGCCCCTAAGCTCACTAGATGCACAATGGACAAGGCAACACACGCCTAACCCAAAGGCTCAAATTACCTAGCTACACAAGCTAAGCAAAGTTACAACTACTCTACTCAAGCACAAACACAAAGTATATATGAATATAAGAACAAAGCTTGAGATGAAGAGGTTGCAAACCACCGCGAAGTGTGGACACAAGATGACACCGTGATTTTTTACCGAGGTCTCGAAAGCTTGCCAACTTCCCCTACTCCTCATTGTGTCGACCAACACTTTAGTGGTTCCACGGTTTGGCGAATCACCCGTGATGATTCTCAAGCTTAATGGCCGTGCCAAATCCCACAAATGGGAGCTCGATCGAGACCCTCACACAAAGTGTGAGTTCTCTAGCCAATCTCTCGAGGGGCACCGTGTGAACCCACACACAAGTGTGGTAGCTCAATGACACGCCCCACTAGAGTTGCTCTTCACGATCCCCGCGAGGTGAGCACGAACCTCTCACAATCTCTTCTTCGGAGCACCACACACAAGCTTCCTTGCGTGCTTCACGAAGTCTCTTACCACCAAGCCGTCTAGGAGGTGGCAACCTCTAAGAGAAACAAGCACACCGGCTTTGCAACACGATCACCTAGTGCCAACGAATGCGATCTCTCAATGCAACGCACTAGAACTCGATCTCTCACTCAATCGGATGAACGATATCAAGCATATGTGAGTGGGAGGCTCTCAAGCACCACAATACAAGCCACCAAGGCTAGAATGTGCTCGACAACCGACCAAAAGCCGGCCACCCCATCTATTTATAGCCACAAAGCCAAAATAGAGCCGTTAGGGTGCTTGCGGCGTTGGCCGGGGCCTTGCAAGCTAACTCACCGGCCACGTCCGGTCCGGCGTCCTGGGTTCCCTTCCGGCGTCCTCGAGCGGTGAAAGGTCCCTTGTAGTTTTTGGTAATTGAGTGTCAACATTAGGTGAACTAATATGTGTGATTGAGATTATACGTGAATTTAGTTCACACATGATGATGCAATGAAGGAGCTTATTGCACATGAGACATGACATGGAGTCATGTAACCCGTGGTGAAGATCAAGACAAGGCTTGGCTTGAGGACCGACCGCCGCTGTGAAGGGCAAGTCGAGGGGACTTGGCGCCGATGGACCCGGCCTTCGGTGAAGAGCAAGTGAGGTCAAGATCGATGGATCAAGAAGGTCATGTGATGATATGAAATGGATCATATCATTGTTGATCGTGTTGGTGCATGTGTTGCATCGACACTTGGAGATGAAGCGGAATGGAAATCTGCGCCAAAGGCAAAGGTATAACACATAGGGCATTTCATTTCGCGGTCATTGGAGCTTAGAGAAGTTTATGACCGGGTTTAGGATAGATGGCCGTACTATTAAGAGGGCAAACTTGTTTGCATATCGGTCATCTAGTGCCACTTTAGCGATCTAACTGCGATGTGTTAGGATCGGTGGCGTGCTAAGAGCTAACCGGCCTTTGAAATGATTGTGAAAATGCTAACACACTTGCACATGGTGATGTACACTTGGTGGTGTTGGCACATTTGCAAGGCGCGTGATTGCGGGGTTGAGTTGGGTTTGGGAACCGCTCATTTTTCCGAGCCTTGCGGCAGGCGATTCAAGCTTTCGAGAAAATGAGATGCATATTTTCTATTGCGCCAATCCTCGCCGCAAGCTCTGGTGGGAGGATGAGCGTACCCAAACCCAACTCAATCCTCGCAATCACCGCCGCCTTTGCAAATGTGACAACACCACCAAGTGTACATCACCATGTGCAAGTGTGTTAGCATTTTCACAATCATTTCAAAGGCCAAAGTTAGCTCTTAGCACGCCACTCGATCCTAACACATCGCAGTTAGATCGCCAAGTGGCACTAGATGACCGATATGCAAACAAGTTTGCCCTCTTGATAGTACGGCAATCTATCCTAAATCCGTCATAAACTTCTAAGCACCAATGACCGGCGAAATGAAATGCCCTATAGGTTATACCTTTGCCTTGCGATTTCCATTCCGCTTCATCTCCAAGTGTCGATGCAACACATGCACAAACACGATCAATAATGATATGATCCATTTCATATCATCACATGACCTTCTTGATCCATCGATCTTGACCTCACTTGCTCTTCACCGCTAAGCCGGGTCCATCGGCGCCAAGTCCCTCGACTTGCCCTTCACACTTGCAACCGGGTCCGGCCAAGCCAAGCCTTGTCTTGATCTTCACCACTTGGCCACATGACTCTATGTCATGTCTCATGTGCAATAAGCTCCTTCATTGCATCATCATGTGTGAACTAATTTCCTCGTGTATAATCTCAATCACACATATTAGTTCACCTAATGTTGACACTCAATACCAAAACCACAAGGACCTTTCACCCCCCTCATAAAGGTGTAGCCATGGAACTCTCTAGCCACCGAACCAGGCCCACTATCGCCACACTCTTCTCGCCATCCATCCGCCGCACATGTTCCGCATGGATGGTGAGCCGCCGTTGCCGCCACCAAACCTTCTCGCCTCGAAACACTGAAGCATTGATTGTTAGTTTTGACTACACAATTAAAAATACGGAACGAAGGAACCGAAATCTGAACCGACTTACTCGTGCAAAGCATCCGAAATTTGAAATCCGTGATAGGGTAATCCCGCTTCCTCCCGAACTCCTTCATGACCCTCCTCGGAAGGTGGTGCTCCACAACGTAGAACAGGATCATGGGGGCATTGCTTCTCCGGGGCCACGCTTGTCATCATCACTTTCGGGGGACATTCAAGTTATGTCCATGGTCACGCTCATATGGAGTCCACTCCACCCGAAAAATTGAGACATTTAGACAAGTCCAACGGCTATTTTAAAGTAGATAACAATATGTATAACAACATGACTCACCTCGACCGTAGGTCAACAAGTCCAAGTCGTTGGAGTACCTCCCGTACCTCTCATCTCCGACTCGCCCTTGACCATCTTGTTTTCATGCCACAAATACAAAGAATGGGGCCCGATACTCGTCATATGGCCATGCCTGCAAAAAAAAATACAAGACACGTATAAGAACATGAATATTAGATAGGGCAACTAAGATGAGAACATGAATATTAAGACATGTATGAGTTATGTCACAGGGAACCGCCTTCCCCAGTAGTCCCTTCCTGGGTATGCACTCCCAAATCCAGATCTCGTAGGGAGGTACACGCAGCCACCCACGTTCGAGGTCTTTTTTCACCCTCCCTACAGGCCTCACACAACCGCCGATCTGACCATGCGGCGTGGCGAGCCCCCGGCTATAACGGCCGATGTCCTCCCAATCTGGCCAGAAGATTGGGAGCACCATCCAGACAAGGTGTTCCCGGAAGAGTCGGGTAGAAGGAAAAAGACCGATAAGGTGCCACAACCACACCTTAGCAAACCTCTCGACCACTTCCTCTCGCGGGCGTCGCTAGGGCAAGTATTGAAGTGCCGCTTCACCCAATTGGATGACACACACGAGTCTTGTGCTCCTTCTTTCCCTCCGGAGGTGCTTTCGGGTAATGTCCGTGAATCGAACACCAACTCCTTCCGATTCGCTGTGTCGATGGCACTGACACCGGTGGACCGTGCACCTTTAGGTCCAAGATGTAGCTCACATCTTCTAGGGTCACTTTGTCATCTTTCCACACGGCGGAGTGGAAGGAATGGGTCTCCTGGACGCCATCCGTCCCACGAAGGCGATCCACCGCCCCCGTCCATCTCCGGGAGCCCCGCCACAATGGCTCGAGCAAGGCCCGTGAAGCCCGCTCTAGCCGGGTAAGGGCGTACCGCTTCGTCCCAACGCAAAGGCTTGTGAGCTCGGGGGCAGCCGGCTTCAGTTCTGAAACAAATGAAGGAATGTAACGATTACAGATGATAAACGAAGACCACAATATTAATTTCCAAAAAATGAACATGGGAATTACTTGCCTTGCCCAAGTCCACCGCCAAGTGCGATCGGTGGTCCTTTTCATAGCAGTGCTTACGAAGGGGGGCCCAATCCTGCTGCTCCATCCTGAAAAAGGCCAAAAAACACAAGATTAGAAAAAAGACATGAATTATAGCAATTAAAACAACAATGCATTACGAAATTATTACAACAAGACGTGAAGAAATTATTACAACAAGGTTGAACAAACAAAACCTATGTACCTGAACACTATCGTGAGTGGTTGCGGTGTGACCGGTCCCGTGGGCATTTAGAGCACCGGACCGGAGCCATGGCCTCATCAAAGTCTCCATAACCATACATATCGAGACCATAGCCATTTGAATCATACACATCGGGGCCATCGGCATTGGAATCGCCCATAATTCCTTTTAGGCGTTTTCTCTTCCTTCTTCCAACCTTTTGCTTTTCTTGAGCCGGGTCGGGACATAATCCAATCCATAGTATGGAGGCCACTTTGTGAAGGATCTAGGTACAAAATTTCGAAGCCGGATTCCCACACTTTTAGGGTGTTTGATTTGAGATAGAATGGAGACATGAAAACTAATCTTCATGGTCTAAACCCCTACACTTACAAGCGGTGATCACGTGTGAGCAAGGCACATGAAGTAGGCTGAATGCAACAAGAACACTCCGGTTTACGGAGGTCCACCCTATAATTTTTGCCACCGTACTTCTCACCGCCTTGGATTGGTTCCTCCCACGACATTATGTTGTACACTAGCCTCGAAGGTCCGTGAGGCATCACCAATCTGATTGGAACCTATGGTCTCCGTAATTTCAAGGTGTCTCCTACCGGCCCGGCCCCATTTTTCTTTAGAAGCCTTGGCAATGTTCTAGCGTTTAACAAAGTATTCGTTGCACTTCTTAAACGAGTACTCCATAATACCGGACACAGGTACTGCACGGATACCCTTGAACACTTTGTTAAACGATTCCAATGAATTCGTGGTCATCACGCCATACCTAAGGCCACCATCATCAAATGCGAGAGCCCACTTGTCCAAATTACTCATCTGGCCCCGAAGCCAAGTCCTTGCAGGAGTGTTTAGGACCTTGTTCAACTCTAATAGCTTCTCCTTAAACCTCTCCTTCGTATGCGATAACAACACACGACCTTCAACTTCGCACGACCTCCTTCTTCCTTTGTCGCCGCCAAATGTTGGCGGCAAAGTGCCGCATGCACCATCGATGCTCAAGAGGGGAAAGCCCATCTATCTCCTCTCTAGCAGCCATGAGCAATCCATTGTGCCGATCGGATATCATGCAAATCCTACGGGACGTCACGATGGATGACATGCATTCTAACAAGCTTCATGAACCAAGACCGACTCAAAGTGTTCTCGCCTCGCCAAAGCAAACGCTAAAGGGACAAGCCGGTTCTCGGGATCCACACCGACGCCATCATCATCGAACACCTTTGTACTTCCCCAGTAAGGAATGTTGCATCAACAAGCACTACAGGTAAACAATGCTTGAATGCCTCGGCCGACCGGGGAAAACACCAAAACAATCTGTCGCGAGAACATGTTTAGGCACGCCGTCCGTGTCATCCACTATCCGCCCGACAACGGGATACCACCTAAGCCCTGGATTGTAGTGTTTCATGGTCGTAAGGATCCTAGGAGCTTGGTTGTATGCCTCCTTCCAATCACCCCACAACAGCTCTATAGCATCTTTGCTTTGCTCGCCATGCCTTCATGTAGCTCACTCGATATCCTGTCCACCCCCATATGCTCTCGATCGGGAGGCAACAAATATATCGCTATCGGCTTTAACAAGGCCGACAAGACGGCGACTTCGGATAACGGGCCATGTTTTGTGCGTGCACCCCCTTAGGCTTAGAAGACCGACACGTGTGAGGTTGCTTCACATTTCGAATCCTCCAAGTCTTGTTTGTCGACTTCCTCGCCCAAACTCCCCAACCACATTTCTTCTTGCAAAGCACCGTGTACCGCTTCTCGAGGTCGCAATGATCAACATAGTAGGGCCTATGATACCTAACGGCGTAGTCCGTAAGAAAGAACTTGAGATGATCCAATGTGTCAAAGACCATCCCTTCTTAATCTCCATCTCCTCGATCTCTCGTCCCTCATCGTCCAACAACGACGGGCCGATTGTCACACACCGCTTCATCAACCATACTAATGTTCATGAAGTTGGGTACGGAGGGTACCTCAACATGGACCTCCCTCAACTGACTTAGCTCCACATCGTGTACTCCATTCTAAATGACCCGTCAGGTGGATGCAATATCCCCTATACTCATCGCTTTCATCGTCCGTACCAGACTCCGACCTATACTCGTCCTCTATAACCTCCTCCGAGCTACTTTCACTAAAAGTGAGCTCATCTCTCAGTACTCTCCATCGTCCTCGATCCTACAAACATGTCGTCCATAGCACCAATGTCCTTCTCATCGCACTCTTCCATACCTACCATCACTTTGCATTATCATTGTCTCTAACAACGACCGGTTCGCGGCTCTTCCTCCCGAGTAAGGTGCTCTACGGGCTCCTCATCCACGTTCTCGGCCGCAAGCACAACAACAAATGGTTCATCACCTTCTCCACAACAACTTCCAAGCAACGAACACTACTACCCTTCACAACCTCCACAAAGTTCTTCCAATCATCTTCACATGACAAAGGCATCGGTGCATAGTGTGCTCGTTCCTTCCCACAAATCAAATCGACCAATCAAGCTAGACGGCCATTCATACTTGTCACGACAATGGCCGACCAAATCATCGGCTAGGAGGTCTACCAAAAAAATAAACTTGTTCATGCATGTTCTCAAACTTGCCATCCCCTCTAACTTTGCCACCAATATAAAAGCGCACTAAACGGTCCATCTACAAATTATTCGAAATAAAATCTATAAGTAAAACAACCATATGGCCAATATATATTAGACACAAACTCAACACCTCCATGCAACAAAGAAATGTATTCATGAAAAAATCTAATCTAGGTGAAATCCACAAAGAAAAACATATCCTAAAACGTTTCCACGTACCACATTGCATCAACAAACAGCCCAATCACTTATAATTTCACATTGGAAAATAGAAATAATATGAAACCCTAAACCTCCATGCATGCATCAATGAACTACTTTCATGCAACTCGTTCTCTTAACCAAATCCACAGCCAAATCGAATCCTAAACCGATTCTACGAACCACATTGTACCAATTAACGCTCAATCACTAACAATTTCATGTTTATCAAAAAAATACCATGAACAACTCACAAAACAAAAATGGAGGGGGGGAGAAGAGAAGGGATTAGCACCTAAACGTGTTGGAGAAGGAGGGGGGAGGCCGGCCAGTGCCACCACCGCCGGGCCAGTCGCCCCGAGCCGCCAAGCCTCGACGCCGCCACCAAGGCGCGGGGCGGCGCTTGCGGTTCAAGGGCGGCGCGATGGAGGCTACCGTCGCCCAGCGGGGGGGCGCTCGGCGTCGTCCGGGCGGCCGGTGGCGGCGGCGGTTTCTGGCGGCGGGAGGCGGGTGGAGTCGCGAGAGAGAGAAGTGAGAGCAAATGATTGAAGTCGGGCGGGGATACCTAACTTCACACGCCGCTCCGACGCGCCGGGCGCGATGCGTGGTGGGCCCCACGTTTTTCACCGAGGCCCAAACCTAAACCCTAACGGGCCCGTCGCGCCGACGCGATCGGGCCGCGATCGGCACGTCGGCGCCTCATCGCGTAGGCGCGACGAGGTGGGACCCACAGCCCGCCCGCGCAGCACCGTCAACGCCCGGCCGGTGCGCCGCGTGCAACGCGTCAGCGCCCGCGCATGCATCGGGCGACATGTGTAAATGTCACACCGACGATCCGCGCGACAAAAAAGGATACCTAGCGTAAATTGTTTCAAAACTAGGGATACAATTGAAATTTATTTTGAAAAAGGGTAAAATTTTTAAAAAAAATCCCTGAGAATCTTTCTTTTTATTATTTCTTGTGCTTGGTGCCGTGCCGGATCCATCCATGGCGAATGCGACGGGCGGCCGGGCATTTGAGCCGTCCATCCATTGCTGATGTGCGGTTAGGATGTCAGCACACTGACGCCCATGGTTGACTGAAGGACCTTGGTCCATGGTGACGCAGTCCGTCGACTCCGTCCTCTCCCTCGCCGGCCACGCCGCCGGACTGATCTACGCGGTTCGCGACTACTCTGCCCGCGAGGATTACGGCGGGGGCGGGGACGGGGCGACCCCTTCGAGGTGTTTCCCGACGCGGTGCTGGGGCTGATCGTGTTTACTAAGCTGGCCTTCCCGTCCGCGGTCGTGGTCTCGGCCATCTCGCGCCGGTGGCGCGGCGCTGTCCTGCTGCGCCCGCGCTCGGGCCCTGCTCCGGTCCGCAGCACCCGCACCCGCACTTGTTCCGCCTCGCGCTCGAGGACCTCTTCGACAGGCCTTCGCCGCATCCGCGGCCGATCACCTCGGCGGTGGCGAGCGGTTAGAACTCTGCCTCTCGCCCTCCTCGCCTCCGCCTGGGCGGCAACAAGGCCTGATATCCTCGACATGACCCTGGTACGCCTGAATTTACTCAGCTTGCTTTGCTCCTGTTCTCCATTTGCTTGGATGAATATGATTTTTATTTGTTTTTTAGTTTCATGCGTCGTGCTTTGTTTCTATCGTCCTGATGTTGGCAATATGCAAAATAAAATTTGGTAAATCGAAGCGTCCATGTTACTCTTCTGTGGATACTCCAAAAACAAATACTGTCTAGAATTCCTACCAAAATCATTCGGCACTGATCGATTAGGCGATCTGCAGAACATCATGACATAAGGCAGAATAGTTTCTGGTGCAAAGGCGAGTAGGACGATTGGAGATAAGGATTATTTTGATTGTTTATTTTTTCCTACCTGTGATGATGATATTAACTTTGGCTAATATTTGTTTTCTTTTTTTCTTGAACTACTGTGGCGTAGTGGTGGCCTGCAACCGTGGATTACTGGATTGCTCCATCCTGCTTTTCTTTGATTTAGGGATTACTGGATGCTGCCACATTTAAAATATACATCACTAGTTTTAGGCTTAACCAAAATAGAATGGTCATTTTCAATCATTCTGTAGACCACAATTTTCCTTGTCTACAACTTTGAACCAATGTTCCTGCTGCTGCTGCTACAGCTACAAAAACCTGCATGGACAATATACGTGTGAATTCTGATCCAATGCTGCTTTGCTAGAATGGTTGGCCTAGATGTGCTTTTACTGTTGGCCTACACAATTCCTTTTCAACAAAAAACAGAGTGTGTTCAGCCTATGGTCTTTTCTTTCCAGCATTGTTATAAACACGCATCTTTGGTAGGAAGTGCATGTGATCGATGATTCAGCTTTTGTTTGGCCTAGGACTAGGAGGAATTCCTCGAGGATCTTGAGATCGATGATTCAGCTTTTGTTTGGCCTAGGACTAGGAGGAATTCCTCGAGGATCTTGACAAAGTAGCTCAGACTCATTCCGTCTTTTCATCCTCGCCAAAGGCTCCAATTCAGCATCTCCTATTATGTACTTTTCAGAATCTCTGGATTTTCTTCTTTGCTATTAGTTTTATTAGTCTTTCTGTTAGGAGAGCTCTCCTAGTGGTTTGGTGGCAACAGCGTCTCGCAGAAACTTTTTTAGATGGAACCGTGGGGATCTGCGCACAACTACAGTTGCTGATTGGTTAGCCCTTTTTTTTTTAGAAAGGGGAGAGCTCTATTGATTACTCATGAAACAGGTTACATTCTTTCGCAATCAAAGACTCCACGCATTGGGGAACCTGCTCATGCCACACAGCTGATTGGTGAGACCTGTCCTTATATTCCTACAAGAGGAAGTGCAGATTATAATGCTATTTTTCGTAAGCCAATTCATTGTTAAGTTTTGAGTACAAATCAATAACGAATTCATTGTTAAGGTTTTACAAATCCACACTATTGCATGCTTCTTTTTTTTTTGTTCATCATATTATATATTTATATAGTTGGATGCAGTTGTGGCAGTACAAAAATAAATACCATTTGTGTCCTCTGCATCAGTAAATTCTTGCACATATGCTTTATAGCTAAAATTTATTTAAAAATTTTACCAACTACATATTCAAATTTCTAATTACTTACTTGATACTTTGATTGCTGATTTCATGCTGCTCAAGTACTGCTATTTATAATTAGATAGCATCAACCATATTAACCAGATGGTTGTGCTTCATTAGATGAGTAACAGGTAGACCCATATGCTTATTGCATCGAGTATATAGTTCCATCTTGTGCGCTGATTTCTATTCTTTTTTTTAGCATTAAAGTGAAGCTGTAAAGAAAGGAGAACCACTAAGTGATTCTATAAGAGGCAGGAGCATCCGTGCATCAGAATTTATAGGCCTGTATGGTTGTATCTGGATTGAAGTGTGCTATCATATATATGTACTGCATGATTTCCAGACAAGTTGTGGTTATGTTTACACTTACCATCTGTATCTGATACTGATATGTGTTATAGTCAAACTGAAGAATTGAAGAATCTTGTTGTATTTGCACTGTATGTCAGTTTCTTATTCTTCTGACTTCTCCTGATGAAGGTTTGATTATGCAAGAGATTATATTTTGATTACATCATTGTTAATACGAAATCCAGAGCTGAAAGCAGTAGATTATAAAAATAACAATGATGTAATGAAACCACTCATTTCATGTACAAGATGAAGAATCAACTCATCTGCACTCACACAGTTGATGGAACTTGAATCTGAGGGCGGCAGTGCTGTCTGAAAACTAGCCAAGCTGATGGCACATGTTGCGCACATTAACCACCACTGATCGCTGGTATAACATTGAAAAGTAAGCAGGGTCTACTTCATTTTCACACATTTTCTTTGTTATTACGAGTGATTTTAAAATAAGCTTTAATTTTAATAGGGTTACTAGCAGGATTATCCTGCTACATTGTGATGTAATACACAGGAGATGAGCTTCTATCCGGATTTCATTGGATATGGTATTCATATGTTGCTAGTTTCACCCTTCTTTTGCCATATGTTTAATCTGATCAACCCCTTACTTATTTGATCTAACCAGGATGTTGTTGTCACGGCAAGGAAGGCAATATTTGTAGACCTGCTGAGCATCTATGATGATACCATGTCATCTGTTCCAGCATCAAGGATCTTTTGACAAGTTAACTCTCTCAACCTTGCTTAACCCTTCAACCAATGGGCAATGATGATATATTATGCAGTACATTGACCACTATGTGGTACATATGGAGGGCAAGAAATGATAATCAGTTCTAGAGGAAAACATGGAATCCTTTTTTTTTTTTTTTTTTTTTTTTTTTTTTTGACAGAAAACACAATTTTATTGATTTAGCAGCAAGATGCTGCTATAGGATAGTACAAAGCATAATGCGCTGAATGCAGCGCAGCTGACAAGGAGCAGGTGCCATTGTGGTCACCATTTGAGCATGTTACATTAAAGAAACCAGGGGAACCAGAAGGTGATCTATAGGCTCGATTTGCTAAAAAGTGAGCTCTAATATTCTGGTTTCTATCAATTTTGATGATCTGGAATGATATGTCCTCCACATTGTTTCTAAATCGTTGTGTAAACGGCTTGATTCTCCAATCCGAGGTTCCTGATCCCTGTTCTTCGAGAGGTAGTGAGCCAGGATTTGGCTGTCAGTGTAGAAACTGACTCTTCCTAAATTGAGCTTCCTGAGAATGTCAGAGGCGAGGGCTAGAGCAGCTGCCTCACCCATAAGGACTGAACTGCAGGAAGGAAGTTGGGCTTGTATGTTGAACTTGAGGTTGTTGAATGAATCAACAATGTAAATCCCAATTCCTGCTTGGCATGGTTCCTGCAAAGAGAAATCTGGAATAGTAGATGCATCCGTGTAGCAACGGAATTCCATTTGTAATCCTGATGAGTCTTGATTGTCCCGGCAAGGGACATGATCTTCATTAGACAACATATCTTGTAAAGTGTGGTTCTCCAAGCAATTTGTACCTACAGGAAGAAAAGCAAGATTGCAAGGGATCTCTGTGGATTTAATTTTGATCCGATTGTTGCTGCTTGCATTTGGTAGCAATTCAGAGGCAAGTCGAAGACTTGCTTTAGTGGCATAATGGACCTGCATAATAGACCATGAAATATGGTTGAAACGATTATCATTTCTTGCCTTCCAAATATTCCATAGGACTGTGCAGATGTACTGTAGGGCTCGACAAAGTTCAAGAGGTTGACATGATTGTTTGAATGGTTTCCGTATGCGCCATCATGTTCCTCTGTTAGATCAGAGGTTCTCAGAGGAGGACTCGCAGCGAACCACACTGCCCTGGCAAAGTCACAACTGAAAAAAAGATGGAAGTCATTTTCTATTGCTCCGCAGTAGGAGCAGCATTTGTTAATTTTATTGGTGATGCTCCCAGCCCTGTGGCCTGTGCCTAGGGCATTTCTGAGAAGCCTCCACATGAAAGTTTTAATGTTGGGAGGAATGAACTTGTGCTTCCATATGTCCTGTAGAAGTCGAAGGGCATAGGGAGAGATGCTCCTTGGACCATGATCAGGAAGGTTCACCTGCACTTGGGCATTAAGAAACCTGAAAGCATCTTTTGTAGTACATACTCCTCTATTAGAATGCTTCCAAATAACAACATCATTTTGGCTAGATGGTATAGTTACCAAGTTCTTGATTTGTCCTGCTGCCTCATTGTCAAAAATAGAATCAATGAGCGAGGAGTTCCAGTCTATATTATCAGGTTCTCTAAGTTCGTAGATATATTGTGGCAGCCTAGGAACAGTAGCAGGTAAATTAACATGGTCATAAATTTCTTTCCAAATGGTGCACCAAGGGGTGGACCAGATACTAGAATTGCCATTTTGAATTTGGATTGTGCAGTTATCAATTAAAATATTTTTAACTTTACAGATGGACGACCAGAAGGCAGACTTGCACGAGTGGTTGCCTGCTCTCGTAAGCTAGTATCGTGATAATATTTGGATTTAAGAATACTAGAGAGGAATTCGTTTTTACCTGTGGCAACCTTCCAAGCAGCATTTAGGATGAGGCTTCTGTTTACAAGTTGGAGATCTCTAATTCCAAGGCCACCTTCCTTTTAGGCCTGCAAAATATCTTTCCATCTCCTGAATTGAATAGATGATGATTTGTTTTCTTCCCAGCACCAGTCCACCAGAATTTCTTAATGATAGAAGTTATTTTGTCAATGAACTTTTTGGAGAATAAGATAGTTGACATGTAGTAGATAGGAATAGAGGAGAGAACTGAGTTAATATAAGTTAATCTCCCAGCATGATTTAGTTTGGAAGCTTTAAGCACGGTTAGCTTAGCTCTGAATTTATTGATAATAAAGTTATAAGCTCTATTCCTATCTTTGTGATTGAAAATAAGGGGGTGACCTAGATAGATGGAATTTGCAGTAAGATCATTAACAGGAAAAATACATTTAACCTCCCTTTTGCTGTTGTCATCAACATTCCTGCTAAAGAGAATAGAGGATTTAGCCAAGTTGGGGGTTTGTCCAGATGCTGCACAAAAACAATCTAGAGTGGACTTAATATTGTATGCCTCCTCCTTAGTAGCTTTACCACAAATTATTAAATCATCTGCAAAAAGCAAAGAGTGAATGCAAGGGCATCCCGGTCCTAAAGTGATACCTTGGATGTTATGTTCATTGGCATGATGCTGAAGTCTGATAGAAAGTTCATTTACAGCAATAATAAATAAGTAGGGGGATAGAGGACAACCTTGTCTAATACCTCGGCTGGGATGAAAGGAGGGACTTGGATCACCATTAATAATGACAGACATAGTTGTAGTAGAGATGCAACTATAAATAAGAGATATAAAATGATGACTGAAGCCCTGGCGATACAAAGCTTGAATAATAAAATTCCACTCAATTCTATCAAAAGCTTTAGCAAGATCAATTTTGAGGAAGAAAGCTTTATGATTCCAGCTTTTAGATTAAAGCTATGGATAATTTCCTGGGCTTATAATAATATTAGAAGCTATGTGCCTGCCCTGAATAAAAGCTTGTTGAGAAGGATGGATAATATGGGGAAGGTGGTGCTTAATTCTTTCTCGCTAAAGTTTTAGCAATGACTTTATAAGACACATTGCATAAGCTGATAGGCCTGTAGTCTTTAGGTGTTAAAGGATTTTTAACTTTTGGAATAAGGGCTATGTGAGTATTGTTAATGTCCGGAATTAAAAAGGCACTATGATAGAAGTCTTGAACTAAAGTAACAATATCCTTACCCGTCCACTGCCATGAAGACTTATAGAATTGGGCACTTAGACCATCCGGACCTGGTGCAGCGTTATTACGCATGCTTTTAATGATGGTGTGAATTTCTAATTCATCTGGAGTTGACTCCATGTAGAGGTCTTCACTAATCGGTTGGATGTTAGGCAAATGCAGTTGCCATGCTCCTTCATTTTCCCTGCAAGTGGAGTTACTAGAGAAAATACTTTTGAAATAATTAGTAGCAGACATAACTAAATCTTCATGGGTGGTGTAGGCAGACCCATCAGCATTGATGAAATGAGTAATAGTATTTCTTCTGGTTCTTTTGATAATAGCCTGATGGAAAAATCTAGTGTTCCTGTCCCCTGCAGAGGCCCAATTTTTTTTATAACGTTGCTTATGATAGGCTGCTTCTCTAGCTAGGATTTGTTCATGCTGATCTGCAAGATGAGCTTGCATGCTCAGATTCTGGGAGCTCGGAGGTTGCATTTGGAGCTTGAGAATTTGCTCCTCAATGGAAGAAAGAATATCAGAGTTCCTAGGCTTGGACCTGTACCATCTTTGAAGATCCTTAGCTAAATAAAAAGTTTTTTCATGGAAAGCACGCCTGGAGGATTTCTGCCAGCTTTGTTTAGCTACTTTTTCATAATCATCAGTTAGGAGCCACCAATTTTCAAACTTAAAGGATTTGCGATGCTTACCTCTTGAAGAATCAATAACGGCTAGGATCGGAGCATGGTCACTTTTCATCATGGGTAAGTGGTAAACTTTGGTATTGGGGAAGGCGGAGCACCATTCACTGTTGGCCAGGAACCTGTCTAAACGTTCAAAAACTAAATTTGCATTGGAGCGCTTGTTAGACCAAGTGAATGCGGGGCCATTGTAGCCAAGATCAAATAAACCACAGTCCTTGACAAGAGTACGAAAATTTGAGATAGCACGATAATTAGCCGATCTGGGGCCTAGCTTTTCGGATACATCCATAATATTGTTCAAATCCCCCATGCAGATGAAAGGTAAGTCTGGCTTAGTATTGACAAAATCACAGACTCTGCCCCAAATCCAATTAGTTTTGAGGTGATGGGGATCACCGTACACACAAATAAGGCCGAAGTTCATACAGGTACTCTTAAACTGACAATAAGCAAAAATAAAATAAGAGCTAGACTCTAAGACATCAACTTCGACATCATCACAAGCAAGCAACCAGAGGCCCCCAGATTGACCCTCAGATGGAACAATATGCACAGAGTCAACACCAAATTTATTTATAAGATTATGTTTAGTTATCCTGGAGGTTCTAGTTTCAGAGATGAAAATAAGTTGAGCTTTAACTGACCTGATTAGGCGGGATAAGTGCTGCATCCTTGGACTGTCAAGGCTCCCACCATAGCCCCGACAGTTCCAGGCTAGAAGGCTCATTGCACCCTTGTCACCTGAACCTAATGAAGCTTGAAGGAGCGGACAAGCAGCAGCTGCAACAGAGATGAACAGAAACGAGGAAACATGGACGAAATTGGATGCTACGAGCTGACAACTCTGAAGGATGATTGCAGCAGGATAGGATAGAAGAAGGAGGCAAATTAGCGGCAAGCACCGGCAGAGGAGCAGAGGAAGGAAGCGGCGAGGTGAGCGCGAGCACGATGCGGCCAGACTGTACGGCGTGCAGGAGGCAAGGGGCTTGGGGTGGGCGGTGGACGAGCAATGCGCGGTATGCGAGGCCGGCGTCCTTGTCAGGTTCATCAACTAGCAGCAGCACATCTGCTCACCCACTAGCACTCACAGCTTGATGGACTTAAGCAATGACAAAACGAAGGCCAACAACAGATGTCCTTAACACACCACAGATGTCTCTCAGCCACAATCCAAAGTGGACCATCAGGTATGAATCGCTCAATGACAGGGAACCAGTCACAGATGAACAGGTATACAAGGAACTTGGTGAACGCCTACTCAGTCCATCTTCCTGCACTTTTACAGGGTTCTAGATGCTATACTGATGCATCCACGATTACTGATTCTATCTCCCAGCTACCTAGAACAGCTGGAATTGGTATTTTTATTATCAACATGCAGGTTCATCTGCCGCAACACATTTACATCAAAGCTGCAATGTCAAACTCATCCTCAGTTCTCATGGCTTTGGCTGGGGCCTTGGTGCTGGCGGCAACTGTTACTGAACAGTTAAATCTACAACATACAAACGTCTTGTCAGATAATCAAGAGTTGGTCTCATTCCTCAATGCTTCAGACTGCTCGAACCCTGCAGACTGGAGAATTAAGTACCTCACACAAACCTTCACCAACCAAACAAAGCAAAGAAGCACAGGGATTTACAAGATCAGAAGAAATCAAAACCAGACAGCAGATACATTAGCTAGGCAGGCTGTTTTAGACTCAGAGTCCTATACTCTGATTTTATCCTCTTCCTGCTCCAACAATTCTCATGTATCTCACTGTCCACTTATGGCTGCTCTTCAGTCAGCAGCTATTGACTCTAGCAATTTTATCAGCTAGATGCTGTTGAATTAAAAGGGTTTCTTGTCCAAAAAAAAAAAAAAAGGATCCTTGACATGTTCACGTAGCACTGGCTGCCGTTTCCTCTGGTGCTGCCACCTTAGTTTGTTGCTACCTTCTTATTGTGATGGGGTTAGGGACCATATTGCCGTGTTTGGCTACATTGGTGTGCGTTGCGGGTTGCGGCTGTAGATGCCAATCTGTGAATTCTCAATTCTGTGCGAGTGCGATTTTATGATACTACAGACACCAATCTGGCTGGTGTTTATCTTTTTGTGTGATGTGACTTTTTTTATTTTTTATTATTTTGCTCCTGCTTTGCGTCTATCGATTCTCGCCAAAAGGAGACTAGCAAAGTCAGTTATGGCGTTCTATACAAGAAAGCGAGCAATTCTAGCAAAGTAACTTGTATTAGGCCAAGTTTAACCAATTATAGATAAAACAAATATAAATAATTATGATATCAAATAGTTATGAAATGTTTTTATAATAATTAATTAGAGCCATAACTATAAATACTATTCACTGAAAACTATTTTATCAGGCTAACAACTGTTGGGAGCTGTCAAGAACCTGCGACCTAGAAGTTTGCATTTGTAATGACTATTGTATTCTACTGTTTTAGATTAGGAACCGATGGCATGAACCACTTCTGTGTGTTTTGATGGTTCAAGGTGGCCACCCCTTGTGAACTTGTGTCAGTTACTATCTAACTGGATAAGATAGTGTGAAATTAAATGACTAAATGTGTTAGCTTAGACAAGCACAAAATGGCGCATGCCCCACCCTCACCATACATGACAACGACTACAACTAAACAAGCTCTAACAATGTCAGTTATACTAAATGCAACTTAAATAACATATTGTTGCGGTAATATTTTTAATTGTCCAATCTAAGTGTTCAAAACAGAAAAGTGAGAATACATAGCATACTGAGCTTGTGTCTCTAGATAATATAAAACGCAACAAAACTAATAGTTTCAAACTTGCTCAAGATAGCAAAAGTGAGAATACATATCATAACAATCTCTAGAGCATTATAAAGTCGACAGAACTAATAGTTCAAACTAAACCAACATCTCTACATGTTTCAAAGATGTTCCACAATTTTTCCCAGTGTCTACCTTAGCACAAACTAAAACATCTTAAATTTACTCTGCTGGCTTGTTCCAGTCATTTTTCTCGGGTTGTTCCATGTGCAAATCATCCTCTTGTCTCCTTCCAGTCCTTTGGTCACTTCCCCACCTATGAACGTTCAAACAACATTAGACAAATGTTGATGGTCACATAAAAGAAAATTGATAGACATCATATCTAAATAAATATAGTCAGGTCTGTGCTAGCCTAGATAGGTCGTAACTAGAAGAACCATTGAAAAGGGTTGCAAAAGATCTTCATGTACTACTTTGGCTTGGAAAAAAAAAAATAAACATTACCAGAAAGACTAGTGGCATGTTTGGATCCCATGTGCTAATTTGTAGCCCCTCACTTTTAGCCCAATTTATCCCTCAAGGAACCAAACTAGTGGTGCTAATTGGGGAAGTGAATTAGCACACCTAAAAAAATTAGCCCCTCCAAGTGGTGCTTATTGAGGCTAATTCAGTGTGGGCCCATTCAAAAGGTGGAGCCAATGATTGGATACAAGCATTAAAGGCTAATTAACCCATCAATTCAATCAACTGAAGGGGCTAATTTTTTAGAGGGCTAATTCGAAGACTAAACTTTAGCCCTAAAATAGCACAAGTGCTAATTCTCCAAACAGACCGATCTAATTTGAAGGCTTTTATAGATACATGCATGTATATACTAGTTCAAATAAAGACCTGAACTGAAACTATAACAAATAAAGACCTACAGAGACCTGTAGTTTGCAGCCTGCAAAAGGCAAAAGTAATAAGTAAAGTGACTTGATTCAGCTAGGCTGTTAATTCAGCAAACTGTAAATGTGATTCAGCTAGTCGTATGATGTTTATTCTCTATATTATTCAGCTGTTAATTAAGATCTGGTTATGTACTTCTCTTCATGTTAAGATGACTGTCAGTGAGTTACCCATTTGTCAATACTGCATTTACTTCTGTTCTAGCTATGTATAGACAGGATTCCTGTTTTTTTTAATAAATATTGCGTCCCTGTTATTATTCAGAACATCTATTAATCATTCTAAGATGGCATATGCCTTAACTGCTGTTGGGTCAGATTGCTGTGCCCATTCATATCAGTTTCACTATCACTTAACTTGAGAATAATGTGGTTTACTTATCATTCTAATCAGCTTAATTAGATGTCATGAAAAATGTTTTTGTGTACATCACTGTACCTAACCTGTCCATGGTGTACTGTAGGGCAAACCATGGCTGAAGCTAATGTATGGACTGTGATGAGTGACATGGCCAATTTGTTCTTTAGCAGTTTGTGTTGGACCAATGTATGGACTGTGATGAGTGATGTGGCCAATACTGTATATCACTCCATTCTCAGAAAGGCTGTTTGCTAACTCATTATCCCTGTTGAATGGATGGTTTAGTATGCAGTTGGGATTCTATGACAATTGAGGTTGTGCTTTCGAGATACTGCTCCCTCATGGTCATGGATCAGGAATGGCAATTGTGTCTTTTCTATCAGCTCGGTTCAATGGCATTCTCACTGTGATTTTTGTGAAATTTGTCTTTTCTTTTGCACTTGTGGCTGTGTAACTTACTCAGGTAGTTCTAAATTCTATTATTGGATTACATTACCTAGATTAACTTTCTAGCTGTTGCAACTGTACTGCGCTGTTTGAGCATAATTTTTCTGGCCACTGCTTTAGTGATGTTGTGACTCTGAATTGAAGTGTAGAAGCCAGCACTAAAAGTTGTACTGCGTTGATGCTGGATCACAGGTCCTTGAAAAATTAAGATAATGATTTTTAACAAAAATCTAGAGCATGAATGAATATAATAATCTATCGTTGATTATCAGAAAACATATTCTACACTGAACATGGCAAAGCAGAACAAAGCAACACATTTTTGAGTTTTTAAAAAAAGGAAAAACAAGCAAGGAAGTTATAATCCGCTTACACTAAAATGGTCACTGATGCTCGTGTGCTTCATGAGGAGGAAATCCTGTAGGGTGTGCTCCAAGCGTCAGGATCGCGGGGTCGGTGCTCGGGCAAGTCGTCATCAGGAGGTCCTGCAATGTCTGACTCTGGTTGGTTCCTTCAGTATCCGTATCCTGTGTGGCTTCTACCTCTTCTTTGATTGTCTGATGAGAGCTGAAATAAACATACAGGATTGTAACCTTAGATTAGTTAAAATATATGAACAGAGCAATGCATTTTGAGTTTAATAAAAAAAAAGGAAAAACAACCAAGCAAGTTAAATCCACTTACGCAACACCGGTCACTGGTGTTGGGAGCGCTTGATGAGGAAGAAAGCCTGGAGGTGGCGTCTGGATTACAGGTTCGGTGATCGGGTAGCTCTTCATCAAGCACTCCTGAAGGACCTTCACCATCGCGTCATACGTCTCCCTCATCGCCGCAGCCATGTCGGCGCCGCTCTGCTGCCGTGCGAACGTGGCCTTGAGCTGACACTCGTCGTTGAGAGAGCCTTCACCTCGGCTGCGTGCTTGGCTTCAGCCACGCAAAAATCCTCCGCCAACTGACTGGACTTGGATTTCTCCGTCTGGAGCTCCTCCATCAATTGGCGCACCAACGCTTCAGATTTGGCTTTCTCTGCCTCGAGGCTCTCGTTCTTCTTTGAGATTTTGGCAACTTGGGCTATGTGCCGGGCTTTGACCGCCCCAAGTTCCTTGTTGAGTTGGGCAACATCTGCTGCATGCCTAGCTTTCTCTTTCTGTAGTTCGTTCTCCACTCTGTGGAGATCCTCCTCAGTCTTCCGCATCACCTCGAATGCCCCGGACATGTTATCCATGAACATGTGCAATTTGGAGTGCTCACGCTCGCGATCGTGGCTGTCGGCACGAACCGGTCTCTCATTGTTAGGCTCACGATCACGGGTGACTAACTCCGATGGTGGTACAGCTAGCTGGTGCGGAAGGGGATCATCCAAGATTCTAGAAATTGCTCTGAACTTCCGTGGGGGTGATCCTGATCTCGCAACAGCTCCATAATTGCCCATTTCCTCTTTCACCGGTGCCAGCTCCAGAGAAGGGAGAACCGGTAATTTATCGCATTTGATTAGGGACCGCAAACTCTTGCCTCTGTGGGTGTCTAGCACCTTGATAGCCTTCTCCACAGCACCATCGAGCACCGGAGGCTTGTGGCTGTCGTCACTGGGTGTCCCCCATTTCGTAGGACAACGCCATGCCGTTTCCGCCGAGCGTGACTCGAGGAAGAAGAAGAAGTTCTTCCATCCATCGTAGGTATGACCATTGGTGTCGCCAGTGGTGAAAAGCCGGGGCCTCTTTGAAGGCACGAAACAGTAGAACCCTTGTAGATTGGACCCATATATGACGGTGAGCTTGAAGTAGGACCGGAAGATGGACACCGTCGGCTTGATACCGGCGTCATCACAGACAATGACAAAGCCGGCCAGGTACCGCCACGCGTTCGGTGTGAGCTGGCTGGGCGCGATGCTGTAGTGCCGAAGGATCTTGGTGTAGAAGTCATGCATCGGGAAGCGCACCCCAACCTGGAGCATGACGGAGTAAACGCAGACGGAGCCCTCCGGCGGCGTCTTGCAGGGCCCCCAGCCGTCCTCGGGGCAGAACGCCCTGTACTTCTCCTCGCTAATGTTGTAATTGCGGCATATGTTGAGCAAGATCTCCTGAGAATTGAGTGAAGACCTTATCTGCTCCACTTCCGCCGACCAGTGACGAGCGTCCGCTCCGGCTCCTCCTCCTCCGCCGACTGATGATGCTGAGGCACGGTCAGGCTTCGGTGGTGGTGGTGGTGGTGGGTCGATCACCCTGACCTCTTCCTCCTCCCACTCCAACAATGGTTCCTCCTCCCACTCCAACAATGGCGAGCAGTGTGGCGCTGGGGCACAGTGGCGGAGGGAGGGAGGGGCTGAGGGGGCCTGGCACCCCCAACATCTGCTGTCCCCCACAGTTTATACTAATTTCTAATTTGTCTCTAAGTTTATTCTTTCCCCGTGTTAATCTATAGTAGTATCTATAAAAGCTAGAATTAGTCCTTTCCATTATCTTTTCCATCTCTTTTGTTCTCGATTTGTTCTTGTTGTGATTTTATTACCTACTACTACTACTACTCTACTAGTTGATCACTAAAAGTATACACCTATAATTAGCTAGTTAATAAATATAGTTAATGTTTTTCTTGTTTATTCTCCCTCAGTATTCATCTCAATAAAATATATTTTATTTAGGATTATTCTTCCTTTTATCTTCTCTTCTTATCTCCTTTAGTTTTATTACCGTGATTCTTTTTAATCCAAAATTAAATTGACTAGATGGAGGTTAGAAACACCATGGTGTAATTAAATTTTGTTCTCATTTTTTTCATTGTAATATTTATTTTGGTCTTTTTTATTGTAAAAAATGTGTATTTAGTTATTATGTTTGCTCTCGCTTTATATATATTTCATAATGTATCGTTGTCGGCTTGAGCAGTCCCCCTATGCTCAAATCCTAGCTCCGCCCCTGCTGGGGCAGAGTCAGGTGGTGGCTCGTCCACCGCCATTACGTCAAGCGGCGGCGAGAATGGCGAGAAGAGAGGCAGCGCGGTGCTTGGATGGAGAAAAAGAGGCAGCGCGGCGGTGGTTGTGGCCGGTGCTTGTGGGATCTCTGTGCTGTGGACAATAATGAAGGAGAGAGAGGAGCCGACCTGAATTGCAATGGCAGCCGACGCGTGGAGTAGTCTACCCGTAGCTGAGAATCTTTTTATTATTTCTAGTGCTTGGTGCGGCGATTGCCATGGCGAATGCGACGGGCGGCCGGGCATTTGAGCCGTCTGTTGGGGAGGCCGAACCCTTGCCACCCCCTTCGGCTCCAGGCAACCCAATGGGTAGACCGAGTCCAAAAAGTCTCGGGCGGATTAGAAACTTAAGTTGTTTCAGAGAGATCCGGCTAAATAGGACCGAGTCTAAGTTGATTCGGCTGGAGAAGCCGAATGTGAGGAACGAGACCAGTCGTCGACAGGCTCTCGGTTGGTCTGAGTCGATTCGGCTGATGAAGCCGAAAGAGAGAAACGAGATCAGTCGAGAACAGGCTCTCAGTAAGTCTGAGTCGATTCGGCTGATGCAGCCGAATGCGAGGAGCGAGATCAAGCCAAGAGCAGACCCTCGGTAGATTCGGCCAGCGGGCTCGGCCTGGCACTAAGGGCCACATCGATCGGCGTCTGGCGGGCTCACAACCCGATTCGAGGGGCACCGCTCGAATGGCGAGTGTACGCCGTTCGGTCGGGGCGCGTCTAAAGCCCCAACGTCGGGGAGCCTTGGCTTTCGGCCTTAGTGGCTGAAAGGCATGGTCTACGGTTAAGGTTCTCAAGTGGACGCCGAAAGCCCAGCTTTCGGTCCTGTACGTCGGAAGCCTGTGCTTTCGGCTGATTTAACTTATTTGTTTGAACAAGCTTTCTAGGTGTCATGGACGCTGGCACGCGGGACCCAAGCGAGGACACTGGGAACGCAGGCCAGGAAGGACCAAGGAGCCCCTCCGCGCATGGAGAATCTTCCGAGATGCGTAGAATCTAGAGGGGCAAAAGGGTCAAATAAGAGTCCATGTACCGCTATAAATAGGCCCCGGGAGGGCATTGTAAAGACAGGGTTGAGATTAATAATAAAGAGCTCCAGTTTACATTTGGTTGGGGGCGATTCAGCCCGTTGGTGTCTCTTTCGTCTCTTCGGGGGTGGCCCGACTTTGGGCCACTCCAACATTGGCGCCCACCGTGGTTGTGCAAGCAACCCATGGCTTCAGGTCGAGGGAAGTTATGCTTGAGCGGGTCATCTCAGGCGTCCACAGCTTCAGGCCAGAATCGTCCAAGGAAGGGCGAGCACATATAAGAGAGGTACCTTTTGTATCACTTCCTCCCTCCTTTCCAGGCAGGAGAATAGAAGAACGAGGCAAAGATATTCGGCCAAGGCGAATCTACGAGCAGAAACAACATGCATCTCGTCCGAAAGGAAAGTGTATTCTTGTCCAGGGGAAAACAGACCCCAAGTCACTTTTTCCAAACAGGTAGCGCAAGTCTCCCACACAAGCAATAAAGCTCTGCAGCTCATGACGAAAGGATAAGTGGAATAGTTACATTTCAATATACGCTCGAGCATGCTTTCTGGCTATCTACTAACCCATCCAGTTGAAATCTAGTAAAACTGATCTCATATTGTACCTCGTGTTGAAGCAAATCTTCACCCGAGATTTGCAAGCCAGCAGGACAGAAAAGGCAAAAGAATATTCGGCCCCTTCGTCGCGCCCCTGGGTCCAACAAGCACGGCGCGCACGGCCTCAACACTTCACAACCAAGACGAAGACCAACCGAAAGGCGGATACCTTCAAGAAATCCTTTCATCCAAGCGAACCGAGAACAGTTGGTCTGGTCTCCAATCGGTCTCTGATCCAGTTTTTAACTAACACCTAATACATCATACATGCACATGTGTTTTCTTTATTGATGTATATCCAAGGCAGAACCCGGAAGAGCTGAAACAGCGCTTTTAGAAGTGATGAATGATCCGGCGAAAGCCCCGGCTCCTCTAACAGCAAGAGCTGGCGCCGAAAGAACACACCTTATCTCGCAACCAACAAGCCTAACCAGACTGCGAAGACAAAGAGCCATTTACGAACAAGGACTAAGTCAGCAAATGGCGGCAATCCCGAAAAGAGGCATCGTGCCCGATCCTCAATTCGGCCGAGCATCCCACAAGACGCCCGGGCGACATCTCGGCGAACCGTACGCAATGCGCCTCTTCAAGGACAAGGCACTTCTTTAATCTCGGCGTAAGCCTGAGGTAACGCCTTTGGATCATCCAACGCCAAAAGATAGAAAGCTGACCGTTAGCCGAAAGCACCGTCCTCTGGTAAGCACGGCGACCCGGTAAGCCACAAAAGCCCAGGCATTTTCACAGTTGATTCGGTCAACAAAATCAGGTACCCATTCATGTGCAGTTATATACTTTAACTAACCGAATTGCACGTATTCGGTTACCGAAAGTAGCCGTCTGTTGTTCAAAACAGAATGCTTATTTATTATTTATTTTAATAAGCTAACCACATGCTCAAGCTTAACACGGCCGAAAAAGCATATTCGTCTGCAGAAAAAAGACACAAACGAAACTGCTTTGGCAGTCGGATAATTCATCTATGCGAGCCGCAACGGCTCCCATGTCCGTAGCCGAAAAGCCCGGAGCAACACATTGCAGCCATCCCCCTCCCGTCACTGAAATGACGAAAGGTCAAAGCTCGCTCAGCTGCTCGTGCTAAATCAAGAAAAGAGATAAGTTTCCTTAGTCACTTTCGGCTTTTACCTGTCGTAAGAAACAATGTCCCCTTATTATAGTCAAGCTTCTTCATCTAACTAACACCATCCAGCCATTCAAGTCAGTTTCGGGAGTGAACCATAGTTATAGATCAGGATAGATATCGCGAAAGATGGACCATTTCGGTCATAACTTTTATATATTCGTACAAGCACCCTTCCATAGCTTCCTTCGCGGATAGCATGGGCAGACAACATAACCGTTTTTCATTACAATATGCATTATCTGTTCTGGCATCATCTATATATAGTACCTCCCAACCTCCTCAGACACCTCACCGGACACCGCATAGTTGCCCTGAAAAACATTTTCTGCATGGCCTAGGCCGTTTGTTCGCCTTAAGCCCAGCAGAGCTATACTACTCTTGCTCAGCGCAGGGCACCCAAGTAGCATGATTTCGGTTGCTCAAAACAGCCATTCTTTCACTCACAACAATTTACTTAAGATAACCAAACTAAATGCATTCGACTGATCATTATTCGCAGCATACTTCAAAAAGGGAGGGGCAAAGAAATCCTTGGAAACCCCTCTTTCACACAAGACGGAATGTCGAAAACCTCAACGGAAGCTAGTTCCGGCATAAGCGTTAGGTGACCCTTTCTGATCACCTTGCGCCGAAAGGATAGAAAGTCGGCCTCTAGCCGAAAGCATCGCCTTCAGGTAAGCACGCCATTTTGGTGAGCAACAAGGGCCTGTACACTTTTGACAGAATGCACGTTTCGTCAAAATAGTTTCAGTTTTAACCGATCCATCGTCGAGAAAAGTAATGCAGGTTCAACGAAAAGCAAAAAGGAATTCGTCCTCAAAAAAAAAAAAAAAAAAGGGAAGACGGATCTCCGATATCCGAGCACGATTCGGCATTGGGCCTCACCATTTGACCTTTTTTCGGTTACCGTGAGTTAAAACATTTTGAAGGACACTGTTTTCAGTACATCATTTTACAAGGCGAAAGAGACTTCGCCGTTCCCTAGACCTTTCTGTTCATTCTTTTCCTATCTTATGAGTTACTAACCATGCAGGTATCTCGACTGGTAAGTACCATAACTAGTTTTCTTTCTCCTTTAACAGACACTGAAATTCGTTTCCAAATGACAAAACCTACAGGGTAACCTAGCTAATCTTCCGTCCACGTACAACCCATTCCCGCTATGGGCAAGTTGCCTCAATCCCTCTAAAGGACGGCAATTGTAAGAGATCCGCGTTTGCCTTCATCAAGCCATAGATAACCCATGGATATTTGTATTATTCCTCCCGTACCTTGTCAAAGGCCCCCTACTCTTTGTTAAAAGCAAAAGGCTATTTTCGGCGCGACACGAAAGTTCCGTGGCCGAGCCCTGCAAGCGCTCAACAGGGGGCTCACTACAGCATTTACCTTGAGCCCTAGAGTTAACGTGTTTGGACTGTCCTTTCACAGACGTAACTTTAGCTATATCCACAACTGCATCTAGCCAGTTGTCAGCCCCTCCGGGTGAGCGGCACAACCAGGTGCATTCACCCCCACCAAGCCAACCAGACGAAACTTCCTTCGTCTGACCAGATTCACACTTTCGGCTAGCTACAGAGCAACTCGGTCACTTACAACATTTGTGCGTTACTTTTGCACAAACATAACAACACCAGCATGCTCCACGACTAACCTAAACACACCAACACCATTAAGCCTTACAGCTACTTTCAGCATAAGTAACCATAGTTCAAACACATATTTCGGTCCCGCGTCAGGAAAAAGAAAACCAGGGTCTCGGCTTCGCGCACGCCTCAACCCGCGTTCTGTCCGCTACGAGCGGTTGTCAGCACGTGGGGAAAGCCACACCGGCTTTAGAACCTTACTAGCTTCAAGACAGGTCACCTAGGATAAGAGAGCTTTAACCTCCTAGCGATTCAACTTTATTCTCCACAACTGGGCCTTTTCGCTTTTTAAGTGGGTAGGCTAACCATCTACTGTGACACCTCAAACGACAGATTCATCACTGAACAAGACGCTCCATACAAGCAAGGCAGGAGCAGGTGTCAGAGTCGAACCTCCCGACATCACGGACTCAAAGAGGACAAAGTAGGACGAACCTCCCAGCCGCACCTGGTTGATCTTCGGAAGCGCTGGGAATTCATCGGGCAACGCAAAGGGCGACATTCCGGCTCCTTAAGACAAAAGAAATGTTCCCTAAAAACTGGGAATTGTAATTTTTTTCTTTTCTTAATATTCAGATGTAATCATAGAAATTCATTAGAAGTTCGCGTCCTCCTACTAGCCGAAACCCCAAAATATCCCAAGCAAGGGGGTTAGGGGCTTCCAGGGTAGGCAACCTCGGCAAGGCATTCAGGTACGACCCTTCACAAGAATTAGCCGAAAGCAAAGCATGACGAAGTCATGCCTCGCATATTCGGCAAAGTCATATCCAAAAAGTATATGCTGAAAAGATCAGCAAACAAAGGTCAAAGACGGCCGGAAGTCAAGGAAAGCCGAAACGGTGGCCTTCGATTTCTTAAGGTAAAAAACCTTATATTGACGAGCGGAGCGAAAAGGATCCTACGCTCGACAATAAGGCAGAAAAGCTTCGATTATTGGTCAAAAAGGGAAATCCTTACGACCAAGAGAAAAACCGACGGCCAAAGACGGCCGGAAGTCAAGGCAGGCCGAAACGGTGGCCTTCGATTTCTTAAGGTAAAGAAACCTTATATCGACGAGCGGAGCAGAAAGGATCCTGCGCTTGGCAACAAGGCATAAAGCCCGTTTATCAGTCAAGAAAGATAAACACTTTCGTCCAAGATAAAAAAACCAAAGCCAAAAACGGCCGGAGCCCAAGGCAGGCCGAAACGGAAGCCTGTAATTTTTAACGCGAAGAAATATTTTAGTAGCGAGAGGAGCAGACAGGATCTGCGCCCCACCAAAAGGCAGAAAGCCTAAACCTAGGTCAAGAGAAAAGATACCTTCAACCGACAAATTGACTGAAGGACAAACACGGCCGAAGGCCAAGGCTAACCAAAAGGCACTTTTGGGTTTCCTATTAATGTTAAGGAATCACAAGTTGACGAAAGAAACATAAAGGACCTCACGCTCAGCCCGGTTGCTTAAAACCCAGGCCCAGGCCGAAAGCAAAATTCCACGCGATATGGTCAAGAACACAAAGGGCCCGAAAAGTGAGCACTACGAATGCTCGCCAGTTGGGTTCCCGGAGTGGAGCCATAACTCAAAACATTTGCCACATTCGGCATAAACCAGCGAAAGACTTTCGGCAGCAGAGAAAAAAAACATTTTGGCCGATATAAAAAGGGGGAGGGTATTTCCCTTCAAAGCCAAGAGTCATTAATAATCAAGAACACTCCCGAACAGCCAAAAGACAAGCAGGTCAAAAGAAAAAACTGCCCTCCAGGGTAGGATATCACCGAATCCCTTTAGCTAGCCGAAAGAAAAGCTTTCAGCTTTCAAGACGAAGCAGTCGGCAACGACGAAAAGAGCATCTCGTGATTCTAAATTAGGACTGAGAAAAGCCAGGCAAACATACTCCGGCCACTCTCATCATCAGTCATACTGAACCGAATGGCTGTACTTTCGGCACCCCATGGCCGAAAGCTACCACTTTCGGTCCTAGAGACAAGTCAATGACAAGCTCATTAACCGCACGGCCGGATACCGAGACCCACAGATTTCGGTCCCCAAACCAAGATCTCAGGCTTTCGGCTAGACGCATCCGGAGGTCTTTCACAATGGTTGTCGCAATAGACAGCACCACGCCGAACTAAAGCAGTTCGGCACCTTTTGACAAAACCAAGCATATTCGGCTTGCATGATCGAAAGGGCCAGCTGTAAGGTCCTAGATGGCTAGAGGGGGGGGGTGAATAGCCTATAAAAATTTTCTACAAGCTCAACTAAACAAACCGATTAGTATAAAACACGGCGTAAAGCGGTTTGCACTAGCTCTAATGGTCAAGCAAGCCTTCTAGTGACAAGACTAAATATTTCTATGATCTCTAGTCCACACAAGGTCTATGTCACTACTCTAGCTAATGAGCAATCCTAAAATGGTCCTTATGCTAGCAAGAGCAACCTACACAAGCAAGTGCTAGCTCTCTACTCAAGGTAAACTAGGAAAGTAATGCAAGAGTGAGAAGCTTGTTATATCGATGTGTAGAGGATGTCGACCAATCACCGGGAAGAAGAAAAGCTATCAATCACACGAAGGTGATGATCCACAAGCCGAGACAATGAACAAGTCGATTTGTTCACCCGGAGTTCACTTGTACACCGACAAGCTAGTCTCCGGTTGTGCCGACCAACACAAGGATGGTGTTTGAGCTAGGCGGTGCCCTTG
Organism: Hyparrhenia diplandra; assembly: GCA_015847255.1. Lineage (NCBI taxonomy): Eukaryota > Viridiplantae > Streptophyta > Magnoliopsida > Poales > Poaceae > Hyparrhenia > Hyparrhenia diplandra. Next base: position 306,092 of record JADLZK010007733.1, on the reverse strand, counting down.
CTAGCCTCAACACACCACTCAACAAGTGTGGTACCCAAAGCACGAGCAATGTATTCCTTGCACTTTGTCTTCCCGATGAGGAGTGCGTAATCCTCTCACAAATCAACCGGAGGTGGCCAAGAAACAATCACCTCTTCTTGCCAACGCCTCCGCCACTTCACCAAGCCGGCTAGGAGCGGTGCCTCCAAGAGAAACGGGAAATCCACCGTCTCACAACGATCCCCAAGTGCCTCTAGATGCAAGAACTCGATGCAATGCACTAGGACAACTCTTCTCTCAAGAATGAAGCTCAAATCAAGAATGAGAGAGGAGGGAGGCTTGCTTGCTTGCTCAAAGATGTTAGGAGTGATTCAAAATGTCCAAGAGAGAGAGCAAGTGGCAGCCAAGGTGGTATATATAGGCCACACCACGAAAATGGTGGAAAGGGTGGAAAACACACTTTCGCGACTGGCCGACGCGACCGACCGACTCACCGGTGAGTCCGGCCGGTGGGTCCGATCACAACCGACAAGCGAACCGACCTGCCGACCCCCTGCCTCCGTGCGTCCGGTCGGCGCATCCGATCGATGCGTCCGGTCAAGACCGGATGCTTCCGGTCGGTGCGTCCCGGTCACCCGCCGACGCCCGACCCGAAACATGCTCTCGCCAGACGCGATCGACCGGACCGTCCGGTCACTTCCGACCAGCTTCCGGTCGGTGCGTCCCGCCACGCCCGAGAGCCTGCGAAAATGTCGTCGTTTAAAAGCCGTTCCTTCGCTTTTGCTCCAAGCCGACTTCCGTCACTTGTTTCTTGTTGCCGACACGCCGAAGAACAGCTCGACACCATGTGTTAGCATTTTCAAACCATTTTCGACAAGGACGGAGTTAGCACTTTAGGTTAGAATGCATGCATATGAGACTTGAACCTAAAGGCACGTGAGGATCGATATGTACGAAATTTTTCCCCTTTTATAGTGCGGCTTATCGATCCTATAATCACCCACACCCTCTATGGTGTCTTGGGTGTGAAATCAAAAGCCCTATGGTTATACCTTTGCCTTGGGACCTTTGATTTCCGAAACTCCACCGAAGTTGCACGCTTGACCATCTTTAGGATCACCTCGATCCCTCATCCATGATCACAAAGCACCAACTCCCGCACGACCAATCTCCAATCATGTCAAACACTTAGCATTGAGAGATTAGTCCTTAGGTGTCACTAATTAGCCAAAACCAAACAAGAGATCTTCACCAGCCCACCACCGGGCGGCGTCACATATAGAGAACCACGGCAACGTCATGGAAGAGCGGCGGCTACACCCATGACCGATAGGCCATGCCAAAGGTTTCGTCCCCACCAAACGACAAACAACCCCAATAAGACGCGCATCGCTGCGGACGGGCGGCACCAAAACACATTCAAAATCTAAATAAGATACGACTCATATAGCACGACAGCGTTCTCACAAAACCTAAGGGGCCGCTTGGAAACCGCATTTCGGTCGAGTAAACAATACCAGCAGAACCGCACTGGCCAAATCAAAGTGGCCTAAGCATATATAGTTAATTTCGAAAAACCATGTGCAAGCCATCCAACTTGATCGTGCGCCATTCGCTTCGATCATCAAGGACCCTAAAACTTACCTCAATCGGCATGCGAAAACCTAATGTCACTAAAGAACGTCAAACCGTTTCGCCATTGCAAAAAGGGGGAGGGTGTTTCTTCGACAACAAACTCGCCAAGGTTACGCAATAGCCAAACAGTCAACATTCACGGCCCGAAAACGCACTAGCCGAATGAAAACAAACATCAAGCCACGTTTGTACTATCCGACGAAAGGCCGAAACCAAAAACAAAAGGTATTCGTAGTAAACCGGCGGAAGATCTCATCCACGCCGAATGAGATCGGTGTTACAATAGCGATACCGCGGAGCCTCAAGCTCTTCGGTCGTATCTTCCACTTCCTCCTTCGGCACAACAAACACGCCTCTCAAGACCGGCTTGCCTCTCTCGACGGGATAAAGCTTCTCCAAAACTGTTCGACCTCCCGAAAGCAGTCCGGCGAAACACGCAAGCAACGCAGCGAATAAAAAAAGCGACCCATTCGGTCAAGGAAGAATTGACGAAAATGGCTCCATGAAGCGCCGCTAACACCGAAGCCCCCCCTCTCGACTCGAAGGGGGTTCTCTTCAACAAAGTTTTCGGTCCCCTCCTCGGGAACCTGCGTTGTTCAATACAACATTCAACATAAAAACCACCCAAAAGAAACAAGTCTTTCTAAGCCAAATTAAAGAAGCTTCAGGCTACCCTATTCTCGTCGTCGGCACGGGAGTGCGGTTCGGCTTCATCGGCAGCGAAGGACCCTTGGAGCCGGAACCGGTTTCGATCCGCCGGGGCAGGGGCTTTCGGGCTCACCGTCTTTACGCTCCCGAGAGTCGATATAGGCCCTCACCTTGGCCTTGATCTCCGCTTTTTCCGCATCATCCTGAAAAAGCAAAGTAGGTCCAAGAACCAAAAGCATCAAGATAGAAACTTACTAGCTCTCCAAACAAATCTAAAAATAGAACAAACCAAAGGGGCGAAACATACCCTAGCCCTTGAAAGAGCAGCCCAAAGTAGAGCAAGGTCTCGCCCACCCTTCTGCCAAAACTCCTCATAAAAGCTTAAGGCGCACGACGAAGCGAGCGGCCGGAGTCCGCCAAGTACTCGTGCATCCTCCTTGGGACGAACCTTGTCCAGGTGATCACATTCGGCCTCCAGAAGGGACGAACCGAAAGCTCGAAGGGTCTCAAGTGAGGCGTACCCCCTCCCGGTCTCTATCGACAACCAAGGCCCTTAAGCTCCGTCACAAGCCAAGTCAAAAGGCGACTTGGGCCCAAAGTGGACGGAGGAGCGGACTCGTCACCAAAAGAAACCAATAGGTCCCGATAGGCTCGAACTCCGACGCGAACCTCGCTCTCAACGCCCGAGACAAGGGCCGAATGTCGAGTCCTTTCGTCCTCAAGAGAAGCCTCTAGGTCTTGGATTTTTGCCTTAGCCCTTTTCAAATCGCCCTCAAGTTTCGTCACCTTCCCTCTTTCGGTCTCCAAGGACTAAAAGGAAGAAGACTCGACCCCCTGGAGCTGTTTCTCCAAAGTGCGTCCCGCAAGAATGGTCTGCACAGCAAGCATCGGCTTAACTCAAAAAACTCAAAACCGAAAATCACAAGCAGCCGAAACACAGGATTCGTACTTACCCCAGCATGACATAATACTTCAGCGCCTCAAACATGCGAAGAGGAGAAAGCTTCAACAGCTCCTTTTCGGTGTGAGGAGCCGAGAAAGCCGGAAGCACCGCTCCCGAATTCAGCCCCTTTCTCACTAGGAAGAAGGGGCAGAGAGCGCGGGCTCGCATTAGCAATCACCCCGGCGTCGAAGCGGCCCCTAAAGCACGAGCAAGCCGATAAGTCTTCTCTTTTTAGGGCTCATAGACTCCGAAGAGCTCGAGCCGAATAAACCACCATCTCTCCAAAATCACCGAGCTAGACTCAAGAGAAAGTTCACCGTGGCGAATAGGCAACCACGGGCGATCTCGAGGCCATCACAAACTTCCAAAAAGCGTGACTTACCAGGCGCCCTTTCGGGTTGAGTGCATTCGGTCGCCGCGGACAGCGCCGGGTTGGACGAGCTTGCCTTCGAAGACTTCTTCCTCCGACCCGAATCGGGCGGGGTCCCTTCGGCTTTCCTCTTCATAGGTCCGTGCGGATCGCGGAAAGGGTATCTTCATCCCGAAGCATGGCACGGGGGTCCTCAATCCTCTTCGGGGCCATGTCACCGGAACAATCAGAGACCTGAAAAAAAAAGCAAGAGTAAGCATCACGGTCTGCTAAAAGACACAAGTAAGCAGCATCATTCGGTCACTTTCATAGCCGAAAGTAGGTTGAAACACGACACCATTCCAAAAGAAAAAGTTCAGGCCAAGCGCCGCAATTCCCGATCTAAAAACATCCTACCTCACCATCAATCGTCATTCGGTCACGTCCATGCCCAATGACAACAGCGGCGTCAACACCGCGCCTTTTCCGAGCAGCTTTCGCCTTTTTGCTTTCGGCAGGAGTAAGTCGATCATCATAAGCAACGTTCATCAAGTCAAATGCGCGGTTAACTCTGCGTTTTCCCTTCAAAATCTGAAGCTTCTCCTTATGCTCACGATCCCCATAAGGACCGAGCACAACATCAGCCTCATCGCTAACAAAGTTAACAAAGCTTCGGTCCGTAGTAAAACGAGCGGGGCCGAGTAGCGGCGATAAACGGCCTTGCGAACATCCGGCTCGAACCGGCATCGAGCAATCGAGGGGCCCGAACATCAAGCGCCGTCCATTCTTCAACAAGATCACGATCGCTGGACCTTTCGGTCGTCTCAATAAAGGCAAGAGTAGCCTCGGCATCCCCGGGAGCTCCATCTTGATATGGAGCTTTGCGAGTCCATCAAAGAGAGTCATCTGACTGACAAGACCACTGCGCCTATAGGCAGACCCGGCCGCTGCATCCGCCACGCTTTTGGCAATCGACCGTGCATAAAACCAAAACTTGGTCCAATTCACCCACTTGATTCGATGCGTCGGGACTAAGTGGGCGAAATCCTTCTTCGGTATGAACGTGTAAGCACCAAACTGCACAACACATGTCCCCCGGTCCCGCTTGTCTCGGATCCGCCTAGGCTTATAATGACATCCATAAAACTTAGCAAAGGTATCCACACATAGAGGAGCCCAAGCATCTTCATGGCCATCACAAACATACCAAAGCGAAATCGAGTTCGGCGTCAAGTGATGAAACGAAGCGAAACCGCTGAAGCACTCGAGAGACAAACGCATCCTCGCAAGGAAGCCGAAATCCAGCTCGAAAGAAATCTTTAAACACAAGAGCTTCATTGGGTTTCGGTGAGGGGATCCGTTCGCCGCCTGAAGCACGGCAGAGTGACCGAGAGGCATTGTCCATGTAACCCTTGCGAACAAAATCATCCAAATCGGCCGGTAACACGAGAACGTCCGGCCCAAAACACCGCTCATCCCGAACGGTCCCCGATTCTCCCCTGAACCCTCGGGCTGGGTGCGACTAGCATCTTCAGAGGTTGCGGATTCAAATGACTTCATCATTGTCCGAATCGGCAAGACCGATATCGAGGATTCGACACATCATTATCTCCAATCGTCAAATTTGGATCAAACTCCTCCATCATTCGGTCAATTGCCCCATCCCTAGCCGAAGTCGCTTAGAGTGCCCTCGCCAAGTAACACCCACGCTCAATCCAGCCAGATTTCGGCATCCCCATAGAACCGGATCGCAACTTTGGACGAATCGAAGTTCGGCCTACTAGTAAGCGGCTTAAACCCTCCGGCAATCGATGCGAACCGAAAAGCAAATCCAAAAGCGAACTACAAGAAAAGAAATTGGCGTCGAACCTAAGTAGAAGCCGCCTAAAAGATAAAAAGAAGAGGATTCGGAAAGAAGCTTACCCGAACCGAAAAGGAAGAAGGGAGGCCGAAGGCCCGACTTGAGAACCAATCACCCTTCAACGCTAGCTAGCAGAGAATGGCGTCCCACCTCCATCGAGGTGGAAGGGGAACCTTTTTATAGCCAGGGGGCTCGCGAAAACGAGGGGGCTCGCCAATCGAGGAGGCCACCCCTGTGCGAATGGGCCGTCATACATGGGCCAAGAGCATGACAATCGAACCGAACCCTTCGAATTCCGGGCCGTCATACATGGGCCAGAAAACGAAGAATTTGCACACGTCAAATCACAAAATAGCGAAATAACGTTAACAATACACATTAACACAGGCAAGCAAACGAAGCGAGAGAGATAAGGAGGCAAAGACTTCCATTCGGTTCTAGGAGGAGGGTGTTTCTTCCGGGAGCCGAATCTAATTGTGGGGCCGAACAGGACCAAAAGATGGATCCCATTCAGCCCCCCGGGGGCTACCGCTGGGGGGAGGCCGAACCCTTGCCACCCCCATTCGCCCCAGCAACCGAATGGGTAGGCCGAGCCCAAAAGTCTCGGGCGGATTGGAAACTTAAGTTGTTTCGTAGAGATCCGGCTAAAGAGGACCGAAGTCTAAGTTGATTCGGGCCGAGAAGCCGAATGTGAGGAACGAGATCGGTCGTCGACAGGCTCTCGCTGGTTCGAGTCGATTCGGCCGATGAAGCCGAAAGAGAGAAACGAGATCGAGCCGAGAACAGCTCGATGAAATTCGAGGTCGATTCGGGCCGATGCGGCCGACGCGAGGAGCGAGATCAAGCCAAGAGCGGACCCTCGGTAGATTCGGCCAAATGGCTCGGCCCGGCACTAAGGGCCACATCGATCGGCGTCTGGCGGGCTCACAACCCGATGCGAGGGGCACCGCCGAATGGCGAGTGTACGCCGCTCGGCCGGGCGCGCCTAAAGCCCCAACGCCGGGGAGCCTTGGCTTTCGGGCCTTAGTGGCCGAAAGGCATGGTCTACTGGGGTTCTCAAATGGACGCCAAAAGCCCGCCGGTCCTCAGCGTCGGAAGCCCCAGGCTTTCGGCCGATTTAACTTTATTTGTTTGAACAAGCTTTCCGGTGTCATGGACGCTGTAATGCCTTGGGACCCAAGCGAGGACACCGGGAACGCGGGCGGGGAAGGACCAAGGAGCCCCTCGCGCATGGAGAATCTTCCGAGATACGTAGAATCTAGAGGGGCAAAGGGTCAAATAAGAGTCCATGTACCGCTATAAATAGGCTCGGGAGGGCATTGTAAAGACAGGGGTTGAAATTAATAATAAAGAGCTCCAGTTTACATTTGGTTGGGGGCGATTCAGCCCGTTGGTGTATCTTTTCGTCTCTTCGGGGTGGCCCGACTTTGGCCCACTCCAACACCGTCCATCCATTGCTGATGTGCGGTTAGGATGAACGTAGGTAACCTATATGGTGTAGGGATGTCAGCACACCTGGCCGGTGCGGCTCAACGCAGTCCGCCCTCTCCCTCGCCGGCCACGCCGCCAGACTGATGTACGCGGTGCTGGGGCTGATCGTGTCCAAGCTGGCCTTCCGTTCCGCGGTCGTGGCCTCGGCCATCTCGCGCCGGTGGCGTCATTGCTGCGCCCGCACTGGACCTCAACTTCGCCGCGCCTCACGGCGGCATTCGCTGCGGGCCCTGCTCGATCCGGTCCGCCGCACCCGCATTCGCTCCGCCTCGCGCTCGAGGGCCTCTTCGACAGTCATTCGCGACCTCGGCGGCGGCGAGCGGTTAGAACTCCACCTCCCACCGGCCTCGACATAGATCCTGGTTCGCCTGAATTTACTCAGCTTGCTTGCTGCTCCCGTTTGCTTGGATAAATATAATTCTTATTTCATTTATTTTCATGTTATTCTTCTGTGGATACTCCAAAAAAAAAAAAAAGTCTAGAATTCCTACCAAAATCATTCGTCACTTGGTCGATTAGGTGACATCATGACATAAGGCAGAATAGTTTTTGGTGCAAAGGCGAGTAGGACGGTTGGGGATAAGGATTATTTTGATTGTTTATTTTTTTCTACCAGTGAGGATATTAACTTCTGGCTAACATTTTATTTCTTTTTTTTTCTTGATAGACTATGGTGTAGTGGTGACCTGCAACCGTGGATTACTGGATTACTCCATCCTGCTTTTCTTTGTTTAGGGATTACTGGATTTTGCCACATTCAAAATATACATCACTAGTTTTAGGCTTCACCAAAATAGAATGGTCATTTTCAGAGGTTCTGTAGACCACGATTTTCCTTGTCTACAACTTTGAACCAGTGTTCCTGCTGCTGCTGCTGCTAAAACGTGCATGGACCATATATGTGTGAATTTTGATCCAATGCTGCTTTGCTAGAATGGTTGGCCTAGATGTGCTTTACTGTTGGCCTACACCATTCCTTTTCAAGAAAACAGAGTGTGTTCAGCCTATGGTCTTTTCTTTCAAGAACGCGCATCTTTGGTAGGAAGTGAAAATTATGTGAGCACTTATTCAAAAAAAAAAAAAAATTATGTGAGCGATGATTCAGCTTTTGTTTGGCCTAGGACCGGGAGGAATGCCTCAAGGATCTTGACAAAGTAGTTCGAACTCATTCCATCTTTTCATCCTTGCCAAAGGCTAATTCAGCATTTCTCTTATTATGCTACTTTTCAGAATCTCTTGATTTTCTTCTTTGCTATTATTTTTTTTTTTTAGTCTTTCTGTTGGGAGAGCTCTCCTAGTGGTTTTGGTGGCAACAGCGTCTTGCCAAAATTTCTTTTAGATGGGACCGTGGGGATCTGTGGAGAACTACAGTTATTGATGGGTCAGCCCTGACCTTTCCAGGCTTAAGTTTCTTCGGATGGTTTGCTGAAGCGAAGTCTCTCTGGAGTTGGTTATTTGGCTTGATCTGTTTGAACAAGAAGAAAGCCAGATGTCTATGCCTTGGGATGTGAAGCCTTAGAACTTTCATTGACATAATAACCCTACTAGCCAGAGTCCCCGCACTTCTCGCGGGTAGATACAATTGTTAAGGGAAATTAATAAGAGTTTATATTGATGATTGTACATGTATTACACTGAGAATGGAGAGAGTCTGTGAACATATAAACTATGAAGCTGCAGCTCGATAAGAAGGACATGCATGCTGAACTCAACTGGTACTGTTGAAGCAACCTTTTGTAGGTCATTCATTTTCCTTAAAAATAAATGTGTGCAGGTCATTTGAGAGTTATTAAAAGAAGTTAAGCGGTATAACTGAAGCAGTGAATTGGAAAGTATGAGGGCCTAGCCAATGTTTTTTTTTTCTGGCAAAAGATAGAAACATAAGCTGTGCAGAAGGAAACTTATTCAGTTAGGCAGATTTTGAGGTGAGCTTGTATGTTCTTTTTGCTTTCGATTGCTCCTTGGATAATTCTAGAGAAAAGTTCCCTTGCATGTGAGTGATTCTACCTTGAATTAAATTGCCATGTACAGGTTACAGAGAATCAGAGGTACACATATAAATAGATCTAAAATAAAAGAGTACAGTTCTGCTGGATATAACCAGTAGCCAGTACAACACAGGTTTTGCTCTGTGTTTTGTTCTCTAGAATGGGTGTGAGTGGACTTGCGCTAACATGGTATGCGAACTTGCTTTGATTTTTACTGTCTCATTGCATGTTCGAGTTTCTAGGCTACTGAAGATGGACTAACATTTCAGATACTCCCTCCATATTGAAAAGGAAGTCCATTTGGAAAAGGCTTAAACATCAAACATTGGGAACATAAATCATTAATAACTTTTAAGTCGTTGAGTTTTGAAATGTGAAAATCATATCAATAGATTTGTCTTGAAAAATACTTTCATAAAAGTATACATATATAATTTTTTAATAAATATTTTGATAGAAAAGATAAGTCAAAGTTGCACTTTGGAGACCGTGTCGATGTCCTAAAGGACTTCCTTTTCAAATATGGAGGGAGTAGCATTTTGTTTATGAGTGATTAGCATCGCTGCATGTAATTGCTAATACCTTAACAAATCTTGTTCATGTTTAGCATAAATAGTGAGTTTTACTGACTTAGAATTTCTTCTAGAGAAACCTGTTTAGTGTTCCTTTAACCTATTCTTTTGAAATTTGGTGGAGCAAGCTGCTGAGAATTTCTTCTAGAGAAACCTGTTTAGTGTTCCTTTAACCCATTCTTTGAAATTTAGTGGAGCAGGCTGCTGAGGAATCAGGAGAAGCCGTAGCCACTGCCGAGGATTCAAATCTTGTCTTCATAACAACGGGGATGGAAGGGGGTAGTGGATCAGTGCTACTCCAGTTATTGACCAGATATCAAAGAGAGCTGATTATCTTAACGTGTTGTACCAGATATGCAGCTTATAGCCACCGGTCTACAGAACTCATTGAATAGGGCTGGCCTGTGAAATGCCTGAATGTATATACTCTAAACTATACTTATAATTATCTCATGTCATCCAGGTCTGAATGTTGGCTTATTGAGAACATGTGTCTACTGTTTCTATTCTGTTCCATATAGCCAATTAGTTGTTTTGGTGTTGCGGTAAGCACCTTTTGATTGGTTCAAACGTAATGGGCGGGGTGCATTTAGGGGTGGTTGGGCTAGGCCAGCTCAATGGCTATTTTATCGGGTTGCGTGGCTAATGTATCTTTTGGTATTCAGGTGTGGATGACTTTTCCCCTCTCTATTTGTACTTTGAGAGTGCAAAGGGAAAAAGCTTCTGAGAGTGCAAAGGAAAAAAAAAAGATAATGGGCCTGATGGGCTAGTCACTATTTTATCTGTTATCCTATTGGGTCGGGCCAATACATGGTGAGCAGGGATTGGCGACGGCGCGCGAGGGGGCGCCATTTTTTGCCGCTTTAATGGGCTGGCCCAATACAGGAAGAAATACGTTGGGCCACAGGCGCGCCTTGAGATACTAGTATATATATATATATTCCTACAAGAGGGAGTGGTATGCCATCGTGAGTATTACCTCTCTTCAAAGCTGATACTCAAGGCTGCAGCATACTCTTCAATCCTCTTTTACTCATGTCTACTTCCACTCAGTCATCATATTACCTCTCTTTTTTTCCCTCTCTATCATTTCTACTTCATTGCAGTTCAATGTTGTCACGGTGTCCGATCTTCAAGTCATAATCGCTTCGGATCCAACTATATAGAACTATTTCATAGTTTTTAACCATTTCTTTTCCTTTTCTTTTTTATCCTCTTAGCCTCACTCTTGACACCTGTTACATATATATATATTTGTAGTGATATGACATCGTGAGTATTACCTCTCTTCAAAGTTGCTACTCAAGGCTGCGGCACGCTCTTCAATACTCTTTTACTCATGTCTACTTTCACTCAGTTATCCTATTACCTCTCTTTTTCCCTCTCTATCATGTCTACTTCATTACAGTTCAATGTTGTGACAGTGTCCGATCTTCAAGCCATGATCGCTTCGGATTCACCTATATAGAACTATTTCATACCTTTTAGCCATTTTTTCCTTTTTTTTCTTTATCCTCTTAGCCTCACTCTTGACACCTGTTACATAACAAATCACTTTTTCCCCACGCAATTTGGGGTTACCAACTAGCGATAAATACGTATCACTCATCTTGAGAGGGAGTGTTGAACTTTATCTGTGTATAAGTATGTAACCCTAAGCAAAGACTACAAATTTCCCTAAAAATCAACCCTATATGTAGTAGTGAACAACTTGTTGTCGAGTGCCTTGAAAAAAGTTTCCATGAGTATAGATATAAAACTAACAGAATAGTGTAATTAAACCCATTTAGATCCTTCTTTGGAATGAGTTGGAATGAGGTTAAGTGGGTCTCCATCCAATTGTACCGATAGACGTAGTGCCTTTTTGGCCCAAATCTGCTACATTATAATTGAAATACTGAGTCACGTTTTGCAGTGCTATGTGCATATGTACTCAATGGATTTTATACATGATACACTCTTGACACAAGTCACTGTTTAGTAAGAGGTTTGTAGTCTTTTTGTCTACCTGATTGAGTGTTAAATCAGTATGAAAAATAACAAATTAACATGTAAAGTGACCTCAACATCATCATACTAGTAATTTGACTGAATGGAAGAAAATGTGGAACGATAGCAATCTTATCCGAATGACCAAACAAAATCCTTCTAGTGACATTACCATACTCTGCAGCCTTGACAGTTAATTCCATGAATTGAGCTTGCATACCATTAGATGCCCTAGCAAATATACTAATCATAGTAACTGGACTGAATGAAAGAAAGAAAGGAACAATAGCAGTCTTATCTGAGTGTCGGAAAAAAAAAAAACTCCTAGTGACATGGCCATGCTCTGTACCTTGGTGAGGTGGCATCCAATGCATTTGCGAGGCGGCATGACATTCAATGTAGTTGGTGTGCCGGCCATATACTGAAGATTAGTGGGAATTGTTTTGTTATCTTTGGGCTCAATTGGATGACATTTATGATATTTTCTACTCATGATACAGTAGTTGTCAGTAAAAATTCAAAAGATAGTCACCGGATATGGTTCAGATGATCATAAGGACACCTCATTTTAGCCTGGGTAGTTATTTCCTCCGACGAAGGTTTGATTATACAAGAGATTATGTTTTTATTTCACCATCGTTAGTGAAAATCCAGAGTTGAAGGCAATAGATTATAAAATTATTAAATGAAACCAGTCATTTGTTGTACGAGATGAAGAAGCAACTCATATGTAACTGCTATAAACTGCACAATTATGACCACTTAGATTAGATTAGGATCACATGCAAAAGACAACAACATTTAAGAGGCTGGAGAATTATGATGACTATGATTAGCGTCATTTGTTTCCTGTTCCGATGAAGGTCTGCAGGCTTAATTAATTATTTAGGGCATTCACTCATTTTTGCTAAAAAATGTGTGCATTGCAGATCTTGCTGTATTGATTGGAGAAACAATTTCTAGGATTTTGTGCTTAGTATGTCTCACCCATGTGTAGTTATAAATTTGTTTTGCACATGATATAGAAAAAAAAATCCAAAGTATAACAATATTAGTCGAACAACCAAGGGTGTGGGGCACGTCTTGTAAGATCTCTCTTCCCTTTTTATTTTTCTTAATATAAAGATACAAAGCTCTCTTGCATGTTTAACAAAAAAAAATTATATAGTGGAACATTTTTTTGGTTTGGGGGCAACTGATATCAATCTGTGGTTCCTCAATTTCATGTACCAGATCTAGCCAGATTGCCGGAAATTTATCTTTTTTTATGAAGACTGGAAATTTATCTGAGGGGCAACTGATGCAGGGAAACCAAAGTTTTATTCACCTCTCGACCAAACATAGATTTTCCTCTCCTGTTCGATCTAGTACTGCAAATTTTCTCGCCTTCTCTCGTGTTGTTCCTATTTGTAACAACAGGTCTTCCTTGTTGTCTAGCATCTGCCTACTCATCTATGAGGGAGCAAGCGCACAGTTGATGGAACTCGAATGTGAGGGCGGCAATGCTGACTTAACTAGCCAAATACAGATGGCACATAATGAACACACTACCCACACTGACCGCTGGTAGCATTGAAAAGTAAGTAGGGTCTACCTCATTTTTCACACATTTTCTTTGTCATTATGAATGCTTTTTTAATAAGGTTAGTAGCAGCATTATGCTACATTGTGGTATAATCACAAAGGGGATGAGCTTCTATCTGAATTTCACGGGATATGATATTCACATGTTACTAGTTTCACCTTCCTTTGCCATCTGTTTAATCTGATCGATCCCTTGTTTGCTCTGACCAGGATGTTGTTCTCAAGGCAAGGAAGACAATATTTGTAGACCTGCTAAGCATGGATGATACCATGTCATCTGTTCCAGCTAAGGATGGCAGCGGGTCGGGTTCGGATCGGGTGGAGTCTCCGTGCACCCAAAACCGAAACCCGAAATCGAAAACCAAAACCGAAACCAATTCGGGTGGAAATCCATCACCAAAAACCAAACCAGCGGATAAACCGAAACCCGAACGTTTTTCGAAACTTCGCGGATAACCCAAAAACCGAACGGATACCCGTAGATATATATACACATATTGACATGTATAAACAAGAAACAACAAATAATAAATATTTTCATGAGTCAACTTTTGAATAAATTTAATAATCTAAGTAAATAAGTTATTATTAACATATTATAAAACATGAGTTTTAATTCTAAATGATTTATTTCGGATATCCATTGGATATCCACGGGTGGAAAACTAAACCCAAACCAAAACCAAAACCGAACCCAAACCAAACACCGAAAACCGTGGGTGAAATTCCAAAGACTAAAACCGAAACCCGCGAGAACCCGAAACCCGCGGATATCCGAACGAAACCCAACCACTGCCATCTTTAGTTCCAGCATTAAGGATCCTTGACAAGTTCATGTAGCATTGGCGCCCTTTCCTCTGGTGCCACCACCTTAGTGTGTTGCTACCTTCTTATTGTAGTGAGGTCCGGGAACCATATTGTGTGCAAGGTTCAACTACACCAACTTGTCTTGGCCAGAGGGTTATGGCTTGTGTTATCAGTATGAGACTAAGAATATTGTGTAGGATGTGTTTTGGTAAGGTGCGACCTGAATGTACTGTTGTGTGTTTTTGCTATTAAAACCATGTTCTTGTGTGTGTGTGGGGGGGGGTCTTCATGCTTATGTTTACTTAATGGCATTGTCGATGGTGAATCATTTTTGTACTTCAGGTCAAAGTGATATGCCACACATGCTCTTGCATCTTACTCTACCAGTATTTTGTACTTCAGGTGACAAAACGTACAAGTGGATTTTATCCCTGATATATACAGCTCACGGTCTGCCTATGATGCTTATGACCTGCTATGCAATTTACCATACATCTTCATTTGCTGCTTTGGCAATTAAGAATTTGCCACCGTACCTGTTAAATCAGCTGACTGCCAAATTCCCACTCTTACCTTGCTTGCTACCAGGCTATACTCTCCTTGCTTGTTGCCTCTTTCGGTTCTATATACTTGTATTCTCATGATAGAGTAAAAAATCCAGAGATACGGGGGGTATTGCAATGAGGCATGAGAGTCTAGACAGATTGGTGGTATGCTAGGAGGCGGCATGAAAAGCTTTGGGTCACCATTATTTGAGCGGTATCGCCTTTCGATAGTAGGCCGTGCAAGGCAGTATAACCTTTGTCTTGGGTATCAGTATCACCTTGGTAAGCCGCGCATTGGAGGTGCAAACTCTGACAATAACCTTTGTCATGTCACAATGCATATGGTGACCTGGCGCGATCCAAATAGGAAGGCATAGGAAGTCAAATGAGCACGGTCTCAAGCGCACGACAATGAAACAGCACTAGTGGCCCACAACGACATCTGCACAGCACACAACAGGCAGGCGGGCAGTCTGGAGCATCTTGCAGGACGCGTCCGTTGCATGCCACGATCATTGCACACAAGTGTACAACAATGTCCACCATCGCACTGCAAGGCGCTACTCCTCTAGGAACCAGATCCAATGTCCGATGTTCTATTAACTTTCGCCTGCGGATTTCTCTCATGCATCTGTATACGTTGTTCTAATAATGAAATACTCCCTCCGTTTCAAATTGTAGTTCACTTTTGACTTTTCTAGATCCATTTCTTTTACTATGTATCTGACATAGTGTATAACTAAGCCCCCTTAAAGAAAATCAATGCATCTAGAAAAAGCTAAAGTGAACTACAATTTGGAACGGAGGGAGTATAATTCAGAAACCTTAACAACAATATGTATGTGTAGAGAAACTCAGAATAGTGTGCTGCTAAGATATCAATAAATACCCAAAGTAAAAAGTATTGAAAGCCATCTCCAACCATGCTCAAGAGAGTGGAGGCTGGGATCAAGACAAACTCCAAATAAATATATATGTAGAAAAAAAGAAGCTATAAATAAATGCAGTGCCGCCTTGTCTGAAGTCGATGGCAACGAGTCATTCCAAAACATTTTAATTGTTCATTTCAGCTACTTCAACGGTACTCTCACAAGCATTGCTAAAAAACCATCCCGAATTAGGTTCCAGGATCTCTTCACTTGCATTTCTAACTGGTATCTCAGCATCGGTTCGTGTAAGATCAATGTGTCTCTAGACAAGTCAAATCTTCCATTAATCATCCCTCGAATAATTTCACTATGTGAAAAAAAAAAGCAGGTTATTTGGATACAATCTGCAAGGCCTGACATTCTTATAACAGAGCAGATGATTTTGGTATAATGGCATCTAAGGTAATAAACATGATCTTAACTCATAAGTTCATGAGTAAAACTCCACAATCATAGTGTAGAATGCAGAACGCTGTAAGCCCGCCGTTACAAAAATATAAATAGTTGTATTTGTTGAGCTGTTCCTCCGTAGCAAAGGAAATCTGGTGTCAGCAGTAAAATTGATTTTACACTGGTTTCTAAATCCAAAAGATGTTTCAAGTGAAACAGCCAAACAGGTCAATGCCAAATCAACCATTGGTCCCTAATTTTCTAAAGTGTCAGTACTGTCAAATTCAAATTACTAGTTATAGGTTTACATGTAGTTCTTGATGGCCTAACTTCCTTTTGCAAACCAAATAGACAGTGAAGGAAAGGAAATCGATGCCCTCTTTCGTAGCAATATTGGTCATCCAAAGCAAACACAGAGACATTTCTGGGTTATGGCTAACCAGATTGAAATAACACTTAACCAAAATGAAAAGAAGAATTTAACTGGTGCATTCTCAAATTACAGTCAAAAGGCAAATGATAATTATACTGTTGCAAGAGATCATTTTAGAAATATTGTAACGTTTAAGTACTTAGGTAATGCAATACCCTCATTTCAACGGTTCATGACGTTTCTATTTGAAATCCATACAATTTGTATGATATGAGTTGGCATGTGTAGCAGTTTAAGGTCATTCTTGCTAGGTGAGAGATAAAAGGTGGTGTAAAGTGATTTGAAACCTGGTGTGTGAAAGATTGTTTAAACCAGTGCAATGTGGAAATATGGTTCCAACTTCCAAAACCTAGTGTTTCGTGCAGTTCACTTACTAAAGACTTGTTTCAGAATTGGAAGTATATGAATTAAATAAATAAATAATCTGGATTTTAGTCCAGTCTGGTTTGATGAGGGTAAAGAGCGTTGTACATTGCAGTGCAGACTGAACCAGTATGCTTAATTATCAAGATACAGTCAGAGTAGTATGTGTAACATATAGAGGTGGAAGGCAGAGAAGAAGTTGGACATCCATGGATTTTAGAAAATAAACTAGAATTCAAATTTTGGTGGGGGAAACAAATTCCTAGTTCATTTTTAAACTAGAGGGTATCCATTGGATATCCATGGACATCCAACTTCCACCTATCATATATACAGGTAGGCAGCAAATAACTATCAACTAGTACTTTTGACAGGTTTTTATGAACTCCAGTTAGATGACTCAGGTACCATACACTAAAGCCTAGGGTTAGTATCACTTCCGTCTATCACATATTCACACCTAAAAATAAGGTTTCAGTATGCAAACTAGCCATCTAGGCACCTCCAGGGCCTGCTTGGATGGGGGTAATGGCTAAGATTTACCTTTTTTGTTCAAGCACTAAAATGGTCTAAAGATGTACTATTTGCATAGAGTTGGCTTTGTAACTTGAGAACAGTATCAGATCAAGACAGCAACTAAACCTAGTTAAGTAAAAAAAAAAGAGAGTGTGAATGATACTGCTCGACAAAAGGAGGCAACCACAAGCAATATGAATATAGATATGGAATAAATCAAAACTAAACCACATGTCCATGAAGGCACGGACACCAGCATAATTGACTACTTGGTTCTTACTTAGTCACTTCCCACTACAAAATCTCAAGGATAACACAAAAACCATATTACTCAGTTGAAATAGCATTACTGATAATAATGCTTGAGAAACAATATATAGAGCCATGCTCAATCAGCCAGTAACAAAAAATTGCTTTATCCCCTGGCCAAAAGTACTACAATCACAGTAGCTTAAGCCAAATCATGCCAGAGATATCCCCAGTTCTGGTGTGAAATTAAATTCAAGTCCACCTATAGCTCGGGTTTATGATCTAGTAAACCTATAGTATCATTCAGTGGAAGGAGTACACTATTACTTCAAAAGAGTATGTATACTGTGTTCAATCAACATTTGTCATTATTCCCCTAACAAAATTGCCTGATCCCCACCCAGCTCAACAATCACATCAGCTTAGAATCAAATTCAATCACGCTGAAGATATCCCCCAGCGCCAGAGCGAAATCAAGTCCAAATCTACCTATGCAGGATGCCTCATACTCAAGATCCAGTAAACCTCGAACCAGAAGGCGGACAAAATCTTACGAGCTCGCCTTTGCTCCCTCCGGCGCCGCCGCAGCAGCAGCCACAGTCGACCCTTGAGCAGCGGCGGCGGCCGCCTCAGCCTCGGCCTCGAGGCGCTTCTTGTTCCGCTCGAGCGCCTCGCCGACCTCCTTGGGCATGTACTTCTCGTCGTGCTTGGCGAGCACCTCGGTGCCGCGCAGGAAGCACGCGCACTCCCGCGCCTTCTCGGTGACCTTCCTGCCGTCGGCACGGCGCTGGTCGTCGGCGAAGGGCTTGAGGAGGCCCTCGACGACGACGGAGTGGCCCTCGCGGAAGAGGTCTGGCAGCGCGCCCTCGTAGCGGACGAGCACGTCGGTGATGAGGTCGGTGACGACGAACTCGATCTCGGGCGAGGACGGCGACGGGTGCGCGACGGAGCCCTCGAGGACGAGCCCGCCGAGGCGGACGCGGGACTTGGTGGGGTCGGCGGCGAACTTGGCGAGCGCGTCGGTGGGCGTGACGTAGAAGACGAGCTGGTCCTGGAACGTGGCGAGCACGGTGACCACGAACCCGGCCGTGCAGGCGAAGGCGAGCCCGTAGGACCAGAGCCGCCGCGTCTGCAGCTGCCGCGCGCGGGCGCCGATGTCCGCGGCGCGGGGCCGGGAGGACGGCCCCGCCCGCCGCGTGGCCGAGGCGAAGCTGCGGAGGAAGGGGCCGAGCGGGGTGGCGGCGGACGCGCGCGGGGTCGGGATGGGTCCCGGTGTGTGGAGGAGCGTGGAGAGGAGGCGGCTGCGGGAGGGGAGGAGCCGCGAGAAGGCCATGGGATCGGGTCCGGTCCGGCTCTGGTCTCGTGGGATCTGGAGGCTACGGGCTGCGTGCGGAAGGGGAAAGGCGTGGGCGCGGCGGTCGGCTTGTTGCGCACGACACGGCGCACGCCGGCGTGGGCCGCGCCGGGCTGGGGCGGGCTGGGGACTTGGGTCTCTCTCCGTCTCGCAACCGTGTGGTCAGCGCTCCTTTCTGGCGAAGTCTCGACGAGACAGACGGACATTTTGGGTTTTTACGGAGGCCACTCCTCCAAAAACCATTATTATACGAGCCACGGTATATTTGCCACGCAAAACAGTAACAGTCCTGCATTTTTGTCATTTTTGCTGATGTGGCACGCCAGCGTGGCAACGTCCATGGGAACCTCTACCGAGCATGGGAAAAGACAGTCTTGACCCTGTGTTTCTCCTCATCCCTTGACTGACATATTGGCCCCATATGTCAGCTTCTCCTTGAACCTCCTGCCATCACCACACAGCTGGGGAAGGAGAAGAGCTCGTGCACGTTGGAGCCAAGGTCCAGCACGTCCCGGCTCCCGCAAGGCGCTGCGGCCTGTGGCTTGCGCCGTCGACCAGGCCAAGGACCGTGAGAGTGCTGGGACCCGGCCTTGCGTGCATGTACTGAAACATTCGGCGCTTCCATCCTTTCTTTGGCTGCTGCCGTCGGCCACTGGGAGGTGCATTGCATGCACAAACCTGTGAGAGAGCAGAGAGGCAGCGCCGCTCCTGCTGCATGTTTGGCTGGCCCCAATTGTCAGCGCATGCAAGACTGAGAGAGAGGAAAGGAGAGCCATTGCCTGCCTGCCTTGTTTGCCGTGAGAGAAGAGGAGCGCAGGGGCCACTCGCATGCCTGCCTTTTTGGACTTTGAGAGAGAAGCACCGCGGTCACGCAGGCTTTGGGGCGTGGGAATCGGCCACGCTGGTTGCCCGCATCTCGGCTAAACGGCGGAGAGCGTCGTGCCGCCGGCAGGCCCACGCCAGGGAGGCAACGAGCGTTGTTCAGGGGAGTAGCCAGCGTGCTCGACCTTAGCTCCGACGTGCACGAGATCTTCTCCTTCTCTTGGGTGATGGTTGGAGGTTGAAGGAGGAGTTGACATATGGGGCCAACGTCTCAGTCAAGGAGGAAAAGGAACATAGGGTCAAGACTGTCTTTTCCCATGCTCCGTAGAGGGTCCCATAGACGTGCGTGCCCACGTGGCGTGCCACATCAGCAAAAATGGTAAAAATGTAGGACTGTTATCATTAATCGCTTATTTTGTAGGCAAATATGTAGTCCCATAAGGATGGCTTTTGGAGGAGTGGCCTCCGTAAGAGTAACAAATAGTTAAAAAACCCGACATTTTTGGCACATTTTGCACTGCCAAATCCCGAAAAAAATCATTTTCGAAATTTTGGGTAACTTCGCCATTCCAGCGAACGGCTTTAAGCAACTTTGGCAATCTTGAGCAATCCGGGAGAGGCTCTGTAATCGAGTTCCTGTTCTTGGGACCTTCATTCATTGTTGTACCATTTCTTTGGTGTAGTTGAATTTCCCAAGCGACGAGCGAGAGTTTCTTTTTATTAGACACATGCAATTGGCAAACATTTTATTCAAACAAATGTAGAACCAGAATGGAGGTAACGTTTCTCTGGTGTAATTGATTTTTTTTTTTTTTGAACGGTGTGTAATTGAATTTGCCAAGCGACGAGAGGATGACAATAAACTCTGTTGCTCAGGTGCTTGGTTCAGAGATGAAACCGGAACGTAAGCGGCAGTATGAAATAAGGTGTCACAAATCAATTTCCCATTTTGTTTTTAATTTAAAGGGGAGATGAGCTCCGTAATTGCAAGGCACCCGCCTTGCCCATGCTGGATCATTTCTTTGCGTCCGTACCCACGCTTGATCACAACAGGTGTTAAGTGAACCGAACAAAATAATATGGAGTCAGATTACGCTATCAACAGATAGCACCTCAAATCACCGAACCAAACTCCAAACACAAAACTTCAGTTTGATGCACAGAGCTACAAGGCACACGCAGAATCAAAAATGGAGTACACCGTGGAATGAATACTGCCACCTGGTACCTGGTAGTACACCGTGACGGTGGAGTATATGTCTGACAATGTGGTTCAGTGGTAGTACTAGTCATACATGTAGTTCCCACAAAAATGGAGTTACGAACCCAATAATCTGTCGTGTGTTATCATTTTAATGAGTTTAGTGAGGCGATATAAGCAACAACAGGAACATAGACCATGCCGATCGTTGATTGTTGATGGCCTGAGAGATAACTCATGTGCAACATGTCCCTTTGCAAGGAGCGTCGGTGCAGCGGCAGACAGGCTGCCCTGAAGCCTCCCATCCGTTAAACCCGAGCTCCAGTACCATGATGTTCTTTATCCCTGAATCCTTCTTGGTCTCCGATAGATAGTCTGAGAACATCCGAGCACAGGTTGGACCTCGCACCTGGAGAGCAATGATACAAGAGTTAGCACTTAGCAAATAGCAAGGGGGGAATGCATCCATTTTTTTTTCCCCTTTTGCATATATGATATATATCCCCTACACTAGAGATAAGATGGAAGGAAAAAGATAGAGAGGTTTGGGTATAACATGGGAGCAAACATTATAAAACGAAAAGGAGAGAAATTAGGATTTGGTGCATTGCTGTTCATGCCATCACATAATAGGGGTACACTGCATAGCTAGCGCAATCTGGGATAATAACAGTGCAAATGAGATATGACCATCACTATTCACTAGTAGAGAATAAATCTGTACAAGGTCTTTTATCAGAAGATGAGATTAAATGTGGAAGTAAAGCTAAAATTAGATTGAGACATTGAGTTGAGCAGGCTGTTCAATTGGTCATCTATTTCGCCAGGTAATGTTAGGACCGTGATGAATGGTTAGCAAGGCCACGGATACAATAATCAGCAACTGCAGCCTGAAGGGCAAGTGAAACATGAGAGGCCTACTATTTAAAATGAAATCAAAGTAGCATTATAGCTTGTCTATCCTAACAGACGAACTCATCTGCCAGCATCTCTTAACTAGCAAAGTTTTTATTTTATTTTATTTTATTCCAAGGCATGCAACCTCAGTCCATTCGCATTGCAAAACAAGACAGTCTTACACAGTTCAGGTCACAAACATTTAAGTCCTTGCACTTCCTGCGGCAAATTGCCAGACTTTTACAAGCCACTGAAGCTCTGACAGTGGCTGGCTGGGCATTTGGTAAAACCAATCCTAATGGAAAAAGAAAAGAATACCTACAGCTATCAAAATTTTACAACAACAACAACCAAGCCTGTCAGTCCCAAGCAAGTTGGGGTAGGCTAGAGTTGTAACCCAACAAGCACCCAAGCTACCAAAATTTTTAAAAAGATATATTTTTGTTTGTCTCTCATATTAAAGGTTCCAGATCCTAATCCAATTTAATAACCAAAATCCCTTGGTGAAATGTATCCTAATTCCTAGCTGGACATCTAAACCTTTTTATCTCAAACTGAATCTGACACAAACATGAAAACCTGTTAATAGGAATCAAAGCAGTACATCTGAAGGTCAACTGTGCAAGCGAGCATGATCACACTAACAAAGTTACCAGGGTAAAGAAGTTAATTTAGTCAGAGCATGAAATATATGGCGAACAAGCATGAGAACAAATTGCCATAACGAAAGCTCTTGTTGGCTTAATTATTCTATAGTCTGGTGAATATCTCAACAAGAGGTCAATTGGGGTATTGCAAATTTCAGTTTTTCCCAGAAGATCCACAGCACCATTGTGTTCATACGATCATAAGTGGCTGAGACCAAAACCTTTTTACCCCAAGCTGAATCTGACTCAAACATGAAAACTTGTTAACAGTGAATAAAAGTGCACATCTGAAGGAAGGTCTACTATGCAGGCCAGTATGCTCACGCTAACAAAATTTACAAGGATAAATGAGTTCAATCAAAGGAAGATATATGAAGAAGAACAAGGCATGAGATCAAATTGCCCCCGTCAAAGTTCTTATTTAGCCTGGTGAACATATCAACATAAGGTTTCGTACTTGTGCAAATTATTGGTTTTCCCTCCCAGAAGATCAACGGTATCACTGTGGTTCATCCATCATCAATCCAACCTAGGTGCTGTGAACATCTAACGCAGGTTTTGTCTAGGGAATCAGATTCCTAATAAGTACAGAGAACGGGGAGCAATTGAGAGAAGCGAGGGCGGCGGATCTGTGACCTGGCTCAGCGCGCAGTGGAAGACGAGGGTGTCCTTGCCGCTGGCGGCCCGAACCAGCTCCGGCATCCGCGCCTCGAAGCTGCCGCTGGCGAAGTGGTGCGAGCCCGCGATGTGCGCCTGGAAGCTCCTCTCCTCATCCCTTCCGGAGGTGGGAAACAAAAAATCAGTCTCCAAATCGGCGAGGACAGGCCGAGGCGGGGGCCCGCGCGCGCGAGCGTACCTGACGTCGATGATGGCGAGGCGGGGATTGCCTCGCGCCATGGACACCAGCTTCGCCGCCGAAACGTACGACACGCTCCGCGCCATCCCGTTCCCAACCCTCACGGCTCCCCGTCGGCCGTCGGTCAGGCAGGAAAAGAATCAGAAGTCGTGGTCCTCCTTTTCTTAGTGACGAAAAATGAATTATATACAATTTTATATAGTGTATGGGAGGCAACATAATGAAAAATTGTTTGTTTCTGAGTTTCTCCAAAACAATCGTTCTGCTGGCTACAAACGGGCTCAAATCAACCCAGGTACTGCAAGACGCTCAGCCCATCTACTGGAGCAATAACTGGGCCAAAATTATATCTTTGAATTGGCAGGGGCCACTGAAAAAAAAAAAACGATCCAACCTGATAGAATTATCATTATCAACAAGCAAGTTATGCTATGAAAAATGAAATTATAATTCCGTCAAAAGAATATTGAGGTACAGAAAGAACAAGTGAGCGCCTGATGTTACGTTTTATATATAATATAGTGAAGTGCAATGATGATAACAAACTGAAAATATCAGCGACGATTGAGCATAGCAGGAAGCATCACAAGTGCGACAGATTGCTACCCGTTTGTTTCCTTGATTTATGACACAATGCGATGAGGCATCAGTACAACTCTAACAGCATATCCAATCCTAAATCCTTCACTCCCCAGTGTATTGTATATTGGAGCAGGTTATATGAAATGTACAGCATGGTTTTACACGTTGTCTTTAGTAATAAACACTGTACACAGCAAGAGTGGTCTGTACAGCAAATTAAGCTAGTGAAGGACAAACTGTTAGCATGCACAGCTACCATAAACAAAGCTAAAGAATGAAGTCAATGATCGTCTCTGCTAAGCTACCAAATTGAGAAAACCTGTAGCTTTTCGGCGCTTAAGCAACCAAGGTATCTCTCCCCAGTTGAACTTTCAGCAAACCTAGATCAAGGACTGGTTCCCTGTGGGCTTGAGATCAATGTACCTATATGAAACGAAGGCAGCCGCCAAGTCCGACTCCATACAACGACTCATCATCATAGGCAAACAGATGCTGATTGCCTCCGCAGGTTATGATTGCAGACTCGCAAGGTCCGTCCTCAGGGATGTGGTCCTCCTCAGGAGGCAGGAGCTTTCCTGAACCAGTGCCGGTGATTCTGGGGTAACCACTTGAAGTGTGCCACTCCGCCCATCTTTACTCGACCTGACAAATAAAAATAAACAGGGCCAAGCCAAAATTTTATCGGGTGTGCCCGGACGTCCGGATGCCCGCGGCCGCTCAGGCCACTGGGCCCGCCCTTCACATGCCCCGCCTGCAGCCTGCGCCCTGTCTTTGCCTGCCCGCCTGCCCCCGCCTCTCGCCTACTGTGCTGGCCCGACCACGGCTCTACCATGAGAGCAGCGTGCATAAAAAAAAAAAGTGGAAGAAAAGGAGCAACACCCGATTTAATTTTAAAATAGTCGAGAACCAACAGATGAAACATATACAAGAAGTTAGTTGAAACACATGAAACTTCAATCTGAAAACACGAAAAAAAAAACACACCCGGTCTACTTTTTTAAACATCCGAAAAATAACAATTGAACTTCGACCTCGGCTCTACTATGGGAGAGCACGTAGCGAAGGGTGGAAGAAGAAGAAGCAACACCCGATCTACTTTCAAAACAGTCGAGAACCAACAGATTAAACATACGCATGAAAGTAGTTGAAACACTTGAAACATCATTCTGAAAACACTAGAAAAACACCCCTGATCTACTTTTTGAAACATTCAAAAAACAACGGTTGAAACATACGACCGAAACTAGTTGAAACACTTAAAACATCTCTTTTGAAATATCGATGAAACATATCTCTAAAAACATGTGAAACACTCGTCATTTTTTTTGCAACATACATATGGTTCGGTTGAAACATACCTCTGAAACTATTGAAACAACCGAAAAGAGTTATAATGACTTAGGTGGCTTGAAAAAATTACACTTGCATAACCCTATTTTCTTCGGCAGCTCAACTTCTTGATCTGACTCATCTTGCTGAGCAAGGATCGGTGTTTGTCCGCTAGATGAATACTTCTTTGCCAAGAAATCTACAATCCTCGTGTGCACCAACAGTCGACAGGTGGGTCGGGCCTTGTTTAGATGGCTAAAGTTTTGCCAAAAACTTCAAAATTTTTTAGACGCTCTCTCCATCACATCACATTAATACACCAAAATACATATGTTTCGGAGCGAAGAAATGTAGGTAGAAAAATAACTACTTACACAGTTTTGTTGTAAATCACAAGACGAATCTTTTGACCTATTTAGTCTATGATTGGACAATGTTTACCAAATACTGAAAGTGCTACAAGAGTGCTACAGGGAATCGAACAGTGCTTTTGGTAAATATTTTGCCATCTAAACGGTTGTAAATCACAAGACGAATCTTTTTGACCTATTTAGTCTATGATTGGACAATGTTTACCAAATACGTAAAGTGCTACAAAGAGTGCTACGGGAATCGAAACGATGCTTTTGGTAAATATTTTGCCATCTAAACGGGTCCCTGGTAGAAATGTAGAATCCACGCCTCGCACACCAGCAAAGACATCTCCTCCGCGGTCTAGCCCACAAAAGCGAGATCCAACCCCCAAGTTCCTGTTGTCAAAAAAAAAAAAAACAAGTTCCAGCCGTTGCCACCTGTCAGATTGACGTCGTAGCCGCCCTCCCGTCGACGCACCATCCCCTTCATTTCTCCTGGCCACTGGATTAGCGTTGGGGCGGTCGGATCGACGCCATCACTGGCTCGAATGATACAGTGGCCACCACATTGAGCTATTTACTGTAGATTTTCATTGATTTTGAGTTTATTTTCTGTTCCTATAACCTTGTTCAGTGAGATTTATATAAAGTTCATCGTATACTTTTAAGGTGGTATCTGATAAAATGGACCCAACAATTAGTTTATTGGAGATTTTACTCATGATTAATTCTGACCGACATTGATTTTGATTATGAGTTATTAATTTTAAAGATGATTTTTCTATTTTATGCCCAACAGGGGATGCAAATTGAAGTTGATTTTAAGCATGTTGTTAGTTCTAGCCAACCTTGGGCCTTGTTTAGATTGCTAAAATTTCTAACTCTTTTTCCACTCTACCTCCATCACATCACATTAAATACACCAAAAGACATATGTTTGGAGTATAAAATGTAGGTAAAAAAAATAACTAATTACACAGTTTTAGATGTACATTGCGAGATCGATTCTTTTGAAACGAAACGTGCTACAGTCTCTATCAATTTCCCCATGGTAGGATAATATTTACCACAAACAAACGAAACGTGCTCTGATGCGTTCGTTCGGGAGTTCCAACAGTTACTTTCGCAAGTTTTTCTAACATCTAAACAAGGCCTTGGTTTAATTTCATGAATTAAGTCTCATCTATTTTTTTTGGTGCAGTACTAACCGAGACATTTTGAAATATTTTTCGGGTGATTGTGTTGCAGGTTACATCAACACCATTGAGCCCCTATGAGAAGTATCTCAGAGACATCCTCAACAATAAACGACCACTGCCCACCACTGAAGTGATCAAGCTAACAGAAGAGTGTAGCACGGCCGGCCTCAATATTTCACCAACAAAGAAAGAAGATCCAGGATGTCCCACTGTCAATTGCTCAATTGGAGATCAACAAATATTTGGAATTTAATTTGATATGTTTTGTTGCATTCATGCTGAGTTCATAATTTTTAATGTGTGGAAAATGATTTATTAAAAATCTTGGTTAAACTACGGAAATGTTTTATTCAATTTCCAAAATAAAATATGAGCTTTGTTTAAATAAAATCTAAATCTTTCTTTAAATCTCAGCCAAATCCTTAAACCTTGTTTTCTATTCAATGTTCTTTATATCTCAAGTTAAATATATCCTTATTCTAATATTTATCCATCTCATCACGTTGATAGCTTTGGACTTACCTTGCCATTAACAATTCCAACATAATTTCTTTTCTTCTTTCCTTCTGGCCATTTTTCTCTTGTACGTGTTTTGTTTCCAAGCAATTATGAACAACCAAGCCACTAGCAGTCTTCAAGTAACTGCAAGCCTTGCCGACTCAAGCATGCGCATATAAGAATGCACCAATGCTTGTGCAACCAGTTGCCACTTTTTCTTGCACGTAAGTGACCAGATCAACAGGCAAAAGCATGCACCGACCTGGAAACTAAACCCAATCAAGATCGATCAGCGCAAAGCAGCCAGGAGAGGGCACCTACTCCTTTCCTCTTCCTGGTGACATCGGTTTGTATCCTAGCCAGCATGTCAGTCGCTCCAACACGCATGGTGCCAGAAGCAAGTACGGGAAACACATAAACATGGTTCAGCGAAACTGCCTTCTCCACTCAGTCTCTATCAATTTCCAACACTAGATATATTGAAACAACTGTCCTAGTGCATTAACGCAATGCTCCACCACCTTCAATATTCATGTCGCATGCACCCCCTAACCCTTCTGCTTCTCTCGTCCAAGCCCTATATAAGCAGCAGGCTGTGCCTCGGCCATTTCATGATGGCATCGCTCCACAGGAGCTTTTTCCCATGCTGCAGTCCTGCTCATCCCTCGCTCTAATATCCAACAATATTTTGCAAGATCATAAAGAACAGATTGGCAGGGACGAACCCGCGCTTCCGATGCTACTGTCGTCCTCTGATGGCAGTCGTCAGTTGTCGCCCCCTTTGGTGAGAATTGTCGGCGTGGATTCTCTAACGTGACGATCAAAAGTCACAGGTGACTTTCCCCCTCCCGATGCCATCCATTCAAAATCCAACGGTCCTGGTGACCATTCAGTTTTTGGTGTCATTCCTGCCTAGTACAAAGTAGCCCAGTAAGGCCCAATTCGCGGACAGAGGAGGGAGAACACTTGTTCATCGTATGAACATAGATTTTAGGCGAGGATAATGTAATTTTTCTATTTTTATCTCTCTTACAAACTTCGTTTCTTTTAAAAAAATCCAAAAAATATATAATATTGTTGCCGATTGCACCAACTGGAAGGACCTATTGCCGGTTGAATTAGCGGGATTTCCTTTTCTCTATCAACTTGTCTTGAAAAAATCTAACTCTATACTTTTTTTAATGTGAGACCGTCCAAAAAATTAAAAACAATGTTTAGATCCATATTTGTTGACCTAAATAATATATCATGATGGCTTCAAACAAAAATGATGTGAACCTTATTGAACAGGGCCACCCATAAACAAAACCAGCTTAATTATCAGCCGAACAGGGCCACCGTAAACTTGTTGACGGGCTCTTGCTCTTGTGCCACTGCCGCCGGCCCCCTCATATAAAATGCCTTTTGAGTTCTTATCTTTTAGTTAAAATCATTTTTACAACCAATGGATGCAAGTCTGAAAATTTAAAATGCGGATTGCCTTGGCAAGCAACTAGAGCACAAACGGCCTGCAATCTCACTTCACTTGATTCATGGACATTATTTATTAGCATGTACTATTAAAAGTATTTACTTGAAATTGATGTTCTGCCCTGCGCTAAAATAAATGGTATAATGTATACTTTTATCTCTTTATTATTATCGGTCGTGCAAGCGAAATGGGCCTTACTGGGTTGTCATATGTACGGAGTATGTGGTAAACACTGAGAAAGTTGAATGGTCACCAGGACCGTTGGATTTTGAATGGATGGCATTGGGAGGGAGGAAAGTCACCTGTGACTTTTGATCATCACGTTAGAGAATCCACGCCGGAGAATTGTAGCATCTATCTTCTATAGACGATTCATGCACCAAAAGAGACCCAACCATTGGGCCACGTCGCGGTCCGCCCTCGGCCGTCCGATCGGCGGATGGGCCGGGCCAGATCGGGCAAGTCCCGACCATTTTACAAAAAGCCCTTGAACTCTAGCGAAATATAACCCGCAATCCATCTTCCTCTCCCAAATCGTTTTTGTAAAAAGCCCTCCACTTTTGCTAAAATCAGCCCAGCAGTCCAGACCGTCCCTACCTTCTCACTTGGGCTGACTTTCCTACTAAATGGGCCTTAATGGGCCGAATAAAGCTCAAAGCAGGTTTCCTTTTCTATAAATCTTTTTCTTTTTACGAACAAATTTTATGAAACTGTGAAATTTACATAGTAAAACACAGGAAAATCATAAAATAAAAAAATAAATTATTTTGAAATTCTCTTAAATAAATCTATGCAAAGGGATCCATAATAGAGCATGTTTAAGTACAAAGTTTTAAGTGAACATTGAAGCTTGTTTCCTTTTCTAAAAATCTTTTTATTTTATGAAGAAATTTTATGAAACTTTAAAATTACATAGTAAATCATAGGAAAATCATAAAATAAAAAATCAAACCATTTTCGGAATCCTCATAAATAAATATTTGCAAAGGATCCATAATAGAGCATGTTTAAGCACAAAGTTTTAACTCGAACATTTTTTTGCCTATGTTTCTTAGGGGTAAATATGAAAATCAAATAAGAATCATAAAATAAAAAATGTTAACCACTCATCATGAGAAAATAACATCATGTTAAGCTTTCGAGTACTTCGCTTCTCCCTCCTTAATAAATACTTTTAACCCTTTTTGCTCC
Organism: Hyparrhenia diplandra; assembly: GCA_015847255.1. NCBI lineage: Eukaryota > Viridiplantae > Streptophyta > Magnoliopsida > Poales > Poaceae > Hyparrhenia > Hyparrhenia diplandra. Next base: position 276,421 of record JADLZK010007733.1, on the reverse strand, counting down.
AAAAAAACGTGATAGTTCTGTTTCAACAACAAAAGCAAAATATTACTTGCTACATTCAAATAGTTAAACCGACACATAGCTAACCTCAATACTTATCCAATCACCCTAACCCTAACCCTAACCCAACAGACTGCCCATTATTACCAATCATATAATAAAAACTATGATAGTTCCATTTAAAAACCAAAGAGGAACATATAAATAAAATAATACCTTCATCATGATGCCTCCAAAATATATAACAGCTACAACAACATGCTACAAACCATGACACTAAAACAAAACTCATCTAAGTAGATTATAAACATTTATACCGTAAAAATAAAACAAAGCCTATGTTGAATACAATGTTAATAATTCTTGAATTCAATTCACAACAAATAATTATTTACAATACAAAATATTACGGGTCCTAATGGCCTGGCGGCAACGCCGCGACCATTTCTAGTCCATGACTATTCCTACTATGAGATATATTGATCTTTCTCTTCTTTCTCTTGCCAGACCTTGTCACTTTTTTTTTTTTTTGAGGGGGACCTTGTCACTTGGTTAGCTGTGATCTTAATATGCTACCGTTCGAACCTTAGTATCGTCGTACCTGGCTAACCGAGGGGGTCTCTGTTAGCAGCTCCTCTGTCCTTGCATCCGCTGCCGCTCCTTAGACAAGTCAAGATGAAGCACAGGCCCGGCCCAAGAACAAGAGGCCCAAGAAGCCGAAATCGAAGTACACTGGAGGAGAATGGGCTTGAAGCATTGCGCCTGCGTGCGCAAAGTGAGGCATCGCCTCTGTAACGTTTAAAGGGAGAGAGTCCCCAAGGGGAGAGCAACTTTTAGCAAACACAAACTCTGTATTCGAATCCTATAATATCCGTCTACCGTCCTCTATTTCTCTTCTTCCCCGAGCTCGTCTTCGTCCTCCCGATCCCATCTGCTACCGATAGCTATCAGATCCAATTCGTATCTCACATTTGGTATCAAAGACTACCCTGCTACCGATAGCTATCAGATCCAATTCGTATCTCACATTTGGTATCAAAGACTACCCTTCATGAATACTGAAGATTAAGAATAGTTTCCGTTGTACTCTGCTATATGTGTAAGTTGATGTAAATATGTTTCGCTATGTAATAAAGCATTGCTTTTGAAATTTACCACTTTTGTCACTATATGTGTCGTGTGGACATTCTGGGCACACATATAATTGGCGCCCCGTATTCTTCGAAAAACCGGGTGCTACACTTCATCCCACATCGCCAGGTCAATTTCAAGGGCCAACTCGACATGGATGTTGACGAGCCGGCATCCTCATCACAAGCGTCATCGGTTCGTCCATCCACCGAGCTAATGAACATCATGATGGAAGAGAAGGACATGAAGCTCCAGGGCAGCTGGAGAGGGAAAGATATAAAGACTTGAAGAATCGAGAACTCAAGCTCATGCCGGTCTATGATCCACAACTTCTGCAAGACACAGGTATGAATACCGAAGTTCGCCGTATTTTCGCTGCAGTAGGTTGGACTAATATTGTGCCAGTTAATGAGAACGGTATAAAGCTTTTAACCATTGAATTTCTATGCACTCTAAGTGTTGGTATTTTTTAACGAATGCAGAAGAATCCGCAAGCGCACGGAGTTACCGTTGTAGCCTTCACTCAGAAGTATTCAGAGTATCGTATTTTCCACAAGAAACAGAGGTACTTTTTTCTAGCTAATTCGTAAGGACAACACAAGGGTAGAGATGGAGAGAGGGTAGAGATGGATTCCTATAGCTTCTTGGTCTAAAGCTTAGCGGCGCTCTACTTCTACTTGCTCACTATGGGCACCGGAGCGCACCTAGTCTGGCAGGTGATATCGGCCTATGGCTCTACGCCGTAGACGGATGTGGGGAGTGCTAGTGTCATGTGGGCGCCGTAGGGCACAGTCAACATATGGACCATGCAACCCGCACCATTAGGAAAGGCAAGGAGCAATCGGCATCCCGCGCCCGCCAGGATAGGCAAGAGAAATTGGCTCAAGAATAGAAGGAAAGGAAAGGCAAAGAATAATCGGTGCCATTCAAGATCAACTGCTAAGAATAGGCAATGCGAGAAAAAGGAAAGGCAAAGAGGCGGGAGGCCTCGGTGCCTATTTAGTCCGGTGTAATAAAACCGTAAAGGACAATCAAGAATCGCTTATCTCTAATATCCTTTCTCTCCCAATGTCTCTCAAAAAGCGCCTAGGGTCGCTATCCTAGAAATAAGCCTTTGGTAGAGGGGTATAACCTCACCGAAAAGACACTATCGTCATGGATCCAAGGTCCATGACAGCTTGGTATCACGAGTCCGGTGATCCTCGCCTACTCACTCCCACTCACCATCACCACCATCCACCACCACCAACCACCCCTCCAGCTTACCCAAGCCATAACGATCGTCCGCCGTGGTTCCCAAAGCTAGATTTTTCGCGCTACGACGGTAAATCGACCCCAACATCTTCATCAATTGCTTTGCGAATTGTACTTACGTCAAGAGCGCATCATGGCGAAGAAAAGGTGTGGATGGCTTCCCGTCATTTGGAAGATGACGCCGGGTTTGGTGGCGTCGCTTCACCGAGGGCGATGTGCTCGCGCTTCGGATCACCCCCGCTGCGACCACACCGGACTTGCGAATGGGATGCGCCGTCTCCAAAAGGACATGGATCGCGTCACCATGATGCTCAACCGCCGCCGCGTGCTCTCCCCGAGAAGTCCGAGCATGAACGCCTTTGCCGCAGCGATGCGCCTACAAGCGGCAAAGATGGGGGATTCATGGTGCGGCACACCACCCGGAAGCGCTGCGTGCACACCGGGCCGTGGTGCGGCTTCAGCGGCGGCGAGGGTTCCCCGGCGCTCGCCGGCGGGTGCGATTCCTTAGTGGGGAGAAGCACCTTGTTGTGGTCTCCGAGCCATCCCATGGCCGTCATCGCGAGAGCATGTCGCGGTGCGCTTGCAAGCCGCGGTGGCGCGGCTTCCTTGTTCGGCGGGCGATCGCGGCCGCGCGATGCCGCTCCGTTCGTCATAGCAAAGATGCGATCAACCACTTGAGCTCCCCTATCCCTCCCGCGGCTCCAATTGAAGACAATGTCCGGGTATGGGGCCTCCCGGAGCGGCTTCTAGCCAGCGCAAGGCAGCAGCACGCATCGACGGTGGTGGCTGCCTTTATTGTCCCGTCACATGTCTGGTTGGTGTCCAGCCGCCGCACGAACAAAGCCGCTACAACCTTTCTTCAACCCATCCGAAGCCACGGATGTGCTCTTCCCATGGGATCCTGGAGGACATAATCGTAGTCTAAATTTATTTCATATTTTAGTTCCCAATTTATTTTGCATTTTAGTCTTAAATAAGAAAGGTAAGCCAAGATGTAAAAGGCTTAACCTTAGGCCGGATCATATAGGTCTCACGACAACTCGTGGGCGCCACTCTCGAAGGGGGAGAGATGTCATGTGGGGCGTCGTAGGGCGCGGTCAACATATGGACCATGCAACCCGCACCCAAGTAGGAAAGGCAAGGAGCAATCGACATCCCGCACCAACAGGATAGGCAAGAGAAATTGGCTCAAGAATAGGAGAAATGGAAAGGGAGGGAATAATCAGCCCCATGCAAGATCAACGCCTAAGAATAGGCAATGTAGAAAAGGAAAGGCAAAGAGGCAGGGAAGCTTCGATGCCTATTTAGTCTGGTGTAATCAAACCACAAAGGACAATCAAGAATCGAGTTATATCTAAGAGCATCTCCAAAGAAGTACTACCTAAACAAGGCTACCGAAAACTATATTTAGGTAGCTACCAAACTTCATTCTACCTAAATTTTGCTCTCAACTCTAGTAGTCCTACCTAAAATCGCCTACCTATTTTCTTCCTCCTAGTCAATGACATGTGGGTCCTACATGTCATTGCCTTCCTCTTCTCTCGCCGTCCCAACTCTACACCGAACAAACGGGGAGTGGAGGAGCGGCCGCCCGGGAGGGGAGGGGGCGGCCGCGGCCCTCCGCCGGGGTGGAAGAGGGTGGGGCGCCGCGGCCTTGCCACCGGGGAGGGGAGAGGCGGGCTCGCAATCGTGGAGGAGGGAGGAGCCGCCGCCGTGCCGCGTCGATGGAGGCAGGATGGCTCGCCACCGCCGAGGCAAGCTCGTTGCGGAGGATGGCGGTGCAAGCCTTGGTCGCCCATCCCGCAGTCCGCCGGGGAGGAGTGCCGCAGCGTGGCGGGGAGGGAAGCGGCGCCAGATCGGAGCCACCGGGCGAGGAGCCGCGCCGCCGAGCCGGAGCCGGGTAGGGCGCCGCGCCTGGCCGAGCCTAGGAGGGGAGGGTAGTTGCGCCCAGGGAGCCGAGGAGGAGGGCCCGAAAGCCCACCACCATGCCGGCGAACGGAGAGGAGCGCCATCGAGGCGGGACGGGCGTGTGCGTGTGGAAGGAGAGAGAAATTTTAGCTGCCCCAGGTTGTTGGCCCAACAACAAATAGGTAGAGGAGGGAAGATTTAGGTAGACAACAGATTTAGGTAGTTGAGTAGGTAGCCCTTCTTGGATACATGTTTTTGACCCAACTACTTATATATAAGATAGGTAGCCTCCTTTAGGTAGCCTGCTGGAGATGTTCTAATCTCCTCTCTTCCAATGTTTCTCAATCGTCTAGGGCTGCTACTCTGAAAATAAGCCTGCGATAGAGGGATCTCACCGAAGAAGACACTATTGTCATGGATCTAAGGTCCATGACAGCCTAGGGATCGGGCAGGCCACCACTTGCCTGTCTACCCTCCGCCTCGTGTGTGTACGAGGCAAACGAAGGTAGCGACCTGTCTACCCTCTGCCCGCACGTGTACGAGGCAAACGAAGGTAGCGACGAGGCTAGACACCACACCTAGCAAGGGTTACCCGCGTGCTGGGGCCCTTCTACTATCCAAAGGGGGCGAATGACAACAAACCCGCGAGCAAGTATAGAGTAAACACGCACACCTGGGAGAGAAGGCGAAGAAACCGGTGCACACATAGGAGGGACGGATGAGAGTTCATTTGCCCAAGAAAGTGAGCGGAGGTTTCTAAAATTTTATTTTTTATTTGGCAGGGGTCACGCAAGTGCATGGCCCCCCTACCACAAAGTGAGACGTCCACCGCCCACTTTCAAGAGTGGGTTTGCCTGGTGGTAAGCCAAGACCCATGGGCCATTGACCCAGGCCACGGTGTTCGTGATCCCGTCGGCCCCGTCCAGGTTATACTCAGAATTGCAGCGTGGGCTGGGGCGCTTTTTATGTAGCCTCCTCCCACGTCCCAACCAGCTTCTGGCGGCGAGGTGGGACTAAGCGAAGCGCGCGCCTCACCCGCTCGGCGCTCACCCTGCCGCGCGACGCGAGCGCTGGTCTGGTTCTGCTGCCTGCGGGAGTGGCTTTTGATTGGTTGATGGGCTGGTTCCTGCGGCCCATGAAGAAAGCCCATAAAATTTTCCGACTCGAGCGCGCCAACCTTTTCGTTGCTTGCTCACCGTCCGGCGCGTCTGAAGATTTTTCCCCAATTCATTTTGCATTCATCCTGCCGCTCTCCAATTTGGTCGCGGCGAAGCTCGGCCACCCGATGCCGTCGGGCTCGCGCTCCCGGAGCAGGCGGCCGCGGCCACGGCCGGCCGCAGAGGTGCCTGCTCGCAGGGCTGTACAAGTGAGCTCGTCCGCCTCGGGTGAGGAAGGGAGCGACGAGGAGGAGGAAGAGGAGGAGGAGGAGGAGGGGAGCGAGGGATCCGGTGACGCTGCGAGGGGCCGGGGCGGCTCGGCCAACGAGGATAAGGCGACGGAGAGCGAAGGCGAGGCGGAGGACCCGAGCCTTCCCAGCTGCCCCATTTGTATGGTCGCGTGGACTGCCGATGGTGCGCATCGAGTGAGGTGAGAAGCAATTGTATATTGCAGTGATTTTGTGGATTTGCTTGCGGCCCAGCTCGTGGTCTCTCGTGCTTCACAACTTCTAATGATTAGCTGATCTAGTATTCTGAGTGGAGTATCTTAAATTGCTAACTGTGTGAAATTCGTCTAGTTGCATCCCTTGTGGGCATGTCTATGGCAGACTTTGCTTAGAGACGTGGTTAATGCAGCATGGCAAGAAAAAGCACCGGTATGCTGACTATTGAGCTCAAAATAATAGTGTTGTTTTGGGATCTTTCTAATTGATCAGATTCATTGTTTTACATGCTCAGTGTCCTCAATGTGGCAAGGGATATACAAAAAACAACATCATCAATCTCTATGTACCTGAGATTGTTGTTCCCAGTAATCATCTTGAAAAGGTTAGTTATGCTTCTTCCTTTCCTTGGAGATATTTGAGTTGTGGCCATCTAGTGATGCTTGTTTGATTTATGCAGCAAGTATTGTCCTTGACAGAGAAAAATGAATCTCTTGAGAAGCAAGTAAGCGCCCTCTTTTGTATCTATGTTTCTACTTTAAGCTGGCATTAGGGTCATCCTGTCCTGGAGCAATTAATACAAGTTGCATATCCTATTCCCAAAGCTTATGCTTTCTTTTTTCCATGCAGCAAGCAAATTTACTTGAGAAGATAAAACAGTATGAGGTACCTGCGCAAACAAAATATTGTCTCAGTAACTGAATTGACCAGTTTTCTGAGGAAAAATGGGTGACTCCTTCTGATGTATCTTGTTACAAATTAAATTGAGCTATACTTTCTGTGCATAAACCCTATATGCTCAGTAGAGTTTCGTGTTCAATCCTTTATGTTTCCTAATATCACCTGCAGAGGCTGATTACGTCGCAACAAAATATAATATATTTATCAAGCTCAAAGAGACAGGTAAGCCTAGTATTGCTCAAATTTTAACGATTAATTATTGTAATAGAAGCTTTACTTAACATTTTTACAATCAATGTGAAGAAAATGACGGAGCAGTCATCAGATGGAATACCAGGGGCAGAGCCAATTGCCTCACTTACAAAGGATATTGGCCACAACAATCTGTCAAGTTTTGCTCTCCAGGTCTGTTTTCAATGTTGTCTGATTCCCTTCTACTAGTTCCATTTGATTATGCGGCCTATTGTAACTATAGCTGTTTAGTGTTTACCATTACTTATGAAGCATGTGCCTCTTACCATGCCAACTTCAATCATAGTGGAACCGCAGCATCACTATAGCAGTAGAGTTATGAAGGAACTTTGTCATTCACCGACTCACAATTGCAGCGTGTTTTGTAGAATGAGTTTTTTGTTGATGGAGCTCGGGTCATGGCTATAGATGCATCCAGTCAAATTATATTCACTTCGAGAAGGGCACATGGAGTTGGTTCTGAACACATCCTTACAAAGGTACTAGTCTTAATAGAAGCTTTTGCTTAATGGTTTCAGGTGAGTAACAATTTTTACAGTAAACTTCTGTTGATTATTCACCTTCTTAATTTCAACAGATTAGCATGTTTCGTGGACATGGAATGGAGATGATCCACCTCCCTCCTGATACTAAAGCTATTAGGGATATCTGTGTGCGGCCTGAGGGTGATGTTGTTTTTGCATCACTGGGAAGGAAGTTGTCTCTTTTTCAAGTCTGTAAAGAAAGTGTGCAAGTTTTATTCTTCACTGGTTTCTTGGCTACATTTACTCCAATATCTGACCTTTGTTCATATGTTTATATCCCAGCGTGACGACCAACAATGTTGTCCTTCAATATGATCTACCGGTAATTCTTTTTGGCCTTGCAATTTCACAAAACTGGCCACTATTTTTATGTTTTTCATGCTACCAAAAGTATACATTGTATTTCCATTACTTAGAACTAGGTATGAGCAAGTCTGTTCCATTTCTATTGTTCTCTTGTAGTTGTTCTCGCTCATGGATATTGAAAAACTGATCACTATACATTCACTACATTATTATTTTTTAAAAAAAAAAAATCAACAAGTGCTTGGTAATCAGAGCACTTGTTTTTGACAGAGACATGTATACTTTTTCCTTAAATTGATTTTAAGGTACTGAAAATAGCTATGAGTTGCTTAAGTAGGAGTCAAGTGAACCATTAAAAATGTGAAATTGTTTATGCTGACCTGCTAAACTTCTGTATTGTGATGTCTTGCAGGCTCCTGGTTGGTCCTGTTCAGGGATTATACCACTTCAACTCATATTTATGCTGGATTACAGGTTTACTTTTTGGAATGCCTTGTGATTCTTCTAAAGCTTTTCGCGCTCTTTGGAGGGTTCAATATAATTTCTTTAATTAATTTTCAGAATGGCATGCTATTGGTCTTTGATATTCGTCAAACTTCAGCACCTTTGCACTCTACCATGGGTCTATCAACACACCCAGTTCATACAATGCACTGTGCTGTAGATGGCAGTGGTTCCAGAAAGATTTTTTTCTGCTTCTTCTATAGGGCCTTGCATTTGGGATGTCAGCGAAAACAGGTATGCTGTAGTCTGAAAAGTCTACCCAATTGCTCAGTTCCTATTGATGTGCTTCTCATGGTCTTTGAAATTAGGATTTGGTTATTTGTAGTTCCCATGAGTTTGGGCTCTTTTTTCAGGCCGAGTTTGGTAAACGGGATGGAAAACCAAGGGGTCTGCATATCTCTTGCGTATACCTCTCCGTCAAGTGATTTCCTGGTGGCTTCATATCGCCCGAAAGTTGAGCTGCCAGATGATAGTGCCACACCTCAAGCGGCTACACCAGAAACACCGCACTCACTGGTTCAGGAAAGCTAGGATGCCACACACTCCTCAGGAGGACCAGCACCACATCCTTTGCCAAGGACCATACCTGCAGTGGTAGCGTAAGTGAGATGCGAATGTCGAAATCTGCAATCATACCCTGCGGTGGCAATCAGCATCTGTTTGCCTATGGTGATGAGTCGTTGTATGGAGTCCGGACTTGGCAGCTGCCTTCGTTTCAGAGGTACATCGATCTCAAGCCCCACAGGGAACCAGTCCTTGATCTAAGGTTTGCTGAAAGTTCAACTGGGGAGAGATACCTTGGTTGCTTAAGCGCCGAAAAGCTACAGGTTTTCTCAATTTGGTAGCTTAGCAGAGACAATCATTGACTTCATTCTTTAGCTTTGTTTATAGTAGCTGTGCATGCTAGCAGTTGGCCCTTCACTAGCTTTGCTGTACAAGTACAGACCACTCTTGCTCCGTACAGTGTTTAGTACTAAAGACAGCGTGTAAAACCATGCTGTACATTTCAGATAACCTGTTGTAAGAGGCTCCAATATACAATACACCGAGGAGTGAAGGATTTAGGATTGCATATGATGTTAGAGTTGTACTGATGCCTCATGGCATTGTGTCATAAATCAAGGAAACAAACGGGTAGCAATCTGTCACACCTGTGATGCTTCCTGCTATATATAGTCAATCGCTGATATTTTCAGTTTGTAATCATCATTACACTTCACTATATATAAAACGTAACATCAGGCGTTCACTTGTTCTTTCTGTACCTCAATATTCTTTTTGTCTGAATTATAAGTTCATTTTTCATAACATAGCTTGCTTGTTGATAATGATAATTCTACCAGATTGGATCGTTTTTCTTTCTTGCAAGTTATATTCAGAATGTGCGTTTGGATTGCGAGTTGCTCACAGTTGCACAACGCTGTGCGACCCCTAACAGCTCGTCACTGTAGGATGAATCAGCACTCGGGGTAGAGCGCGTGGTCCCTGGAGGCGTCGAGGCAGTAGTAATACACCATGGAGTTCCGCTGCGCCCACCGCATGGCGGCCTCCTGCTGCTCGCTGAGCGCCGTCGTCCCCGACGGCGACGCCGGCACTGGCTGGCAGCCCGTGGAAGCGTCCGCGGCGCACCCGCCGATCTTGAGGCCGGCGAACCGCGACACGAACGGCTGGTACCTGTAGTCGGCGCGGTAGCGGCCGCCGTCGGTGGCCCAGTCGGAGGCGTCCCAGATGGAGCCGTACGCCGACATCTCCCTGTCAGGAACGTGGCCTCCGTCTTCCTCTCGTACCGCCTGATCGGCACGTCGTCCACCAGGAACCTGCACGCACGCAGACGCAGCTAATGTGATGTGACTGGGCAGGCAGACAGCTAGTAGTAGCAACAAAGCCCTGCACGCAGGGTGCACCAGGGAGACGGCCGGCGGATCGAGACTGACAGGATCTGGTCGGGGTTCCAGATGATGGCGTAGTGGTGGAAGTCGGCGGTGGGATCGAACCAGAGGTGGAACCTCATCTCCCGGCCGACGATGGTGCCGTCGCCGCTGCCACGCACGTACACGTTGGTCTGCAGCGTGTACGGCTCCCCGGCACCGTCCCCAGCAGCTCCATGTCGATCTCGTCGTGGTGCCCCGGGTACTCCTCGCTGTTCGACAGCTGCAGCAGCCATATGCGTTGTTGCATCAGCATCATCAGCAGATCGAGCACCTGTTGCGTGCATTTCTTACAGAGATAACAATACCACCACCATCATTCTAGCTCATCACTCACGTAGAAGGCGGTGTTGACGCCGGCGGTGTACCCTGGCTGCACCCTGACCGACGCGCCGAAGTAGCCGTTCCGGTACGCGCGGGCGGACTTGAACCCGCTGCCCGAGCTGCTGTCCATCCAGAGCGTCAGGGACTTGCCATCCGGCGACACCGTCTGGTGCTGCGAGCCCCACAGCGTGCGGTAGGCCTCGGAGAAGTCCAGCGGCCTGAACATGCCGCTGGGGTAGTAGCCCGGCGACGGAGGCTGCTGCTGCTGGGCTCTGCACGGCTGCAGCTGCACCGCGAGCAGAGCAAGCGTGCATGTGCAGGCTAGGAGAAGAGCAGCTGCTTGCTGCTGTTGCCGCGCCGCCGGTAGATCACAAGGTCTTGCCATCTGGGAGATGACTTGGTTGGTGATGGTGGTGACAGGTGAATGTGTCCGGTGAGTGATCTAGTGTGTAGCGTGTGATGAGTTGGTAGTTTTTCAGTTCTGCAAGAGGTTATATATATATACAGGTGAGAAGGAATAAGATCAGGGCTGTTGTGAGGTGTTAGTCCTACAGAGAGTAGGAATAGGTTGATGGGAATTTAATTTTTAAGCAGAGAAGAGTAGGGACAAACTTAATTGGGAGGTTTGGGGCCTAGGATGAACAAGTGAGGTGTACTAACAGTGGACATGATTGTGGCACCAAAAGTAAATGCAAAGAGAGATGTGGATACTGTCGACAGATACAGATGCGCCGTTGTACACTGTTTAGTCCGTGTTGAAATCCAAGCATGCAACAGTGAAGTTAGCTGCCAAATCCGACATGTTTCTTGCTTATTCTTCCAATGCATGGTGGCCAAGTATTCCACCACTCTTTCGGTTTACTACCCTCAGGCAACAAAGAATAAACACAGTTGATTTTACCGCTCATTCCTTTTGATCCAAGTAAAGTAAATAGGTTCTTTCCTGCAAAACTACACTCAAGCATAGCATTTCGGCCCCAACCGTGCTAAATCACTGGCAACTTGCACACCAATTCCAAAAGGTGAACTGCACGTACACACTACAGCATAATTGATCTTCAACCGACACGCATTTCGTTGGCAAACTGAAAATAATGCACCACTGATCTCCTCTTTGTGGTGCAAATCTTGGATCCTTTTGCTAACCACTAATAATCTCAACAGTAGCACTGCGAAATTTCAGAGACGTGATTTGCACAAACTAAATCTTCGCTGGTGCATCATTTGGATTGATGCTGAGATAGATTGTGCTGAAAGCGGCTGAGCTTAAAGAAGAGGACAAACTCTTCAAAGCTAAACTGTAGATGAAGCATGAGCGGGGCCTTCCTCATCGTCACAGGCAGCACAGGAGCATCAATGATTAGATTCAGAGCTTCATCACAAGCGCCGGTTTCAGATACTGTGACGCACTGCACATAAACTGAAATCTGAACTACCATAAAGGTGATGAATGATCAGCTTCAGTTATTTCTAACTGTTCAGCTCTATGAATGGCATGAAACCCCCAGATGCAATGCAATGGTGCATAGTTTGCCCTTCAGAGTTGGATAGTTGCACTATAAATCACAATTTACTCTGCAAGCTGCATTGCTTAAGCGACACAACATTGTGCTCTTTTTTGGCCTTTTTAGGTTTATTACTACTACTTTTGTCAAACTTCGTCTCTTATGAAAACGGTAATTGCTGAAGAAAGTTTCTCTCTGTTTTTTTCTTTTGGATTTTGGAAATGTGTCAAACCGCAAGTATTGTGTGGATCAGTATGATAGGAGGGCTGCTAGATCTAGAGAATCTAGCTTCCTGCAGATGTGCACACTGCTCCTGTAACAGTGGAAACGCAATCAGATGCTCCTTTGAAAAACCAAACCTGACTAAAATTTTCTAAAATTTTCTGGGCCTGTTCTTAAAATTTGTATCATAATTGTGTGTAGCAATTAGGTGTATAAGCTAAAGCCTATAAGTATGGTATATACTTGTTTCCTATACCTGGGGCCCTCCTTGACGCATACTACAGCAGAACACTGGACTGCACCCTCTATAATAATTTGTCTTCACCTGCCGACACAAATGAAGAAAATGTGGTGCAGAGAAAATACGTAGCTCACTGGCCTGTTACCTGTATATATGGTCTTGAAACACAGAGCAGCATGATTCACTCCTTCTTGTGAAGAAGAGCAATTCCACAGTAATGTTTCCCTTCAGATTACCATTCACTATTGAATAGAGTCATCATAGACAGAGGCAAACATTTTGCCTCAAGTGGACCACATTCATCATCTAATGCAGAAACTTTGTCTAAGATTGGTATGTATCTATTCAGACATTCAGTGCTAGTCGTCAAACATTTTCTTATTTTCTTCTAATTGATATAAAAGTAAGCATAAAAATCTGACTTGATTGTATACTTCCGCGTCCGATATGGCAAGGGGCATCTGTGCCATCTCCAGCTACAACTACAAATCTACAAACAATCCATCCTGTCGGTGTGCCGGAGAGCCCGAGGTCGCCGCGGTCGTCGCCCTCTCCCCGTAGTGTTCCTTCCAGTCCTCCTCTGTCTCGATACAGCACGCCGCGAACTCGTCGAACGAGCCGTCGCCGAACACGTTGAGCGGCATGAGGTCCCCCGCGTGTCGCTGCTTCTTGGCGTAGCGCTCCTGGACGTTGTCCTTGAATGCGGCGAAGCGGCCGGGCTCGCGCACCGTCTCGTGGTGCGCAGCCCAGCGGCCGTAGAGCTCCCAGAGGGAGTCGTCAGACTTGAGGTCGTCGGCGGTGAAGTAGAATCCACCACCCTCCACCGTGGCCACCAGGGACAAGACAGCAGTGGCCAGGAGGAGAGCGACGGCGGCTTTCTGCATCTTGGAGAGCTAACTTAAGGCGAGTTGGGTTGTGCGGTGTGCCTGTGTGTTAGGCTTTCCCTGTCGCTGCAGCGAGGACCTGGATCGGATCGGAGTGAGCCGAGGAAGATTGAGGAGAAGTCGAGACGAAGAAGGAGAAGTCCGGACGAAGACAGACTCTCTACTTATCTGTCTCGACTGAAAGCGCGTCGCGGCACCCAAAAAACTTGCCACGTCATCATGACGTCATCCAATAAATCTGACCCGTTGAATCATAATCTGTCGGCATACGTGATGTTGGTAGCAGCCGGTTTATTTTGGACTCAAGTGATAAAGAACTCTAGGAAGTTACCGATAGACTACTGTTAAATAAAAAATTACACAATGCGATGGAAAGAACTCTAGAAAGGTATATGGTCTAGAAATACAGAGCATGATCCACTCCTACCCGTAAAGAAGAGCTAGTCGTCAAACATTTTCTTGTGAGCGTAAAAATCGACAATACATCCTGTCGGTGTGCACCAGAGGCAGAGACACATATAGGAGCAATTTTGAACGAAATAAAATAAGCAACGTTAATACAAACATCAAAATAATAAAAATAATATATAATCAACAAATTTATACATATTGCCTTAAAAAATTCTTCTAATATTTCTAGACGAAATCAAATGTCATTGTTGAGGGTACCAAAATCAATTTCCTCACATAATTTCTTCTCTATACATTAAATACTTTAAATGGTTATTTAACAACTTCAAATTTTGAAAAAAAAAGGTTAATTCAAAGAACCCACACGAATATAGTCATTATAGCAAATACGATACAAATCGATAAGCAATATAGAAATATACTAGAATTCCAATTCTCTTCTTTGACAAACTAAAAAAATGTATATAGCATATTTTTTTTTATCATTTCACCGAACATCAAAATTGAAATGAACCATCCCTATATAGTTTCTCGCAAATTTAGTCAACGATCTTAAGCTTAGTAGCATTTTCAATGACCTCAGGCTTGTTTTTTGGATCATTAAAAGATGTAAATACTATCATCCAATTGTATGGAGAGTTGGTTTGAAGCATTCGAAGAGTTTCTAGGTTTGATAAAAGAGTTTGACCTTAAATATCATTTTTTGCCTATAATGCACTACTAATTGTCATTTTTGTTTGTTTATTCAAAACCAGTCTATCACTTTTTTTTTAGCATAAAACCAGTCTATCACTATTCACTAGCCATTGGCACATTTGGTAGTGTCCTAAAAAGATAATAAACATGAAACCAACAAGAATAGAAAAATGGGGAAATTTAAAAGTTGCCAAAACCGGGAAAACGTTAAAAATAGATAGAAAAAAAGAGTTAAGAAAAAAAGATGAAAAATCAAGGAGAGAAAATGAGAAATTGCAAAAATAATAGTGTGAAAAATCATGAAAAAACCAGTCATCAGGAAAAAAAAATCAGGAATATACTGTGGCCCGCATGTCAGTAACATAGTCCGTATGGCTGCGGACGATCCGATTTTTTAGGACAAGGCCGCTGCGGGTGCCCCCTGGGCCCCCTGGGCCGAGCCCGAACCCCGGACTGGGCTACCGCCAGTCCGCCACATACTACCCGCGTCCGTTCGCGTTTGACCCCGTCCCTCCCGTGCTCTCTCTATTTCTCGCTCGCTGCGACGACTGGGAGGGCTACCGCCGTCGCCACCGCTACCGACGCCGACGCCCTAGGCCAGGTCCCGAGACCTTCGTCTTCGTCACTCTCTTCGCCGGCGACGATCACCCAGGTATTTCTACTCTTCTCTTCCCTTCCTGCTGTGTGAAACGGAGCACCCAATGACCAAACCCTAACTTAAATCTAAATCTCTCCCAAACCCTAACTTAAATCTAAATCTCTTTGTCTATTCGATGACTGCTAACTTGGATAATTATTTTTCTTTGCAAAAATTATCGTGTGTACCATCTTCCTTTAGGCTTCGTTTGACAAGTTGGGGTTACAATACAATCCACAGGGGAATCAATCCAGAGGGGGATTTGGTGATCGTTCTCCCACCACCCAATCCCCTCCTACTGACCTAATTTATTTTGTTGATTGCCAATTTGGATAGGCTTAGATTGATATGGATTTGCATGTATCTCACTATTTGGCTCATGGTTAGGGCAAGTTTTAGACCATTTGGCTGTGTACATGATTAAATCAGTGTAGTAAACGAGATATAGTATTAAGGAATCATGATTTATGGAGAATCAAACTGTAGTATTTCCCCCCTTGATAAGCTAATGAGCGAGTATCACGTATACAGAAACAACTTTGACTCCGTAATACAGTAGAAATTGTGTCTAGTTAGGCCCAACACCCAGGAACTTGGTCTGTATACCAAACTTACTCTCTTAGAAGAATAAGTAGAAGACCTGGAAGGTAGAAGGGGGGGAAGGAGAGGGCAAGTACCAGTTGCCGCCTGCCTGGGAGGAGAATGCTGGGGAGGAGCTCTGCCGGAATTGCTTCTAGTCTTGTCGGTGTGGGCGCATTGGATGCGCAAGGGTCACACGACAACAAAACCCGGCCTCAAGTGGGGATGCTCTTCTTTCCCCCTGTGGATTGGCATGGATTGGTCTAGAACAAATCCAACCCACGTCGTTGCCAAATGCTCTTGTAGACCAATACAGTTTCCTTCTCGGTTCGCCCCCCCGAAGGCCTGAACCACATCGTTCCACCGGCTTCCAAATGAGGCCTTACAGGGTCCACCCTTGTGACTTACCGTGGGAACTTGAGCATGCCCATAGTGAAGGTTGGTGGTTTTTGTGGGACACAGCCACATAGGATTGGATTTTAGTTTGGTTTTGGTGTTTTGCTGTGGAGTGTGGACAGAAAGAAGACCAGAGGTTTGTGGTGTTTGTTGGAAGTATCGAAGGTGGTGATTTTGTAGTGTGGTGTTGCAGTTTGGTTGGAAGTTGGAGTTTAGAGGGAGGATTTGGTGATGAGCAGCCGCAGCCCGCCGCCCCGAAGGATCGCAGGATGCGCATCGAACGCATTCCTCATATCGTGGACGCACCATATCGGAGGGACAGCCGCCGTGGTTCAAGCAGGTTTGAGCTAATCTAAGTAAAAAAATGGACGTGTTTGGCATTGTTCTTCCAAACATCACTGCTTCCTCCCTAGTCATCATGTATATTTGGCATTTTACACAAAGTTGAAGTTCGTGGGTGGTAGAATAACCATAATTGTTTATTTGTTTTAGATGTAAACTTCTTACTATATATATATATCCAATTGTAATCACTTGTGCATGTATGTAGCATAAATAAGGGTACTTGATATTGGTTAATGATATCACTAATTTATCTGAAGTCTAGTAAAAAATGTAATTCAGTATGGTAAAGTGATTTGGGATTGAATTTTTGTATGAATTCTTGTTGTGACATTAGTCATGACAAGAATAAACAATTTATGTGAATGGAACTGTGATATATATATTACGATTCAGACATTTGGAAGGTTTTGTAGCCTTTAATTATTTTGCCTTTCCATTGTGCAGGTTTCGTAATGATTTGTGCAACAATTGTAAGCGTCCCTGGGCATTTTGCTAGAGAGTGTCCTAGCGTGGCTGTCTGCCATACCTGCGGGCTTCCTGGGTAATACTCCCTCTATCATTTTTTATAAGGCGTTTAGGCCAATATCTCAGATACCAAGGAAATGCAAATAACAAGAAAGATCAATAATGGTTGCTAATTAAGCCGTGTGAGATGTGGTTAATACGATGTGTTTTGCATGGCTGCATGCATTCGCGTTTCCAGCCATGGCAGATCAAAGAAGCCGCACGCCTCTGTTTTGTTCGGTCTTGCATGCAAACGATTAATGCAAACACTTTGGCTTCATGCATGTAATTAAATTCTGCACAATTATCCACCAACATGACCTCGATTGAAATGCGGCGCCTAAGAAAAAATCAAAACCCAAAACCCCCTCACGCCCTACATAAAGTAATGGAGGGAGTAACTTTGTGCTATTCTGCTTGCCTTTTTTTTCCCTTTTTTGCGAGGAGCTTGCACAGATTCATATGCTCTTATATGTTACTTGATTTAAGATTTAATCATTCATTCAAGCGCACTTTGCTTGTAATGCCTACCGTATTTAATCATTGTGGCACAACCATTCTTGATACCTTAGTTATAACTCCCTGCCCATGCTAATTGGTGTTATATTGAATTCTTTCATGATTTGTGGTTAGGTTATGTTCAATGATTATTGTGCATTTTATGCATCCTCAGTAGTGTGGACATGGGTTCATGTCGCCCTAGGAGAACAAACTCCATGTTCTAGCTTATGTTATTCTTTTGATGTTCATTTCATCCTGAATGTCATTTCTAGCATCATTTATCTAGTGAAGTTTAATCCATATATGCAAGGAACACTTTATTGTTTTAGCCACTTATTGCATGGGACCTGATTAAGGATTTGATTTGATTTTTATGATATCTTAGTTGATTAGTAATTACAAAGGCCTTGAAGCTTAACTGTAAGGCGTCGTAATTCCATGTGTTTAGGAAGGTACCTTCATCTCTAGAGCTGGTATGGCCTTTTCATACTTAAATTCGTTTTAATGTTGCAGGCACATTGCAGCTGAATGTTCTTCCAAAGATATTTGCTGGAACTGCAAAGAGCCTGGCCACATGGCTAACAGCTGCCCAAATGAAGGGATATGCCGTAACTGTGGCAAGTCCGTCACATTGCAAGAGACTGCACTGCTCCACCAGTGCCGCCAGGAGAAGTGATCCTTTGCAGCAACTGCTACAAACCAGGGCATTTTCGTGAGGAATGCACCAATGAGAAGGCCTGCAACAATTGCCGGCAGAGCGGCCATATTGCCCGTAACTGCACCAATGATCCTGTTTGCAACCTGTGCAATGTTGCTGGCCATTTGGCCCGTCAGTGCCCCAAGTCTGATACAATGAGTGAGAGGGTGGGCCTCCTCCCATCCGTGGTGTTGGTGCTCCCTTCCGTGGTGCTGGCGTTCCCTTCCGTGGTGGCTTCAGTAGTGACGTGATCTGTCGGGCTTGCAACCAGATTGGCCATATGAGTCGTGACTGCATGGCTGGTGCCTTCATGATCTGTCACAACTGTGGCGGACGTGGCCACATGGCTTATGAGTGCCCCTCTGTGAGTCTGATGGATCGGTTTCCCCCTCGCCGTTTCTGAAGGACGTGTAAGGGCTGTTGAGATGACTTGCTATTTTCATCCCAGTGTGTCAAGAACACTTAATTTTGTTTGCTTTATGCATTCTAAACCTAATGGATTCTAGATATTTCAGATTCATACAGCGTCATTTGTAATTCTGGATTTGCTATTTGACTTAATGTTTGAAGATGGGGATATTTGTCCTTATGTACTCAAATTCATCGTGTGTGTTTTTTAATGTTATTCGAGCTAGAACATCAGAAGATGTGATGATGATTCTGACCGGAAAAAATAAAGGTTCTTGTTACTTTGCCTTTTGATGTGCTGGAGCTCCGTGTGCAAATTATGGGAGTTGCTATAGGTGCTTTTTTTTTTAGAAACTGGGATTAGTATTCATTTATAATTCACGAAGTTTACATTCTGAACCTTACAAAGACACCCATGAAGAAAGAAAAAATTACAACAGTCTTTGCTCAGCCACCCTCCCGGTCGTCCTCGTCACCGGTGGTCAGAGCAATTGGAGCTTGAAGCCGACCTCCACCCCGACGATTAAACACAAGATTTTAAATGGCACCACAAGCAGCCGTATGTTGAAAACTTTGACATACCTTTTGACCGCTGGTGTCTAGGCCTAAGAACATTCTCATCGTCGGAGTATAGGGAATCAAGCGCCACAAGAACACCCAACAATCCCCGTTCGCCGTGAGACAGCACACCCAGAAGGGGAATGAAACCACCAGAGCAGGTGGTAGGTAAAACCAACCCGGTTTTATGGCGAGTCGGTAGACATACCTCCCAAAAAAATCTTCACAAGAATAGTTCATCGGAGAAGATGGAGGGGCAAAAGGAGGAACTGACCAGATCTAGAGGAGGAACAGAGCTCCAAATCCAACAAGTTCGCGATCATCCCGGATGCAGTCGCCACCACCGTTGGGGATGTCGCCGCCGACGTTGGAGACACCATCCACGAAGACAAACCCATGCCTCGTCGTCGGCATGCGGAAACCTAACCCTAGCTTATTTAACCTAATAAGATTGGGTATATACACATCCTCTGTCGATTCGGCTAGACCCCCCCTTCCCCGACGCTGACGAGGGCGCTAGAGGCGAGAGCGCCAACGAATTGAGCGCTCCAAATCCAACAAGTTCGGCCATCCCGGATGCAGCCGCCACCACCGTTGGGGATGTCGTCGTCGATGTTGGAGACACCATCCACGAAGACAAACCCATGCCTCTTCGTCGGCATGCGGAAACCTAACCCCGGCTTATTTAACCTAATAAGATTGGGTATATACACATCCTCCGTCGATTCGGCTAGCCCCCCCTTCCCGACACCGACGAGGGCGCTTAGAGGCGAGCGCCAACGAATCGACAGGGGAACGCTGAATCGCCCTTGGCCGCCGCTTGCAACGGTAGCGCGTGGAAAGGACAAGAGAATAGATTATATGTGCTTGAATTTTGATGCGACAATTTTAAACTAACTAGTATAATTAAAAGAGCAATATATAAGAGATAATTTATAGTTTTCTTAGTCAAACAATGACAAAATTATATGTTGCCTAAACAACAATCAGGCAAATTATTGTCAAGCAAGGGAGTCCCACCTGTGTTGCACTGTTGACTAAACAACGGGAGAGTTGCTTAAACAACAATATGGGGGGAGTTGTAAAACATGTCCCGGTGCCCCTTGGTAATTATAAATTTCGAATTTCTGAAAAGTTGAACGAAAATTTCTGTACCTTGTAGTTTTTTTACTTGTCGTGGTACAGTAAAGGTTTTCTTGAGTACCTAGTTAAAAACTTAAAGATAATAGAACGGTACACTTAAAAACTATACATCAATTGATCTAATTTAATCAAAGCATGGTGCAAACTCGATGAACAGCTACTCTGAGAGTTGCGTTGTTATTTGTCAGCATACAAGTTCCATAGAATTTCACAAACACTAGGAAAAAGAAGGCAGAACAGCTGAAATGCCACTCAGTAATCAGAACACATACGACCAGCCCAACTCGGTATATCTCCCATTTCGAAATGCCCCAGTGAAGTGGATGGTCATAGAAACACTCAAGATGCACTGTATCTTGCAATCTAATCCAATTTCACATTGCTGAATCCACTGCCATCATTTTGCCCCAGATCCTTCAGCTACATAGAGGGGAGGACAATAAAAAATCAGCTACTTGATCAACTCAATAATTAATACTGGGAACATCTGGGAACTCATGATTTCTAAGCTACAACGGAAAAATATATGAAAACAGAGTCAAAAGTAGAAAAATACCTTCGCTAGGTATGCTTTGTGGAATCTGTAACCCTGAAAGAACAAAGAACTCAAGATTAGAAATCTGATATCCCATCACTTCTTAGTACACCTTCCAAACTGTGTAAAGGAGAAACTTACTCTATCAGTCCCATATAAGTAATCACAGTAAGTGAAAACAGAAGCAAAATTGCTTTGGCTCTGGCCTCCTACATAATGATGATAGTCATGGTATTCTGCTCCTCCATAGAATGGAATATACTTTGTCGGGCTGAATGGGAAATCAAAGCTGCAAAATGACAAAAAACAAGTGATGTTTTCCCCTAATATAAGCTGCACAAAAACAAAGTAGCTATCATGGACAGTTTCATTGATCACGATTCACGAAATATAATAAGCAGTACCTAGCGCAGAACAGGACAAACTAAGGTAAGTCCTTGCTGGGGCTGAAATGTATAATATTAAACAAAGTATAACTGGATTGTATCAAAAGGTTAGCAAACAAAAAAAGAGCCAATGTCATATGCATGATATCAGTAGAATTTCAGTCCCCCAACTAGTAATTCTGTTGTCTAGATTGTAAGGCAGTAGAGTTAAGTCGAGAGAAGGATCTCGAGGTCTGTTTCGTTGTTCTTTCTCCGTGCACATCCCGGTAAAACTGGTAACCCTAGTATCTGGACCTTTGGGTGTTCAAGTAGCATTCTAATAAAGCTGGGTGAATCCTTTGATCTAAAAACTAGTAATTCTTGTGACATGGTAGTTCAATCATATAGAAAGTTTGGGCAAAAGAAAAAGGACCAATGGGATATGTATGGTATCGGTAGATCTTGGTCCTACCATAGCACAAGCCAACAGGACAACAGATCATTCTGGTAGCATGGCAGTTAACCTCAATTATATATAGTGAAACTACGGTATTTTATCATCTCCACCTAAAAATAGGGACAGGAAATGTACCAATACAACATGACAACATGAAGAGTAACTAGCATGCACTTTTTATCCAAAAAAGAAAAAACATAAATACGTTGCAAGGTCATAGTACTCCAGCTAATGCCATAAGTTGAGACTTGATGCAATAATGACTGTAAGTAGAAACATCCAAGATAGCGAAAAAAATAACTTCCTATCCACTAATAGCGAAAACATAACCCACTTAGACAGTGAGTAATACAAGTGCAACTGCAGCAAAGAATTGAATCAGTAAATCCTGCATATTACATTTTTTCTCTTCCTGCAGGAGTTAATTCCATTCATACTTCATAGCAAGCATAAACATTGTTATTTAGATTTCATAGCAAAGCTTTGTAGTAGAACATTCCTATAGGGATTGATAGGCTGAATCCATTTTATTAGTAGAGCAAAACTGCAACTAACAAAAGTTTGAATCAAGTCTGCCATGCCTAACCTTAAGTATCCACAGTTAGTAGGCAGTGTTTTATTCCTCCACAATTTAAGCTGCATAACTTCTTAGCATCCTCACCCACATCGACTCAGGTTTCTTGGTTAACTATGCCTAAGCTTAGGTGATTATGCTTTTTTCCAGAAAAGCGTGGCAAGACTAGGTTAGCCACCATAGTCTAGAATGTGTTTTATTTTAGGAAATTTCAACTGCAGCTTCAAAATTATAAGTGTATTTTTTGTTTCGATTACCATTGATCAGCAGCCAATGCTAATACATGGTGTATACTTTCTTCATTACCAAGGAATACCCAAAAGAAGTACTGACTACAAAAACTTCAACTGTAAACAGCTGGCTAAGAACTCCCAGGCAATTCTGTCAGTTATGCAGAAGTCAACATCAGTTCAATTCAGCTCCCAATCAATGAAAAACTCCTAGCAAGGAGAAACTCGATTCATTCAGGTCATTGTCAGTGATGTGCACACCACAGTAACCCAGGAATTCCACCCACAAACTACACCCATCACTAGCAACAAAGATTAACCCACACACCCATGCGAAAGCAATACAATGTTGCACAATAATATAATAACTCGGCCTGCGCTGCACAATAATATAATAATTACACTAGCACGTTAGATCAATTCAATTAATGTGTGTCGAGTGTTCCATGGGAAATATACAACAGAAAGTCCTTACCCACTATGCGTCTCGATAGCCTCCACCTGACGGAGTACAATCCAGAGCCAGAAAGTGATCATGTGGCCTGGAGCAATGGCTGGGCCGACGAAGGAGGGGATGCCGAGTATGAGCACCTCAGCCCAATGTGCATATGGAGCTGCGAATCCGATTGGCGCGGTGAACTCATGGTGGACGCGGTGGATCTTCTGGTACCCCCACTCCCCGTGGAGAAGCCTGTGGATCCAGTAATTGAGGTAGTCCTCAACAAGGAAGTACACCAGCAGCTGTGCTGCCATCTCCCCGAGGGACGGCAAAGGCAACCTCGTGTGAATTCCCACCAACTGGTTTGATTCAAAGATAAATCAATATTAACATTTTTGTACATGAGAACACAATCTTAGCACGATGAATGAAAGAAATGCAGAGAAGGAAATTTCTTCTGCTTTATTATAAGAGAAGCAGGTGGACACAGGGGAATCTTCTAGACAGGACGCATCTAAGAGAGAAGGGTTCTTGGAGCAGAACCCAGATCAGGGAGTCCTCGAAGGAGAGGAAAACATGCAGAGAAGAGAGATGCAATTGGAAGGAATTCTTGTATATATCTAAGAAGAGATCGTTCAGGGGAGCACAAGAACAGTATGGAAACGCGATCTGCTCCTTGTACTGAATCCGCCCCCCAGGCGCATTGCGCGGAATCACCGACTGAGAGCACAGAAAAGAAGGATGGAAGGGAACCAAGCGAGCGACGGACCTTGACCATGGGGAAGGAGACGAGCTGGAGCGGTCCGATGACGAGGAAGAAGATGCGGAGGACGTCCCTGTAGCATCGGACGAACTCGGCCCTGGAGAGCCTCACCCGTGGCTGCAGCTTGTACGGCGACACCGCGGCGGGGCCCGGAGCTCGAGGAGCGCGACGGGGAGCGGGGCCACCGTGAAGACGACAAAGAGGAAGAGGATGTTGCAGAGGTAGAGGTGGTAGTCGGACACCCCCGCGGTGTAGCGGAACCACAGCGCCTCGGCGGGGGTCATGGCCCGCCCCAGTGCCGCCTCCGCCTCCGCCGCCGTCGTGTAGGGCAGCATCTCCCTCCTCCGGCGACCCCCGAGAGTGGCCCCCAAACGTTCCACGCCGCGACCCCCGGGACGGGGAGGACCTGTCCGCAATTCCAAGAAAACAGAAGGGGTGAATGGGTAGAGCGCGCGCGCCGCTGCTCCCCGCCTTTCGCCGGCCGGCCGGCCTTCCCCTGTCCGTTCTCTGGAAGTGGAGGATGAGGGAGAGTGAGGTGGGCCGGCAGAGAGACCGATCTCGATCCCTCCCACAGTTTATGCGTGCCAGCTTAAGTCTCTGGCGTGTGGGTCCGGGTGAGCCCCGTTCCGTCCGCGGTGGGTGGCGTCGTGTTGTGACACCACACGGACGGAACCCGTTTGCATGGATCTGTCGCCTCACGTGGGGCGCGCGTGCGAGCCTCGCTGGCTGGCTGGCTCCGCCCGTGTGTGTGATGTTTTGGCGTTTGGAACGTTTGTTCTGGAGGCGAGGCTTGAGCCACGTGTCGAGAGGTCGATGAAGAGTATTTTTTTTTTCTGAGAATCGATCGAAGCATATGTAGAATGCATACGGGGACATGGCACCTCAAATAACGTGGAGTGTGGAGATAGGGTTGCGCGGGGTAAAAGAGTTGAGTGGGTAGGGACGCGCCATGTGAAATTGTGGAATTCACCATAGGTATTATACACAATCATCGTACTACACTCGTAATTTGGAGAAGGGTTTGGTTGGCGACTTCGGACATAGCTGAGATACCTGCAATTGATCCTAACCCAGATATCTTTGGGACGAACCCACCAACCAAATAACACAAAAGTGATGTTAATTTCTAGGGGCTACGTCCCCAACCTAACTGTGTAGGTGAATGTGTATGGCACAAAAAAACGGTATATGCTTAGCATTTGTGCTTGATATAGTTTTTTTTTTACTAGAAAGTTAAATTTTATTGGTCTAAGAGATCGAACAAACAACAGTCTTACAAAAAAACTATAGCGCATGCAAACTAAGGGGTTGTTTGGTTCCTGGACTAGAGTACAAATTTTTAGTCTCATTTGGTCTCTAAATTACCAAACATAAGGACTAAGGACTAATTTTTAGTCTTATTTAATTATTATTTCAATAGACTTTTGGAAGGGACTAGAGACTAATTTTAAGTCTCATTTAGTCTCTAGTCAATGAAACCAAACAAGACCTAAACACGTCTCTTTTGATTAAAAGTAATGAATACTACTTTAAAAGGAAATGTGGATTTATTTTTGGGTAAATACTACTTTATTGGCGCCATGCTCACGTAAACCGCCGACGCCAACACCCCTGTTGGTCGTCCGATGCACGTGGGGAAGCGGGGTCCGTCCGATGCGTCATCGGAGGCGGGGCGTAGGTCGGGGCGCCCGGGCGTGGAGCGGCCGGGCGAGCGAGAGAGCCGGAGGTGGCGGGGCGCGGCGCGACACCGGTGGTGGAGAAGACGAGGGGAGAGAGAGGAGTTCACGTGTGCGTGTGCGGGAGAGGTGTGCATGCGCTCGCCTTCCGCCTGCGCACACAGGCATTAGTAAGGTCCTTTATTTTGACGTTCGCTGTTATAGAAAATAACCAAAAAGATGTGTGACTGGATGATGCATATTTGTTGTAGCATCCATTTTGTAGGAATGGACATTTGTAGCGCGAAAGCAATCAGGAAGGTGTTATCGGGGTTAATAGGTGACGAGAAAGTGAAGTTTTATGTGCGTTTTTTTTCTATTTGGGGCAGGGAAATGAAAGGTTATGTGTGCTTTCAAGTGATTGGTCAAGTTCCGTCTCCCGGTCCCCACACTACCACGTCACACGACAGGCAGGCGACAAGCTAGCTCAGCCACGAGGTGCCGGGTGGCCACTGGAAGGCCACTGGAAAAGGACGGTGTCGCTTTCGTACTCCCGTTTTCTCCTGGTCATCGCAGGCGACAAGCTAGCATGTTGGATGCCTAGCGTACACAATGTACACTTCAATCAGCGAGTGTCATTATTGCCGTATATATACTTACAGGACCGACCAATAATCGATCATGTGAACTAAGGGGTTGTTTGTTAAAAAAGTAAGACTGAGTCTAAGGGACGTAGACTAATTGAGAAATAGTATCTTCCTGTTTTCGTTTTCTAGAGACTTTTAAATTAAAATGTTCCTAAACCAAAGCGAGGCCCAACTCTTTTCGTTGTTGCAAAAAAATTTAGACTAATAGAGAAATAGTATCTTCCTGTTTCGCTTCTAGAGATTTTTGGATTAAAATGTCCCTAAATCAAACAGGGTCCAACTCTGGCCATTCACTGTTGCAAAAAATTGTGAAGTGGAATGAGACAAAAAAATATACTACATGCACAACATAGTATCAAGTACTTTTTTTCTTTAATTACATGTCTACATCACATTTTAACAGTAGGTACTCTTTTTGAATTCAAATGAGTGAATACTCAAGTGATTTGAACCATTAGATCTCTAAAATGCAAGTTGTAAAAGAGTTGAATATTATCAACATTTGTATTTCATAATATTTTTATTATCAAAATACATTCCACTATTAATCTAATAATATTTAGTACACATCATAAATATTAGTGTATATGGAGTACATTTCATATTTAAAAAGGACTTCTCAAAAAATAAGATTAGTTTTTTTTTTTTGGAATGGTATCCATATCGTAAGAGTAACTTCAACGGGCTCTTGCCATGCTTCTTAATTTAGAAGAATAGAAATTTTGATAGAAAAAAAAATACTCTAATAGTCTCTTCAATTAGATCTCAAAATATAAAAATCCTATATTCTGAATTTCCCGCTTATCAAGAGCGAGGATGACTGTCTAGAATACACATAAGATACACAAATGTTGGAGAGTATAGGAGTATATAAAGTGATTGTTATTCAAATAAATCTCTAAATGATAATTTAGAGAGTAAATTTTAGAAAAAGACGCTCTCGATAGGAATGAAACACGAGACCACTCCAACGGAGAAACCAAACTACTGTGGTCCCGTGGTTTCCGTTGGCACATAGTTTCCGTGTGAATACAGAGAGCAAAACATTTCGGATCTCCCGAAGACCAAACCTCTAATGCTCTCAGCCTCACATGCCCTGATCTTGGTTAGCCTTTTGCATGCATATATAAAAGTAACTCCTCCAGCAGGGTGCCAAAGCAAGACCGTAGGCGTTTCAACGGAATTGTTATCTACATTATGTGGAATCTGTGGAAGGAGAGAAATAGAAGGATCTTCGAAAAACGTGTTCCAAACGGCACAACAGTTCGCCTACTTGACCAAAAGAAGATATAACGCAAAAGGCATATGGCAACGAGTTTTGGTCCGGAGGCCAACTAGTAGTGAAGGGACTTTTTGGGGACTTTTCCTCTTTTTAGTCTTAGAACCACAGTGTTAAGAACCTAGGGTGCCATGTGTTTGGT
This sequence comes from Hyparrhenia diplandra, assembly GCA_015847255.1. Taxonomy (NCBI): domain Eukaryota; kingdom Viridiplantae; phylum Streptophyta; class Magnoliopsida; order Poales; family Poaceae; genus Hyparrhenia; species Hyparrhenia diplandra. The sequence goes on along the minus strand of JADLZK010007733.1, from coordinate 249,199 downwards.
CTTAGGACCATGGTGTTAGGCACCCGGGATGTCATGTGTAGATAACACTCTTTTCTAACTTAATTGAGCGGCAGAACTCCCCGCCTTTTCCTTTCAAAAAAACCTTGATGCTCCTGTACAGTGCCTGTGCTTATGTGTCTACAAAATTACAAATGCAATGCGCTAAAAATCCTGGTTTCACCTGACGAAAATAGCTTATAAATTTCCATGGGCTTTTCTCTCGTCTCTAGAGCAAGAGGTCGTGCTAAATATATTCGGTTTTCGACATTCTCGCATCGAAGGTTTTCTGCTAACAAATATATATACGCTCATGAAAGACTTGAACTGAAACTAATCTCCTGGATGAGCCCTTACTCCTGCTCCCTTTCATTGCCCCCTATAGGAGTATATTGTGGAATAATTTAGGATGACAAGTTGCATGGCTATATTGTTCATGTAAGTGTGGTTTGGTTGCTATGGTCCTGACACTGACACGTGGGTCCAATGAATAACATCCACAGGACACCTCGACCTGCTACCTTGTCCCTCGCTGATCTGTCTAGGACGAGCAGATGTACTAGTACAGAGGAGCAGATTTTATTCTATGTACGACAAATAGAAAGTAGGATCTCAAATTCTGGAGTGGTTAGCACGTTAGCTTCTAGCATATGGAAAAGGATCCACATTTATATTTATGTAAGAAAAAAAAAAAGTTAAACTCAGGGTTCTACTACAGGTCTATCTCGAAAAGTTTTCCCATGCACCGCTTCCTGCAGCAATTTGAGTCAGAGTTAGATGTATCTATCAGAATGCAAAGTGGTCACAAACTATGTGGCTTCACTATCAATCTATCATCATTATAGGCAGCCCTTACCTGGCAGTTCTATACGTAGCAAAAAGAGTTACTTGGTGATGTCAGGCAGTGCTTGAATTTTCTTTATAGGCCATGTCACTCTGCTTTACGTGTGTGTGTGTCCTTCAGATTCTTCTTATTTGGAATCCTTTCCTGTCTGCAAGCATAAGGGAGGACTTGGATCAGAGCAGGAAAAACAGAATAGTTACCATGATGTTAGTACAAATCAGAACTAACCAGCATCTCGTGGTCGCCCATTATTTCCTCGATCACCTCGCCAAGAACCTTCTCTGCACTATTAGGAACAAGGGCAGCAAAAGCAGCTGGTTCCAACCCTGAAAGAAGTAACAAAAAAGAATTTTATGAGACCTGATCTTAGAGCGTACAAGTTCAGTTTATTTATTTGATTACAGAGTTTCACCTTGTATATGCCACCATTTCATAATTTAGGCAGAACTTTTGACTTACCAGTTTCTGGGAAGGCATTGATGAACATCATCATCTCCTCGCCAGTCAGACCAGAAAATATGCATATCCTTGGCAGCGATCCTGCAACCTGTGAATTGGACATGCGCCTTAGCTAGAGTTTTAGATTAAGATTTAAGAGTAAAATAATAAGGAATAAAAGACCACTAAATATCCATAAACTAAATTCTTAGCACAAGTATATGCAATATATAGCATAGTAAAAGCTAAAAAATAGGTCCACGATGTCTTTGGTGCAAACCTTGATAGCATCCAAATCAGGCTGCTCAGTGTGCATGGCATCCCATAAGGTTTGCTTTGTCATCTCCTCTGTACAATAAATCACCTGAGCCAAATTAAAAGTATTGTGAGAACAAAATCAAACAAACTTGGATGAAATTTCAGGGTTGCATCTAGTTACTAAAAATTGCAATTGCACTAACGACAACAACCAGACAAAGGCATTATAAACTGAATTATATTGCTAATAAGTGTACTGTTCTTGACACTTTTTTTTACAACAGAGCACAAATAAAGTAAATCTTTATCCCTTCAACTCAAATTTATTTCACTTCTTTTCTTGCTGGAGAGTACGCATATTTGTTCAATTCATGTACCATCTGCAAAAACGTATCACAAAAAATTATTCTATCATAGCAAACTGACAAGTAACCTTGGCAGAATAGTTCCATATTGATGGCAAAGTAAAAGGTTACTCTAGTTTGCTGACAGTATATGGAATAAACAAGTGACTTCATTACTCTAATCAACATGTATACAGACAGAGCATTCTTGCATATATCAGTGACAGCTGACGCACAACTTGCCTTGAGGAATTCACCTTCAAGCTCTTTCAGGAAGGCCTGAATCTGCACAAATTGTGGAACTCACATAAGTTGGAACTGGCAGCACAACACAAAGTATTATTTACTACTGCCTATGACACTAAATGCAAGACATATGTTATTTTTCCTAGCACTTTTTTTTTTTAAAAAAAAATGAATGTTCAGGTATGCCTACATGCCAACATAAAATTTTGCAAGAAAAGTACACCTGGGGCATATAGAGTACTCGGGTAATAATGATATAGAGGGAGGCCATTTGCTTGGTGAAATCTGATGAAGCACAGCCTTTTATGTGATCGTTTTTAACTTTACTACCAACTATTACTCCCTTTGTCCTGAAAAAGAATGCAATTCTAGTGTCTGACCAAGTTTATACAAATCATCTAAAGTTTGGTCAAGTTTATGCAAAAGAAGTTATCAACCAGTACTTTATGCATAAATTTTGTCAAACTTTAGGTGTTTTGATTAAGTAAGTACTACTTAGCTAGAATTACATCCTTTTCAATCAAGAGGTAGTATCTTTTTCCCCTATAAAAACTACTGAGAAGTGAGAGCGCCATCATTAAAGCGCCTTTTCGTTTTCATCATTAAAGCACTTTGGTCCTTTTAATTGTAATAGTGCAAAAATGCAGAAAAATACTAATGCTCTGCAAATTGACATCACTGATTACCGTGACAGTATCGCCTTTCTCAAATCCGATGAGCAATAGCGCCTGAAATTCACATACAGGAGTATGACATACTGTAATTTTCAGCGTTTCCATGTACTACTCGCATGACAGGCATGCAACGATGTACAATAGCTGCGAGCCGCAACTCACCGGTGGGCCGTACATGGGATCGTCCGCGTTCAACGGCACAAACTTGGAGCCCTCTTCCATCAGCTCGGCCGGAGCTCCTGAGACGCACGGGTGAGTTGCGGCTTCCACCGTGGTGATTCCATGAATGAATCGAAATCAAGTACTAGAAACTCACCACGCATCTTACCTTCGGGGGCAGCGATCGGAGCGGGCCGCGCCACTGGCACCATCGTCTCCTTAGTGACGGCAGCGGCACCGAGATGGAGGAGGAACCGCGCCGCACCCGCGCACCATGGGGGTGATAAGTGGAAGCACCGGGCGTGCGGTGAGCGGGCGCGGGAGCAGAACGGCGGCAGCAGCCATCGGCGCCGGCGGCGAGAACGGTGAAGAAGATATCATCCTTCGCTTCGCTTCGCTTCGCTTGTGGATTGTGGTCTCCCTTTCGCTAGCGCTTTGCCAGCGCGGCTGCTTGGTTGGGCGTTGACGCTGCACGCAATCTCAGCCGTCCGATCAGCATCCTAGGGCTCCCGCTCACGACCTGGGCGGCCCACTAGTCTACCACCAGGGATTGGAGGTGGACCACGCCGTCCAACCGAACCCATTTCACCCCCGTGGACCGGTGGCACGCCGCCGCCGCAGCGCCATGGGGAAGCGATCCGGCGGCCGGAAGCTGCCGTTCTTCACCAGATCCTCCTCCTCGTCGTCCTCCAAGCGGAATCGCTCCGGGCGCCACCAACCTTCCACCTCCAAGCAGGACAACGCGGCGAGGGCTCTTCTCGCCTCCCCCTCCGCCGCATCGCCGTCCGCGACCCCGGGCTCTGCGGCGGCGGCGGCGGGGGCAGGGCAGACCGCGCAGCCGCCCTCTCCCCTCTCAGCCACCGTGGGCGCCGTGGCGGGGAAGGTCACCAAGAAGAAGGCCGGCGCGCGCCTGTGGATGCGGCTGGACCGATGGGGTACCTCCGAGGTCGTGGAGCTCGACAAGGCCTCCATAATCCGCCGCGCCGGCCTGCCCCCCCGCGCGACCTACGCATCCTCGGCCCCGTTTTCTCTCGCTCCTCCAGCATCCTCGGTGAGCACACCCCTTCTCCCTGCCCTATTTAATATTGGGTCGATCATTTGTTTGTTTTTCGTGGTGATAAAAGCAAGGAGACGCAAGCTTTGGTATCGTCCTAGTAATTTACAATGATTTATTCTGCAGCTAGGGAGAAGGCGATGGTGATCAACCTCGAATTCATCAGGGTGATAGTTACTGCCGAGGAGGTGCTCCTGTTGGACCCTCTAATGCACGAGGTGCTCCCTTTCGTTGACCAGTTGAGGCAGCACCTGCCTCTGAGGAGCCTGGTGGGTGGGAATGGTGAATGTGCCCCTGATGGCAATGGGGAAAAGCACAAGGGATCGCCTGGAGGCCAGGGGCCCTGCCTTAATGAGGCGACTGGGGCAGAGCACGAGCTGCCATTCGAATTCCATGTGCTGGAGGTCGCGCTTGAGGTTGTGTGCTCATCGTTGGACATTAGCGTGGCTGACCTTGAGAGGCATGCTACTCCAGTGCTTGACGAACTGACCAAGAATGTGAGCACGAGGAACCTTGAGCGAGTGCGGAGCCTTAAGAGTCATCTTACCCGTTTGCTTGCCCGTGTGCAAAAGGTATCATTAAGGAAAGGCTGTGTGTGCTTAATTCCTCAGTCTACCTGAATTTGGACAGTTTATAGCAATGGTTGTTTCTTATTGTTGTGTGTCAATTTTGTAGATCAAAAGGCCATTGAATTATAGTACTAAGATAATCCTAAGTAATTGGCTTCCAACAGTTTATTCTATTTGCAACAATGGAGATATTCAAACAGCTCTGTATACAATGTCTGTTTATGACTGTGCAGCTTAGATTGCCTCATGTTGTTAATTGTTGTAGTTTTAATTGCTCTTTGCGTAGTCACAAACCAATTCAGCTTGGCTGTTTGCTCTGGTCTTCTTATCTGGCCTGATGCTCATGAAGAATTGCTTGATGTACTTACAGTTGTGTATCCACTATGGATTGGTAAAATTTTAGCTGCAAGAAGACAAATAGAAATAAGCCATTGAGTTTTCGTTTTCGTTTTCGTTTTTGGAATTAAACTGTAGGGCTCTCTTTTGTTGTCTCTTAAGCTTATTGTTTACATATTGTGGTGAGCTGCTAAGTGTTTCTGTTGTGCTTGTGAGAATCTTGGTGACATCACATATGCTGCTGTACTGGTATCTGTTTTGTATTTATTTATCGTTTCTTATCAGGTCAGGGATGAAATAGAACATCTTCTAGATGATAATGAAGACATGGAACATCTGTATCTGACAAGGAAGCAAGTACAAAACCAACAGGTTGAGGCTTTAATGTCGCCTGCTGCTTCCAACAGCATTGTTCTTGCCGAACAGGTGTTCCCAGGCTGAACTCTAGCTTTCGGTAGCATGAGCATTGCTACCAGCATGCATTTGGATAATGATGTGGAAGACCTAGAGATGTTACTTGAGGCCTACTTCATGCAGCTGGATGGAATTCGCAACAGAATTTTTGTCGGTTAGTCTCTTTATCCACACTGAAATAGCATGTATTGCCCTGTATTGTGGGTTATGTAATTATATGGTGCTGTCTCATGATATATAATCTGCTTATGCTAGAGAGAACACACACTTCGTAAGATATTCCTTTTGTTTTCTATCAAACACAGAGCTCAGTTTATACAAGTTAAAGTAGTACTCCCTCCATTCCAAATTGTGAGTCATTTTGGCTTTTATAGATACTAGCTTTGTTATGTATCTAGACATCATGTGTATCTAGATGTGTAGAAAAAACTTTGTACCTAGAAAAATCAGAACGACTTGCAATTTGGAACGGAGGGACTCCAAGATTTTGATTATTTCTGATATGATTTCTCCTTGGAAATAAAACAGGTCCGGGAGTATATTGATGACACAGAAGACTACGTCAATATTCAACTCGACAACCAGCGTAATGAACTCATTCAACTCCAGCTTACACTGACCATTGTATCCTTTGGCATAGCTGCCAACACTTTCATTGCTGGAGCCTTTGCAATGAACATCCCGTCCTCTTTGTACAACACCGATGGCAGCCTCTTCTGGCCATTTGTCGGGGGCACCTCATCCGCCTGCTTTGTAATCACGATGCTCTTATTGGGGTATGCCTGGTGGAAGAAGTTGTTGGGTTCCTGAGCACGATCCAAAGGCAAGATGGCAGAGAGCCTTGTCATGTTTGCAGGAAGAAAGCAGGTGTTCTAAGGATATTAGAGAACCATGGGGATAGCATGAAAACCCGTCTCACGAGTGGTCCATAAGATGAGTACGTGTAATTTCTCAGTACGTGTAACTTCTCATTAGCATATGCGAGATGATGTGATGATCGATATCCTTCTGTTAACATCATTAGATGTAGCTCTTGCTGGCAATGGAAAAATGTTGCCAAACTTGCCATGAAATTATGTTATCCAGCAACGGTTGGTCTCTTGTACATAAGCTTTTCTGTCTTGGGGGCTACCATCTTCTGTGCTTAAGTTTTTGGGCAATCAGCAGGTGATGGTTCATGGTTGTTTAGCCGACTATAGCCACATCTCGTGTCCAGTGTACTGGTAATTCTCTCCTCACCTGACGAATTGTGACTCCCCATGATGAGTGGATCAGTTGTCAAGGATCAGCTCTTAGAATATTTTGCTGAGCGTGTTGGTTGCTCAGTTGAGCACCATCTCTCTTTGTTGTCGGCAGATTTTTTTTTTCGTGTGTGGATGTTCTTCCTTAGGCCTTGTTTGGGAGCGCACATATTTATTTCAATCAACATGTGTTGAAGAAATTAAACTAAGTTTCACTCTAATCCACTCGACACATGTGGATTGATATGGACATTGCGCATCCAAACAAGGCCTTAGTTTGTTGTTCAGCTAGTCTTTTTTTTTGAACAATGATGTTTGCACAAAGCTTTTTCATGAGATAGGCTGTTTGGAATTTAGATGATCAAGTTGATTTTGTTCGCCTGCTTATGGAAAAAAAGGAAAAATTCTGCATCTTTTCTTCACCTGCTCATTACCAAGCATGAAGCCGATTCGAACGAAAAAAAAAAAAATCATTCTCATGAAATCAATTTGGGCCACGGAATAGTTTATTTGGGCCGAAGCACTTGGTCACGTCAATAGCCCATGCACGGCCCATCATGAAGTCTGCTTGGCAATAGGCAAAGCACGTAATTTACTATTTTTGTTTTTTGCGAAACACGTAATTTACTAATTTATCATAGCTCCACCACAATTCACCTCACCACTCACCAGACTCGTATGTACTCCCTCCTTTCCAAATTATAAACCTTTTTTTTAGCTCAAGATTGACCACTTTTTTTATTTTTATTTAAAAAATTGTACAAACTTAGTCAAATTTAAGACATTCTAAGAGCTTTTATTAATAAATTCTCCTAAAATTGTGACAATTATTAAATAGAGAAATTCTCCTAAAAGTTAAGTAGAAAAAAATTCATGCGCGGCGCGTGCTTTGTGGTTGGCTCCTCCCTATACACGTAGCTTGAACGGGCCCATACGTCACTCGTACATTACTACATGAGCAACTACGGACCGTCGCAATTATATATCTCTGTACATACTGTCGCGCTCGAGCTTCACAGAAAATCTCGCCGGCATTTTTGTCGATTTGGTGGAGAACGATGCCGTTCTTCTCCCCTCATTTTTTTAAAAAAATAACAAAAATTCATAAAAAATATTAATAGCACTTATACCTCTAAATAAATTTATAATAAAAATAAATTTAATGATCCATCAAATGGTACTAATTATGTACCGGCCAACAATGCAATGCCCTGATGCGTTGGGATTGAGCAGCATCTGAGGATGGACCAAGGGAGCTACCTGCTCGACAACCAGATCAGTCTTGAGATTTCATGACGGAACAGCACTTTATGTCGAAAGAAAGAAGGGGGCGATGAACTATTATCACAAGTTGATTCGGAGAATGTACAACCACCTGATATCCCATGAGTGAATCTAAGAAAAGAAAAGGAGGGCCAAAAAGCTAAGAATAATCTAATCTTATACCTTGCTATCAGTTGCGCTAGTCACCAGGTTGAGAATCTAAAAAAGGTTTTACATGAACACAAACGGTGAAACACACTACAGCTGATCACAACTGCTGCTCTTCTTTCTTCTTCTTTTTTTACCTTTTTCCTTTACTTTTTTATCCTCTTGCCTGGCCCTTCACATCCAGTGTGGTTTCAGTAAGAGTTGTTTAGCTCTGAGGGAACTGAGAATGGAGCAAGGGTGTTTGAAGGGATTGGAACCCCGCCCCCTCGGAGAGACCGAGGGTCTGCTCCAGGCAGCAGTTGTCATGGCATTCGAATCGAAGAACACCACAATGACAGTTATATCATCGTGGAAGTGCCGCCTCACCCCGATCAATTTTCTTCAGGTCTGAATACCGCATCTCCCTCTTCTTTGCTGCTTCCTGCATTGCAGATTTTACTAACTTTTCGAGCGATTCCCTGGTACATAAAAGTTAAAGAATGTCATCAATAAAACAGCAAGTGGTGGCCATTGTGTAAAGAGTAATAAAACAACAAAAATAATGTAATAGGGGTCACGATTTTTAACTTGAGAAAGTTTGTGGACCCATCATAGTGCTTGCTCAAAATACTCCCTTTATCTCTATCATTACTTGTTTATCCAACATAAATATTGACTGTTATTATCACAATAATATAGTAGCAAAAAGTTCTTTTAAGAAAACTGCTTTTGTATGATATTTACAAAACGAGACTCCCTCAAGATACAGATACATGTCTTTTTAAAATACATGAAGTCAAATTTTTGAAACTTTGACAGTAAAGGTGATTTTAATATCAGGGTCTATATTGAAAATCATTTGCGATTGATCCCAAAAAGGTATTTTCATGACATTAAAACTTTATTTGGTTTTATTATAAACATACTCCAATAGAAACAAACGGTCAGGGTTGCATTTTGGATACTGTCCAGAACAGCATGTACCGTGGACGGGAGGAAGTATCTAACAACTTAATTTGTACCCGCAACAACCAAAAATATACATGCAAAACCTTCAACTCAAGTAACAACAATTCAAGTGACACAAAAATGGTCCACACAATTTAGATAGAGCACCCCAGATTATCTTGGAGATGGTCTAATTCAGTATCAGCCAAAAGTACAAACTTGCAGCGGCGTGAGCCAGTGCAGTGCTGTATCTTCAGTTACATTTTGAGACAGTCAATAATCAATCATATCATACAACAATAGTGGATCCTTATAAACTTGAATGCTTAATGGCCTACAGCTGAGGAAATGCTTAAATAAACTGCATTTTTGAACAGGCTTCCATTAATGGTCTACAACTGAGAAAGCATCTTGAACTTAAAACAGGCTTCTAAAAAATGCACAAATATTGTTCTCAAATTTCTTAGACAAAAGTACATCCATTACCCAAACAGAAATGAAAGTCAAAGTATTATTATACTACTATAATCACATCTAGAGCATTGATTAGGCAAGTAATAACATGAATTAGCACTGAGCCTCAAAAGACCAAGTTACAGAAACTAAACATAAGATAAGAATACATACATTACGTGGGCTACTTTGGACCATGTCAACCGCTTCCTGATTGGTAAGATGCTCCCAGAGTCCATCAGATGCAAAAATGATGAACTTATCAGTTGGCTGTATTTGGTGTACAGTAATTGCCGGATCAGAACTAAGAAGTGGTCTCTTGAAAGTTTCCTGAAGACGAAACTTGCTGTGCAAAGGTTCTCTATTGAACTCTGGTTTCTTCAGATACACATCTCCAATTGACCTTGTTATCTGCAAGAAATGATCATAGCATGTGAGATGCAACCTGGAAGCAAAGCAATGCAACAAGCAAGATTGCATGACAGAATATCATACACATATATGCATTACAAAGAAGAAGTAACTGGAATGGCATTTACAAGAAAACATAGCTGATTTCATAATTAGTTAGTTACTATTACTACCAGACCAAGATCACTTACAAAATGATTAACCTCTACACCTATTCCTATCTTGTGTGACTCATGCACTAACTTCCATTAAAGCTGCAACATGAACAATAAGTTCACTTTATCAAAAAAAAAAATCACTTGGGGAGAATGCAATAAGAATAGAAAACTCAAAGCCTTGCACATCGATCATAATAACATTTTTCAGATTACTGCACCCACATGTATTTTAAAAGGTTGGTTCATGACTATAGTAATACGGTAATACCCATGATTTCTGAATACACATAATATAATTGAGTGATAACATAACATCAAGATAAAAAGAAAATGCAACCACAGAAGATAAAGTTGGCTACCCACATAATGCAAATCTCAGCTATGATGAGAATAAAAGGTCTCAGCAATTTTTTTATGCACTTTTAAAAATATTTGGATCAACGAATAGACAAGTTAATGTTAATGTATAGACAAAGACTGCCGACTTCATCTTATGCAAAGTTAATGTACCTGGATAATACCCTTTACACGCCAAACATTGTGTTTTAGGACCACAATATGGGGATCCTCAGGATGTGATGCCTGCAGCTCTCGCCTAACCTCCTCATAGGATGCATTGTGTTCTGCTGAGAGCTGCATTGCCAAAACCTCTCCAGTTCCCCTTACAAGTCTCCCAAGAACAGCACGGGGAGTCCCCAGGTTTGCAACATATAAAGTTCCGCTACAAACCACGCCAACTAGACAGCAAGAGCCTACAGCTGCTAACTGAGGTCTCAGTGACCATTGGTCACTAACTACAGAAATGAAACCCTCCTCAGTCGCCGAATGCCTTCCGAATCACATCTGCTGACATGCCCTTGTGCTCAGATGCGAATCCTGAAAAACCACAGTTTGTCATGCAAAAGCATAAATTGAAAAAAGGCATGCAGTTAAAATAAATTGTGATATAACTAGAAGACACTATCCTTTTGCAACGATCAATAATTTCTAGCAGTTTTACAGTTACCAAACTATTCCATGCAATGATGTGCTTCCATTCTATTCCCAATTATATCAAGATCGAATTTAGGATAACTTTGGCCTTCATCTAAACAGAACCGCGTTCAAATTTGCGCTTTTTCCATAATAAAAATACATAGATCGGCGCTCTATGCAATGCACGCATAAAAATCAAGTGCCACTGAAATGGCAAACATCTTTACTCAAGACTAATCAACGTCAACTCATACACGCTTTGCATATCATCAGAATACTAAATGTATTGATCGTAAATCCAATAGCCTAGCTTGATTGTTATTCGATCTAAAGAATGAACTTGAGCAGCAGTAGATGCCTTACTCCTCAGGTGGTTGAAGAGATGATCATTGATGTACCGCGCCGTCTCCGGGCCACCATGCCCATCATAGACCCCGACGAAGGTGCCTTGCAGTCCAGGCTCCGATGTGCTGAGCGGCCCGGATTCAACCTGGCTATGGTCCTCCAGCAGGTTATTGGCCTGGACCACGGCCATGGAGAACTCACCATCGACGACCTGCCCGCCGTCCTTGTACCACAGGAGCCCGTCCTGGCGGCCGGTGGCGTCCGATCCTCTGCGGGGGCGCCCGGCCGGTGATGCCGGCCCCCAGCAAGATTTCAAGTAATCCATCGCAGACGATAGCATCCCTCATCTCCGCCGCCTCCCCATCGCCCACTTGGTAACCAAGACCATTCCTTTGCCCTTTCCTTGTCCCGTAATAACTTGTCCTGGCTCCGTCTCCGCAACAAAATCTGCAATTGGAGCCAAACACGACGCACACGAAGATCAGACACCGCGAATCCAGCACCCAAATTGCATGATCAAAGGGAGGAAGTCCACCATACTTTCCTTGCATTGGGAGAGGGAGGAAAAGAAAAACAAAAGGAATTACCTTTTTCTCGGATATTTTTTCCCTAGTAGCTGCGCGCTCGGATTGCTGCGCCTGCGATCTCACAGCCAGAGGGAAGGAAGGAGCCTTAGATCTGGAAACCTATCGATCTCGGCCGCGGGAAGGCAGCAAAGATTGGGTTTTTGTAGAAAACGGTGGGCTCCTCCGCGGGATCCAAAAGAAGCAACCAGGAAACCGAACCGAAAAGACTAAAAAAAGATGGGCTCTTTGGCTTTGCTTCCCCCTCCTCCTGCTCCCAAATCTCCGAGACTCGATCGAAGAACAGACAGGTAGATCAGAGCGTCTTCTCCGGTCCACAGGATATATGGAGAGCGAGCGCGAGCAAGCAAAGAGAGAGGAGAAAAACTACAGGAGAAGCAACCAAACCAGAGCAGAGAAGGGATGAGAGAGGGAGCTGCTGAGGCAGGGCCAGCAAGGCAGCGCTCAGAAACTTGGGAGTGGTGGCGACTGCTTCCTTGCCGTTGTTGTTCCGTTCCATTAATCCATTTTTCTCCCTCTGCACAGCGCCATTCTTCCCCACAAAGAAAAGAAAAGGCAGCATTTATAGTGCCGCCCACTCCAGCCATTTTTCGCCTCACTCGTTTGACCTCTGTTTCGCATCGCATCACGCGTGGGTGAAAAATGTTACAGCTAAATGATAGGAGTTGTATGTATTTATAAAAAGAAATATATTAATATCTCAGCTTTTTGCATCGACAGCTAAATGTAGTTGTCAGGATTCCTTTTTCTCTCTAAAACGCAAGTCAGAGATCAAAGGTATTTACGTTTCCTACAATCCAATGCAAGTCTATAGTCTAAACCGTAAAAGTATTTGAAATGATTATCATAGTTGGCCTGCCCTTCCTGATTTTCTCAAAAGAACAATTATCATACAAAAAAAGTTATATACTTCTACAAAAGTATCAGTGTGGATCTCGTAATAATCCAAATATTATGTCACCAATGAATACAAAAATTAGATATTTATATCAGTAATCAAAATGATTGAATTAGGGAAACTCCAAGAGATTCTCTATATCCTTTTCCGATTGTTAGGGGTAGAGATATTGATGCAAAAAGCTCTGCAACAACTTTTTCAAGTGATATCTAAATATAGCCATACTTTATTCCACGTTTCTTGTAACCAAGGATAGATAGCCACAATGGTTATGTACAAGACATACACAAGATATAGAAAAACTTGTTGGAGATTGAAAACATATAGATAACGATTTTTAAGCAGATGACTCTCTAAAAATGATTTAGAGAGTAAATTTAATAATGACTTTAGGAGATGCTCTTAAGATAGGAGTTGACAAAACAAAAGTTCAACGACCAAATAAGTAAAACTCATATGCTGATGTCACGAATAGCTATTCCATGGCTCATGGCGAGCCGGCACATGGTATATCGTTCCAGCAACGGAAAATTATGGAATTTTGGCTTTGGTTGCTCAGAAAATTAAAACAGAGAGAGCCAAATCACATTTCTTAACGGCTTGAGCTTCAACGTTGCTTATATACTCTTCCGGTTTGGCGCTCAATTCTCGGATAACCGCAGTCCGTTAAGGCAATTATTCAATTCAACGCGTACCCCTAATTCTTCCGGTCAAACATTCCTGTTTCCTGTTTTTCCTCTCAAAATCCAACGTCACCAAACACTGTAAAAAACCTGACATATACTTACACCTAAATTATATTAATTAAATTAATAATAAATATATTACAGCCGTGTGGCAGTACCATTTTTCTTCGTGCAAAACGATTTAGAACGAACTCGGCCGTACTTAGCGCGGCCACTTTTGTCAGTTTTTAACTCGCGCGACCAAAACCCACTCCAGAGCGCCGCATCACGGCGCAGTGTGACCTTCCCGGAAAATTCCCCAGAGCGGAGCGGACGGCGCCCGTCCGTCCCCTGCCGAAACGCGCCAATTGGCGCGCGCTTGTGGCGTGGTGAGCGTGCGGTGCGGTGCGGGCGTGGGCATGGACGGACCTGGCTGGCTGGCAATTTGGGACAACGCGGCCACCACGTCTCTAGCTATAGCTAGCTAGTAAGCTAGGCTAGGCAGCAGAAGCGAGTTTGCGTGGCTGGACGCCGGCAGTCCCGGGCGAGCAACTGCAAAAATTCTTGGCGCTCATGCTGGCTAAGATCATCCGCTGGTGCTGCATTCAGATTGTAGCGTGGTCAATGCGTTGAAACAATGCCCACCCAGGCCAGGGCAAATCAGCAGCAGACGCAACCACCAATTTCACAGCGGCCGCCGGAGCCCGCCCGCCCGCCGGTAGACGGTAGACCCAGAGCGGCGGGCGGCAGCAGATTACTGTATTCGGGTGTGGCATGACGAGGACGCGGCGTGATCCGTCCCGCGGTCCCCTCGTGCGTCGTGCAGTCGGCTCGCGTGTCCGGTGCCCGACGACGCATCATCCGTTGCCCGTGCGGGGCGCCTGCCTGGGGCTCCGCGCGCTGAGCTGTGGCCTCGCTGGTCTCCACGACGCTCCGAGTCCGGCCGTCCGATGCAGTAGATCCATGGCTGCCAGGGCATGTATGATGTACTACTACCGTCTGGTTCTCCCGTTTTGACTTTCACCCGGCCGTTTGCCACGCACGTGGTGGATGTGGCTGGCATTTGAGTTGGTCCTGCTGGTCAAACCACTCGAGGTCATATCCGGGGCCATGCATGTCCTGTTTCTCCATCCTCGATCGTCTTCACGTGCGTAACGTACGGTTTTGGTATTTGCCGTACCGTGTGGTGGGATCGATAGACGGGACGGCTCGTATATACCTGCGTTTTTTTTCCGACCGGACCTGGGAAACCGCCGGGGTCCGGAAACGTAAACCGGTCCGTTCACCGGTAAACCGGACGGTTACCGGACGGTTTGAAATTTGAATTCAACCGAATTCAAAACCGCTTGGCCGGCGAACGGTAAAAATCCGTAAACCGGGCGGTTTGGAATTTATACCGCCCGGTTTGAGCGGTTTTACCATCGAAATGCGGTTTGAACGGTTTTTCAAAATTCAAAATGTAATTTTTTTATAAAATGCTAAAAAATTTCTAAAAATACTTCATGATTTGTAGAATCCAATGATGTCAAAATTACTTAAATTTGAGTGTGTTTAGTATGTTTTTCGACCTTCATGATTTAATGGGCCTTAATGGGCCTGGTGTGTATTTTTTTTTTTTTTTTTTCAAACTTAGATTTGAAATTTTTTATACCAAACCAACTCCAATTTGACAAATTTTTACACCCTTGGCTTCTATAAATCACGAACTATTTTACAGAATTTTTCAACGATTTTTTTTCAAATTTTAAATTTTGAATTTGCCTTCTTTATACCGGCGGTCCGTAACCTGACCGCCCGGTATAAACGGTAACCGCGGTTTTACCGCGTAAACCGTCCGGTAGAAAAAAAACGCAGGTATATACTACCGCAGGGACAATCCAATTGACGAACCACACGCTTTTTTTCCGTTGACAAGCCGCAGGGGTAGATGTTCTAGTGTCCATTCTTTCGGTTAAAAACTAATAACTCAGGCTACCTCCCATCATTCATGACTCATCGTGAAGATGACTTAAAAGCAAATGATAAACCAACCCTTCTTCATGGAAATCATCGTATCTGTGCTTTGGTCCATTTGGGAGGTTTGAAACGATGCTATATTCAGGAATATTGCTCCTTCTATTCAGATTGTCAAAAGAATCTTCAAGAGATAATTTGCCTGGGTTATTCAAAAGAATCTTCAAGAGATAATTTGCCTGGGTTATTCTGGGAGCAAGAGCTAGCTAGTTATCATCCATTTATTTCCCAATGGCTAGAAGCCCATGTGTAATTTTGTTGATTTTCTTTGTATCTTTTTGTGTTTCATGAGGATACTATGTAAGACTGTTTTAATGTTTTAGGTTTTTTTTAGTACATGTGTGGTGATGCCTCTACATTAATGTTTTCTATGAAGTGAAATGCCATAGATGGAAATAAGAGTGCTAGAGATTTTCACACTAAAGAAAAACTCGAGGCAAAGTCCTTCCCAGCAAGTCCACTAGTTGAATGCTAACAGATTTACCTAATTTCATTTGCTAGTCCTAAATCAGCTTTTAAAAAAATCCCATCAATATCTAAAAATATACATATTAACAATATAATTGAGACTAACACTATTTTTCTCGAATATGCAAGAGTAGTGCATATCACTGTATCTAAAAAGATAAAAGTTTGTATTTAAGACTAAAACTATAATTATTGTTAAAGATATTTTCATAACGTATTCTTTTAAAATAATAGATATTACTAATTACCACATCCCAAATCACAATAGACTCAAATCGATCTAATTAAGACGATAATACAATAGAAGTCAAATCGATCTAATTAAGAAGTGGGTCAAGCTTTGCATTCTGACTATGGGCCCTAAGGTTTTTTTTTTTTTTTTTCCGGCTTGAATATGCAGAATATTTGCACGTTTTTATCATTAACATAGAAGGTTGTAATTATGATGATGAGTGAAAACCTGTAATTATAACGAGTGAACACCCCTGCTTAGGAGGCGAAAAGAAAAAGACAATAACACATAGGGGTGAGGTCGCTGCAGTTTCAATAGTGTTCTATAAGTCAGTAATATTCTATAAGAATTAAGACTAAGATAAAAAGCAAACTGGAACAAGCTAAAACTAGTTCAAGCTAAAATGTTTCTATTGTTCGTCTTCCAAACTGTGGGTATGGCCTGAATTCAGAATACTTGAGTATGTGGGGCCACATACTTTCCCTGGCATGGCATATCCGCTAAGGAAAAGAGAGCAAAAAACAATTTGGTATCTCCGTGCATGGAGGTATAGCTTTGGGTTCGAGACTAGGAAATCAAGTACAAGCAGTACACAACAATTAACACCTGATTCCAGACTAATAAGAAAACACTAAAATGCTATGCGTTGAGTGAGTCATACTCATATATATATCATATTTATGTAGAGAACTTGTCTAACAACTTTGAAAAATAGTAACAAGAAACAATATATTGGAGCAGCAGGCAGTGGGCACTTACAGAATCAAGATTCCAACTGTGAGAATTTCCACACACAACATCAATATAACGTGCGAAAGTTCAATACAGTCATTCCATATTAGGTCCATCTTTTAGCTTGGAAAAACTTAGTTGAGGGAGATTTTGAGGTTGACTACAAACTTTCCAACTTCCACACATCGAAATTCAACTCCTGACCCAAAAAAGATTCAAAACTTCAGCATGTGGACTTCAAATTTATTTACTCGAATTATGAACGCCCGTTATTCCTTCTACATAGGATGTAGCTGTGGGGATATGGAGAGGCTGGTAGGGTGCAACCGTTGGTGCCAAGACATAGAAAACAAGTTAATGTAATCCAAAGATGCCACTTGCTTGTAAGTTAGTTATTACAGACAACTGAATCCGCAATTTACCTAATGCGATCTCTTTTGGCCATGTATACGTGCAAGAGGAAAAAACAAATCATGTTGACAAGTCGAACTATCTCAGGATGCCTGTGGAGAAAGAAGAACAAAAGGGGAAGTGACAGGGTAAAGGTTACAACTTTGGGTTTCATATGAAAAAAGAAATTATCATAATGATGTGCAGTGTACTCCCTTCATAGTTGAAAATAAAGATGTTTTGGAAAAGGTTTGGGTCAAACATTGGGGACATAAATAATGAATAACTTTTAAGTTGTTAAGTTTAGAAATGTGAAAATCATATCAATAGATTTGTCTTGAAAAATACTTTCATAAAAGTATACATATATAATTTTTATTTTTATAGAAAAGAGAAGTTAAAGTTACGCTTTGGAGACCGTGTCGCTGTCCTAAACGTCTTTCTTTTTTTCAACTATGGGAGGGAGTACACGTTATTAAGTGGTAGTTTTTCAGTAGTCTCTTAATTGATTTTTTTTTTTTTGTGATTGTCTCTTAATTGATATGAAGCACATTTATTCGATATATAAAGTCAAACCCTTTATCTTTGCAATCGAACATTAAAAAATACTTTCATAATCTATATTTTTTTGTTTCGGATGTTATTAATAGTCAATGCAAAGTGTTAAATTAGAGGCCGTGTCGAGGTCCGAGTGTACGAAGAAGTAACACTTTGCAAGCTTTTTTTAGATAATGGAAATTAATCCGGCTTCATCTATCAAATGATAGAATCGGACCAATTATTACAAACGTTTGACCGACATAAGTTGTCTGCATAACCAAAACAAAGCAAATTTAATCTAAAATCAACCAATGTATCTCGATGACAACCATCCATTGGAACTAAAAAATTGAAGAGCGAAGTTTCAAGATGCTTGTCTGCATGAATCAAAGATACTCCTCCGATCTTCATGTTTATTTGTAGACTTGCCCATTGCCGCAGCCCAATGTGTTCCCCTAATATGACCTGTAAAAGATTTTTTGGTCGACATTTATCAAAAACCACTTCATTTCTAGTTATCCACAAAGTCCAACATAATGTCGCATCTGCTGTTAATAACAATTTGCAAGCTAATTTTACACTTTACAAAGTGCTTAAATGGCTTCAGCAGAGAGGTGATCACAACTGCTAACTTTCCTATGGGTATATGAAGGATTCTAACAATTGCCGTGAAGTGGAACTCATGGTACAATGGTACAATAATTGAAATGCGCTTTACAAAAGGCATGGAGGCATTTACTAATCCCTAGGTGCATCATGCATTACGCTACACGGAAACAAATCGTGGAGGACATCTTGCACCTCATGCATCTAGAAAACCATCGTCATCAATCGCCTTTTATCCGCCATGCAGCACAGCATATATAAGAGTACTATAAATTTTTAATAAACGCAATGAAAGCAACAATACGAAGCATCAAGATCGCCTCGCCTGCAGGTGATCGAGGCCGGCCGGATAATTGGATAAACTGCTGGTCAAATGGGTGATTTGGTTTTAAAATTACGATTAGAGCAATGTGAAGCAGAGAGAGCATAGGAATAATCGGCGATGAATTTGGAATGGAGCGGGGAGCGGTGCTGCAATTGTCTTTCTATACGGCGGCGCGGCGCGCGCCGATGGATACGCAAATATGAGATGAGGGTAGCTTGCGTACAGGAAGGGCCATTGGTGGTCGCGTCCCTGTTCTAAGCACCAAGACACTAAGCAGTTTCAATCAATATAAAAACAAAACGATCATCGCCCTGCCAACTTTGACCTGCGTATATGCATCATGCATGATGATCTTTATATTATTCTAATGGTACGGGCATTATGCGCATGCATGCATGCAGGCTGAAACCGGTGTCCGGCCTGTGTTTGTTTTCATTTGTCATCACGAGTACCTCCTCTGTTCCAAATTGTATTTCGTGACTTTTCTTTATATCTAGTATTATTATATATATGCATGTTTCTTCCTGTTTGTAAGTTGAAATGAGAAGTCCCGGTCGAGAGCGACGAGTCCGAGTGAGATCCAGCACCATCAGGTGCCATTGTCCATCCCGCGTTCCCACTAGGAATGAAGCATGCTCATCAGCAGTTACACCAATTGAGCTATCTCTACGTCACCTAGTAGCTCTTTATTAGCTAACCTGGCGTATATATGCATGCATGTTTCTTCTTGTAAGCTGTAACGAGAAGTCCAACAGAGAGCGAGGAGGACGAGTGAGAGCAACATTAGCTGCTGGATTACCATCAGGTGCCTTCTCTGGTCTCCATGGGGATGCTATTGTCCGCCTCGCGTGTTCACACTAGGAATCAAGCTTGCTGAGCGGTCAGCACCAACCAACTATCCCTTTGTCAAAAAAATCATCTCGCTTTTTAAAAGGTAAAAACCAAATTTATAAAAGTTCCTTGCGGTGGCATCTCGCTTCAAACCCTCGACTTGACATGTGTGCTTGCATTATATTTTTAGATGTCGTTATTCTTTTAGTGGTAGGCGACATACCCCGACAGCGATGCGTTTGCGTGGTGACTTCGTCACTCTTAAGACTTGTTAGTTCAACTTAGTTCTTCTTATGTGCTGATAGAGGGATACGTATGTATCTAGTCTAAAGGTACTAATATTTATATAATATTATTAAAAATACTTATAGGATCAATACTTACAGTATGTCTGTTTGGAGTCATTAATGTTGACAATATTTCTTGTAAACTCAATCAAATTTAACTAAATTTGACTCAATCTAAATTTAAAGTCCTTTTTTGACGTCGGAGGTTGTAATAGTAGTAGTAATCATGCATTAGCATGGACGTGATGTGATCGATGTGAGATTTGTATGTAAAGCATGGCCGGATCAGACGATGGACCTACACAGGGAGGGATCTGAAGAAACTTAGGTAGTTGTAGGTGGCAGAGGAGGCGTACTAGAGCGTTGACTCGTTTCATTCACGGGGCTCTTGCCCGTCCGATCCGTACGTGCGCGTGGGACGGCCGCCCGTTCGTGGTCAACGCGGATGGCCGGAGGCGGCGGCGGTGGGCGCACGCAGCCCAGACGACGGAAACGTACTACGAGTACGACGAGCCATCACCCATGCGCGCGGCACATGGAGTCTCTTTTTGGTGCGATGAGACGCGGTCACGCGGCAAAATACAGACAGCGCAGGGCGGCGGGCGGGCGCTGTTGTTGCAGGTCAGGTCAGGTCGATCCATCCATCACATGCCTCGCCATCGTTTCAAGATAAAGATGTTTATCGAATTGATTTCCTAACACGGGAGTATTAAGGTGTGAGCAAGCAATAAGACAGGCGAGCTGAGCAACTAAACTAACCGATGATGATGTCATTGATGTGTGTACGTAATCCGTACCAGTGCAATGTATATAGCTTATCTCTTCTCTGCTATTGACTCCATGCCTTCATATATTTTTATACATCTCTTGGTTTTTTATTACTCCTATTGTTTTATTTATTATATATATATATATATAGAGAGAGAGAGAAACGTGGGCTACATGAAGTACAGTACATTTTTGCTCTTTCTTGATACGCAACTGACGCACGGTATATCTCTATCTTGAAAATCCAGATGAGCTATAGCTAGATTTCCTGCGCCGCCCTTGACAGGTTGACACAGTATATAGCTACCACACGACGCCGCCAAGCTGGATAAAGTCGTTGTAGCTAGATAGCAACCTAGCCGCCCTATGAAAACAACAGCGCGATAAGCAAGGTCAAATGCAGATACATACATAGCGCGATTTATAGCCTGCACGTTATCTATCTATCCAACTAAACGACGATATAAGCATCATCATGTACTACTGACTAGCCGTGGAAATCATATATATATATATATACAGCATTCTGCACGTTTTATTAGGTCGATCCGTCCGTCCATGCTAGCTGACGATGCACATGCGGGTTTTCAGGTATTTGCATTGCCCCTCTATTACAAAAACCATCAAGTGCACCACTTGCAATCCAAGGATTCATGCATCTGATCTAGCATGTAATTTATCCACGCTAGGACATGATGTCGGTTTGAGTTTTATTAGTTTCAATTAATTAACCCAGTATCCGTCACCAATATAGGAGTAAAAAACAATCGGTTCTAGAACTTGAACCCAACCAATCAACCACGGGTCCACGGTTGGTGAAGAAGTTCAATGCTGTCATTCTCGATCGATCTAACTCTGACCTGAATGCATGGTCCGTTTATGCAGTTCCAGTTTCAGCTCGTGACCACTCAGTCGTCAGAATTCAGACGACAGGAAAATAGGAGTACTAGAGGTGATCATCAAACTTCCGACGATAGATGAGAGTACCATAGTAGTATTAATTGGCAGTTGGCACTGTCCGGCACCGGCCGCCAGCAGCCACGGCCAAGGAAAGAAAGCAGACTGGGAGGGACGTCCCCGGCCTTCGATTTGTATAGAAAAAATAAATCAAGAGTCCCCAGCCGATTGGTCATCACACACCGGCCTACGGTATGATCATATCTATCCGGGCGGCCGTCACATTCATACAAGGACAGTGCATTATCACCTTTCTCTCGTTCTTAATTAGCATGTACTAAAACCGTGGATCCCTCTTTCAACCCGGGGCCCCCTCTGGGGAACTGTTTGAGGCATCAGTTTGAGTTCGATAGAGATCGAGACCAGCTTCAGCCACTATATATTGCGTTAAACAGCAGCAGTCTGAATAGAAAAATGATCTGGACTTTGCTACACTCGCTTGCGTGGCTATGTATACACAAGTCGGTCGCTGTCCAATGGTTGGTTGTTGGTTGTGACACCATATATATAGTAGTAAAACCTTTCAAAGATCTTCTCATGGATTTACTTTACTAGAAATTCCTTCATCAGAAACTAAATTAACAAACTGTTTAATTATGGCATTAATTGCCCTTGGTGGGTTGCCTTAATTTTCTCGTGCATTTTTTGCGTTATATGATTCAGATCATTGGGGCACAATGCAATGATTAGGACGACGGGCTTGTAGGTCGCGTTTTAGTACGTACGATCTATGATGATGTTTGTTTGTGGAAACGTAGAGCACGGCGAAGTTCCATCAGAATGAGAATCACGCGCGGGAGCTTCGTGTTAGGAGTGTATAATAGTACGTACGGCGATTAGGATCGGAGCCGAAACCTAGCTACACCTACCACGGTTGTACTTTTTCGCCGGAATCTGGGAATCTCTCTCGTTCCTAGTCCTGCCGGCGGCCAGCAGCCAAGGCTTGAAAGTTGAAAAGAATGTGCACGGATTTGTCAGGGAATCACTCGTGTTCCTTTTGCTTTTGCACGTTTGTTTGCCGACCATGTCGTCAACGCCACGACGAACTGCTGCCCTGGAAGTCGATCAGGACTGGATGGGCAGATCTCCAATGGAACGTGGGCTATATATTAGGCCGATCATACGTTCGGACCCCTTTTACAAGAGCAATCTGAATCAACACCAACAGCCTTCGCATTGCCTCGCGGCCCACTCCTCAGGGTACATCCTAGGCCCAATTTTCTAGCTTCCAGGCTTCTTCCGCGAGCCCATCAACTTGTTCTGGCTTTCAATTGAAAATATATTTTTTTGAGTTCCCTTTTTTTTAAAAAGTATAAACTTGTTTTTGGGAAGAATTAGAATTAGGCCCACGAAAAAGTTGCTTTAGGAATCAAGCCTCTTTTTTTTTTTTTTTTTTTTGAATTTGGGAGTCCAGCCTCAAAACAAAATTCTTTTAGGAATCGGGCATTCCGCCCAGTTTTGAGGCCTAACGGTGTTAACTACGGGGTAAAAAGACCATTTTACCCCCTCGAGTATACAAATAAAACCACACACATATAATCACATTCAACCACATATATAATCATACATATATTCTCGCATAACCACACATATATAATCACATTCAACCACACATATTGCATAGTTTACAAATCCACCATAGTTCTCACATAAACAAAAGTCGGACAATTTGTTTTTATTAAAAATAAATAATTCTATAAAACATGGCTAATCTCATATTTTTAATAAAAATAGACATCTCAAGAAGCACAACAAAATTTGGTTCACCAAGGGTTACCAAACTCTAGTTATGAATTTCCAAAGATGAGGGGTAAAGTGGTCTTTTTACTCGCGCTACAGAGTCGAAACTAACGGATTTGCCTCACATGCCTGATTCCTAAACAAATTTTATTTCGAGATCTGGTTCCCAAATTCAAAGAAAAAAGGGACTGATTATTAAACACAACTTTTTTGGAGGACAAATTTGTTATTCTCCCTTGTTTCATAAGTTTGGAAACTTAAGACCGCATACTCGCTCGAAATTATAAGTTGTTTTGACTTTTTTATTCACCATTTTGCTATGCATTCTATCTAGATATATTAGTATTATATTAGATGTGTAGTGAAATGGATGTACCAAAAAATTGACAAATAATTTGGATTGAATATTTTTCTTACACAACCTTTACAATTCGACGTTTATTATTGAGTAAATTGCACCACGCAATACTTAAGCTTTATGGCGTGTAACAAGGAGGTACTCAAACAAAAAACGTAACATGTATGTCTTGCATCTACATTTTGGGCTATGCAACGATGCTTTACCGGTCGGCGTGGAGATAACGCCGTTGTAATTTGACCGAATCCCATTTATGTTTTTATAGAAACACCCCTTCCAAAATTGATACCTCTCTCTCGGGTCCAACTGTTTCTCCCCAATCTCTCTGTTCGGGCTCATCTCCATCGGCGTTTCCAAGCAAGAGCCATCGCCGCCGACACCATCACGGTGGCCCCCGGCGCGCTCGCCCGGCTCGGACCAGAGAGACGCTGTTGTTCCCGCTGCGCCAGCGCGCCCGGCCACGAGCTTCGCCCCTCCGGCCGCCTCTTGCTTGGCCCGCTCCCCCGCCCGGCCACCGCGTGCTTCGCCCAATGAAACCGGGGCACTGACCGGGCTGCCATCGCCGCCGTGCCCCCGTGCGGCGGGGAGGTCTTAGAGCTCGTCGCTGGGGCTGGATCCAAGGTCCCCGGGGCTGTCTTCTTCTAGTGCCGGTTGCATGATAGGAATGTAAGTACCTCAGCCTTAGTTCATCCTGTGTTCTTGGTATTTGCCATCGCGTGCAAATGTAATTTGGTTCCCAAATGCATATTGCGGGATCAAGCACTTGCCCATGGTACATGTTTGCCGATAAGTATGAGAGAATGCTCATTCGTAAGGACATCATTGGAGGCACCAGAGTGGAGATCGAGCAACCTGTGCGTGAGTTCCATTCTGAAGTTGCAGACTTGGGGGATGCAGCTGTTGGCAGAGACAATGGTGTGCCACTCTTAGGTGAAATTGGTGGTTTAGATGCAAAGCTGAAACAGCTAGTAACCCTAGGGAAAATTGTAGTTGTTTGCACCCTTGTTATTGCAGTGTTTGTTATTGTTGGTGTGATCATTCTGTTGGTGAACACAAAGTAAGATTCCAACAAAAATTGTAAGAAGTCAATGTACTTGTATGTTCTTTTCAATGAATGGAAAATCTTGTTTCATGCCAATGTGTTTTGGTTGAAAGCAAATGACGAGGAGTGTAAAATATTTGGGAGCAAAGCTCGAATGTCATTCATTTGGGAGTAAACTTGAGTGAAAAAGCAAGGTTTACACGATCAGTTTTGGTGCTTGCAAATGACAGAGTGTACAAATATTTGGGAGCATAGCTCAATGTCATTCATTTCACAAGATAATAGCCAACTCAAATGTCATTCATTTGGGGAGTAAACCTGAGTGAAAAAGCATCCATTACATGATCAGTTTTGGTGCTTGCAACAAACAGGCATTACATATGACCTATCACTACATTCCACCATAGTAGCTGCATATGACCTATAGATATGTGATCACTGCACAAAAGGCAACAAATATTGTTGCAAAAGAGGCACATACAGTTGCTGAACAAAAGCCAACCTGTTTTGGTGCACAAAAAGCCAACTATCCTAGTTACAAAAGAGGTCGACCACCGGTTCTTTGTTTCCCTCTTGTCTGGTCCAGGTTGTCCCTTCTTGCCCCTCACTTTCTTGGTCTTGTTTGTGTTGTCCCTTGGCTGCCTGCTTGCTGTCCTACCCGACTTGGTTGCTGTTGTAAGGTGCATTTGCCTAGCTGGAGGGAGGTTGGCAATGATGTAGGCACCGTCGGGCAATGGTCATTTTCATGGTTGTTTGCCTCATAGTCTGTGAAGCCTGATTGAAATGAGAGAGAGAGAGAGAGAGAGAGAGAGAGAGGGCCATCAGGTTACAAATTATGGGGTACAGCTACTAAAATGAGAAATGTGGCAAGTGGTGGTACCTCAGCCTGTAGTTGTGACAACATGGGGTTCTCCACTTGGGACAACAGTGTTTGTGTTTCAACATCCTCTTCAATAGATACCTCCTGAAACACATAATCCAAGAAAGATGGGTAGTTTGTAACAAAAAAAAGGGGCGGTGTGGTTGCAAATACCGAACATTTCTTCCTCATGCATTTCTTGCTCAGTTGACCTTTTCCTTTTCTGGACAGCTGGTTGTCCTGCTTTCTTTGCTGCACATGTTGCTACATTGTGGCCAGCTTCCCCACGTGATCGCGAAGTGCATTGCCACACCATGCTTAGATAGCCTTGGTCCATTTCTTCCTTGAACTTCATGTGGTGCTTTCTTCCTTGCCTTTGGTGGCCTTCCTGTTTTCTTTTCATATTTAGGTGGCTTGACTTCATCCCCTCCAACATTTTTCCAATTAGTCTTATCAGAGCATGGAAAAATTTGGTGTCCATATGCATCTTGAAAGGCTTGAATGGAGTAACAGTGTGGGAGCACTTGGTCTTCTGGAATTCTTTCATGCTTAAGGCAAGCAATTGCATGACTACATGGTATGCCTGTCAAGTCCCATCTTCTACACTCACATTTCTTAGCTTCAATGTCCACAACATACTGCCATTCTCTATCATGAACCTCAAAAATACCTCTACGACTAGGTAATGGGTAGCATGTGTTGGACATCTCTGCATGCCTAGCAAGCTTCTTTCTTATTTTTGGGCAAATGACCATGTTTCCCCACTTCTCAGTGACCTCTTTGTGCTTGTTGTAGTGTCCGGTCATAACTTGTACCTTGATCCTTTGCAGCATGCTTAGAATAGGTAATTCTCTAGCTTCCAATATATAATTGTTGAAAACTTCACAAGTGTTGTTAAGGAGGATATCACATTTTGGTTACTCACTAAAGAAAGCCCTAACCCATGTGTTTGGTGCCATCTTCTCTAACCATGCATAGGCATCCTCACTAAGAGCTCTCATTTTGTCCATCTCCTGGTTCCACCTTACCACTATACTAGCCCTTGCACACCTCCACAACCGATTCTTAAAGTTCTCTCCTCCGAAAATGGCTTGAGAAATTCTGGTACAAATGTCTAACACGGAACCTATGTTCTGCATCAGGGAACACTTCCTGAACAGTTGGGATAAGGCCCTTTTGTTTATCAGTCATGATGGTGCAGGGAGTAGTGTTTTCCACCCCAAGATCCCGTTTCAATGTCTGTAAGAACCACTTCCATGATGCTAGGCATTCCACCTCGACAACAGCTATGGCCACAGGGAATATGCAGTCATTTGGGTCAATACCTATTGCAGTTAGCAGCTGCCCTCCAAACTTGGTCTTGATGTGGCAACCATCCAAACAGATCACAGGCCTGCAACCAGCAAGGAAACCTCTTTTGCATGCATCTAAAGACATGTATAGTGTACTGAACAAACTATTTTGGCATGTCAGAAAGAAGGTAGTGCCTGGATTTGTTCTCCTAAGTTCATGGTCATAATTCCTGAGCTCATTGAATTGCTTCACTTCATCCCCATAAATGATGTTCCATGCATGCCTTCTTGCTCTACACAACTTCATTCTAGATATGGTTAGGTTTAGCTCCAGCTGAACAGTTTTCCCAAAATGGGTCAGACTCATCTTCTCATCAACACTAAACCTATCCAAGTACTTGTTTGCAAGCCACTTTGCAGTGCACTTCTTGATCTCCCACTTCTTCTGGCAAGTGTGATCCCCAACATAAGATTTGATCAAAATATAACTCATCCTTGAGTCCCAGGAAGCATACAAGTACCATGGGCAATTCTCATCACAATGGGCTTTGATCCTTTTTTTGTCATTCCATGGCATCTTTATCTCCACCCTCTCTTTTATACTGTATTCTGAAATTGCCCTTCTAAGCACCCCTATTGAACCAAACTTCATTCCTATCTTGAAAATTGGGTTCTCAATATCCTCTGGCCTGAAGGAGGACATGTTAACCCCAACGTTACCCTCTTGATCAGAATCAGGTAACTCCAACTCCTCCTCATCAGTTGATATCTCATCCCATTGCCTTTCTGTTGCCATGTTCTCTTTGCCAAATTGGGAATTTCTCTTGTACCCTTTGCTGACTACAATGCCCTTAGCTACCCCCTCATCAACCACCCCATCATCCACATTGTCCCAGAAAAGATCATCATCCTCAGCATGGACTTCATAATCACTATCCACAAAGTCCACATCTACATTGCCATCATCCTCAACATTGTCACTGATGTTGCTGCCCTCATCATCTTGTTTTTCAGAGGCCTTAAAAGAACTGTAGATATCAAAGTAGAGCACAAAATTGCTAATTTTGTATGCAACTTGCTTCATGATGGCTGTTTCTGCATCTGAATCTACAATTCTCAAACCACTAGGCACAACCATCTCAGGCAACAACCAATAAGCAGTGAAATTCTCAATTCCATATCCTAGCAGCACACACATCTCTATAATGGAATTATAACTCCAGAACTTCACCTTGCAGTTGTCAAACCAATCGACCTTGCCATCCAGATAAACCTGATCAGGACCAGACCCACAGAAAAATCCCCCATGATGTACTTCTACAGAGAACTCCTCATCTTCAGGCTCTACACAGTGAACACAACCCTAAATTTCAGACCATGGCCCTAAAAATCCTAAAGCACTACATCAAATTGAAGCTTCCAGACTGCTAAATCAATATTCATCAACTAGAAAGAGAATAGGAGAGTGGGGATTGGCAGGACTCACCGTAATCTGGGGCTAGGGCGCCTTCCAATCGACGGACGCCGGCCATGGTCGCGCGCTGCAGCGCGCCGCGCCTCACCGCCTTGGATGCGGCGGGGCAAACCTCGTCGCCCTCACCCTCTCAATGCGGCGGCACACACACAGGCGGAGCTGGGGCAATGGCGACAGGCGGCGAGGAAAGGAGCTCAGCGGCGTCTCGTGTTCGGGCGAACGGCGAGAAGAAGAACAGAGAAAGAAGAGGAGGGGGTTTTGACAAAAATAGCAAACAGACCAGGCACGGTGTTACTTCCACGTCGGCTCTAGGTGCCCACGTGTTGACGGCAGTACCGTTGGATAGCCCAAATTATAGATGCAGTACCTACATGTTACGTTTTTTTTTGAGTACCTCTTTGTTATACGTCATAAAGTTTAAGTACCTATGGTGCAATTTACTCTTTATTATTCATCCACACTCTTGGGCTAATGTGTTTTCTACATGGGTCGAATTTGTCAAATCGAGTGGCTGATGAACTGGAGAAAAATTTTGGTCAAAAGTAGCGCACGATAGAGAGGAGGCACCTCATTTTGGCTGCGTCATTCTATAGCTTTATGAAATTTTGTCTTATAGTACTTGGTTGAGAGTAGGTCCTGGTCGTGTCGCCGTCAGTCAGAGTGCCAGTCGGCCAGAGCACCAGCCATGGCAGCCATTCTTTTGGTAATACAAAACAAGCGTCGCAACGTGTTTGTGTAGGCAGTCTTCTTGTCATTTCAGTACGGGGCCGTTTTCTCGCTGTTTTTTTTGGTAATATAATCTCTTTTCCCCATTCTTTTAGGGTCTGCTTTCTTTTTAGTTTCCACTAACAGAGCGCACCATTTCCCTTACGGGCATCAGGTGCCGTCCTACGAACCCTACTCCACCACTACCCGAGACCACCATTGATCTCGTCCAAAGCGACACCCACTAACACCCGATCGACGGATGGACCACCGCCGGCGACCAATTCAGGTTCAGATGTCTCGCCGGCACAGCGGGCAGGATCCGTGCCTGAGGAGCCAGCAGTCGATGCAGGGGACGTGGAAGAGGTGGCGGCATCCCGGCAGCCTCCGCGCGGGCTCGCCCACCCGGAAGTCCTGCAGGCACACGGAGCAGCACAGCGCCTGGCCCGCGGCGTCCACGGCGCTGGTGACGTCGTCCTCCGCGATCACCGTCTCCGGCAGCCGGCGCACCGCGTCCTCGGCGAGGCCCCTCACGCTGCCCGTCTCGAACAGGTCGCTCGTCTCCTCGAACGGCGAGCTGATGGCGCTCATCTGCACGTACGCGTCCACACCACACAGATGAAAACAAGTTAGTTACTACAGGCTTACAGCAGGCTGCTGACGCAGTGACGCTGACCATGAGTTCTTGCGTTGCTGGCAGTGAAATATTGCCTGCCTCGTCTAGAAGAGCAGTTGGGCAATTAACTGAGACACGTCATCTCATTTTGTCACTGATGCCAGACTGTCTTTTTTTTTTTTTTTTTTTTTTTACTTGAGAGCTTGATGGTGATGGCCTCACTGAAAGTGATCTAGATGGCAGGCACCACTCACCAGCACCACCCTTACCCTTTTTTTAAAGGTAACAACAACACCTATTCTCTTCTCTAACTAACAAAGGTCCCTATTAATAAACATCTCTAAATGGGCGTGTTACTCCATCTCGGACGAAATCGACCGCATTAGCTTCAGGGACAATGCATGGACGTGGACTAAGTACCACTCAAACTATGTGCACAAGCCTTCTCCATATACCAGACGCTAGCACATATCCTTTTTTTGGTTATGCTTTTGGTACCTAAACAAACTTGTTGTTGATCGATAGAGCCAATGGACCAACCGGTACCAAGTTTAGCATTTTGCAATGCAGCGGAGATAAAACTCTGAACTGATCACGCTTGGATGTATGTATGTATGTATTCATGTATGTACCGGTGCAGCCAGCACATTAAAAACTGGACCAGAATTTGCAAACACTGTTCGTCACACTGTTTTAAAGGGTGGTTTATGATCGAGCGATGTCGCGTTCCAACAGCGTAGTAGCACATTTTGGCAACAGTGGACATGAATAGCCAGCCCTACCACCTAACTAATTGTTTGTTTGATCACAAAACAAAGGGAAACGATGGATGAATGCATCTTGGGTTTCAGAAGATGATATATACTGTACCTGACTCTGCACGGCGCTCTGAACCGCCGGCCCGACCTTCTCCCGGACCAGCCTGCCGCTCAGGAGGCCGGAGATGATGTCCACCTGCGTGTGCGTGCACAAACAAACACGTACTTGGGTCAGAGACCAAAGTCTCACCGGTGCAGGTGAAAACATAATGCTAGTAGGTGATAATTCCATGAATAGTGCGCCATGGGAATAAAAGATTTTTTTTTATATAAAAAAAGAATGAGGCCATACAGTAGGTCGCATAGCCCCACGGAAACCTTGGGGCACACCTAATCGTGATGGTCAACGTCAAGCCCCATTAGGCCGCGAAAACGAGACTACCGTGTGTGTGTGTGTGTGTGATTGTGGTTGCAATTTTGAAGCAAAAACCGAGAATTTTGAAGCAAAAGTGGCAGGAAGAGTAGTGTTGGATCGATGGAGGCTGGCACTGGCACTGGCAGCGGCAGATGAATGCGTACGTACCATGTAGAGGAGGGACCAGACGCCGGAGTCGGCCGAGTGCCAGAGGTCGCGGGACGACTCTGCGACCTCGATGGAGAAGACGGCGCCGGAGATGGCCCCGATGCCGGCGCCGCGCAGCATCCCGCTTTCCGTCGCCAGCCCAACCATGGAACCCGTCACCGCCCCGACCAGCGAGCCCACTGCATGCGAAAGGCAAAGCAGCTCATCAGACACCAGCGAGCCGAGCGACTCTGTCTGTCTGATTGAGCGCCAGGCGAGCAAACGCACCGGCCGCGAAGACGCAGGTGGCGACGGCGCAGAGTACCCTGCCGGCCAGGCCGCACGCCGCGGCGCCGAGCCCAGGCACCGGCACGGATGACGACGGCGACGAGCTCGAGCTGGGAGACAGGTCCATCGGGGAATCGGAGGAACGGACCGGAACTGAGATGGCAAGCAAATTGGCAAGTGTTGTTCTTGGCTGCTGACGCAGAAGCAAGCGCACAGAGCAGAGAGAGGGCAAGGCAGGTGATGAGTGTCCGGAGGCGAGCGCGTGTTGTATAAATAAATAGTGGCGGGGAATATAAAACCGTGGTCGCTCCTGATGCTGTGGCGTTGGCGGTGTGGAGCAGCCACTGGTTTTGTCCCTCTGCCTTGTCCGCTAGCCCTTTCCCCGCTTTCTGCCCGCTCCGTTCCGCTCCAGCGCTCCTCTGCCGCCGCCCCCGAAAATTTTGGCGAGCGCGCCCGTGCGGCCGTGGCGTGTCGACTGGCGAACGTGTGTGCCACCGCTGCACGTCATAAGTGCATATTTTGATCCAAGAACGTTCGGAGCTCACATGTGTTTCGTACTTTTGTCAAGCACAATGAAACTCGGTTGAGTGTTTCGATTTTCATCAAACTATAATTCACATTGCAAATGTGATGATTTTATCGAACACAAGAGGATTTAGGCATAAGCTCTAGTGCTCTACTTCTCCGCTGTCTGCCACACTTCCTCTCTACTCCCTCGTCATCCACAGATTCCACGCTACCATAAGGACAATGGGCAGCACCTTCCACGTCCCCGTGAATGAGGATCAACTTCGTCTCAAAAGTGAAAACCCACTCCCAAAGAGAGTACTTGTTCCACGACCCGATCATTCGGGGAACTTTTGTGACTGCGGCGCGGGACTACAGCCTTTGCTTTCTTTACCGTTGGGACCAATTGTGATATAATCTTGTGCTTCCTTATGATAAGAGCAACTCGATCATGATATGACGGCTCACAAGCGACAGTGAAGGCCTCTACTTAGACATGAACAACATGCCACTAAGGAATTCATGGAGAATTGATGATTGAGCCAAACAAGGTGGGTTGCCTCGCCTCCCTCTCCACGCGCATGTCGTGGAGTAACTGTCGATCCCATGGCGTGTGGCGATATGTGGTGCTCGGTTTTGATTACGTGGGCAACCACCGCAATGGGTTGTTGACCCATCAACAATGTGGTCGCATGGCATGATGATAGTGGCAAATGCAACTTTGTAAGACTTGACCAACATCCTTATATGATGGTGCCTGAGTGAGCACCATGGTTATGGGGATCTTTCTATATTGATGAATCGTTGGGGGTTGCTGATGGCTTTGTTAGTTGTGGTTCATGCATGTGGACTGATGCAACGTCGGATGTTCACTGAGTGGAAAAGGGAGGTTAGAGGGTCCCTACCCCCTAACTTTGGTATTTTTCAATACAACTGTTAATGACAAAGCTAATTTACTATGTAATTAAAGAAAAATGACTCCTAACATATGTGGCTGATCTCTTGGAGATGACGACATTGTCATAATATGGCTAAGCTTTTGGAGATGGTTGTGGCACAACTATGGTAAAAGAAGTCGTTTAGCACAAATGAATACACGGTCGCCAAAACTCAACTTTGACCTTTTGTTATTATAAAAATATTTATAGAAATGTGATATACTCCTCCCGGATGGTATTAGAAGTCGTTTTTGGACAAGGTTTATGTCAAACATCGGGAATATAAATCATCAATAACTTTTAAGTTGTTGAGTTTGTAAATGTAAAAATTATATGAGTAGATTTGTCTTAAAAAATACTTTGATAAAAGTATACATATATCACATCTCCATAAATATTTTTTTATAATAATAAGAGGTCAAAGTTGTGTTTTGGAGACCGTGTAATTTGTCCTAAACGACTTCTAATACCATCCCCTGAGGGAGTATGTATACTATTGTGAAAGTAATTTTTAAGACAAATCTATTCATATAATTTTCACATTTACAAACTCAACAACTTAAAAGTTATTGATGATTTATATTTTCAATATTTGACCCAAACCTTATCTAAACGACTTATTTTACCAAACCAGAGTGAGTACTCCCTCCATACCCAAAAAAGCTTGTCGTTTAGGACAAGGTTTGGGTCAAACATTGGGAATATAAATCATCAATAACTTCTACGTTGTTGAGTTTGCAAATGTGAAACCTATATGAATAGATTTATCTTGAAAAATACTTTCATAAAAGTATACATATATCACTCTCCGATAAATACTTTTATAATAATAAGAGGTCAAAGTTGTGTTTTGGAGACCGTGTCACATTTAAACGATAAGTTTTTTTTTTGGTATGGAGGGAGTATTTAGCAACCAAACACACAGGGGCACTCAAGAGCCTGATAGACAAACTAGAGCTGGGACTTGGGCCGTGTGTCGGGCCAAAGACGGCCCGCCCGTGCCGTGCCGCTTCGGATCGCGCCCCCTTAGGTATGGGAAGCACATCGGGCGCGCCGATATGGCATGTCAAATTTTTCTTCGCCCCAAACACGCCCCGTGGCACGCCGGACGTCTTCGGTCGCGGCCGCCCAAGCACGGCCCTTAAAATATCTCCATTACTTCTCTTTTTGTGTTGTGATTTAAAAAAATTATGTATGTTGTGTATACCATTTCAATGAAGTTTTAATGATTTTTATAATCTATTTAAGTACTAGATGAGAGGTAGTACAAGAAATGTTATAAAATTACATTGTAGAGTAATAAAAGTGTGTATGCGTGCCACATTCGCGTCGTGCCCGGCCAAGCACGGCCCAAAGTGCGGCCGTGCCTTGTAGCCCGTCGTGCCGAGATCCTAGGCACGCACGGCCCTCGTGTTCAGTGTCGCGCAAAGACGGCCCAAAATATTTCGTCGTGTCGTGCCAAAAGTCCGTGCCACGACCCGCCCTCAAATGGCGCGGTCCAAGTCCCAGCTCTAAGACAGACCAGTTGTTGATGGTGGCCCTGGCTTGTCATTTGCGAATCCAATATATAATTCTCGGAAGATGTGCGGTTGTATTAATGTGTTACTCATCAAACGGCCTTGGCCAGAGGAAATAAAACCTAGTGGCGTAGTATCAATGGGCATGGGTGTGCATTCCTGCAGAGTTTCGTTCAGACAGCTACGTAACGTAGTGCAGAGGATCGGAGTGCCCGGCCTGCCGCGCGCGGCCGGTGTCACCATCGTCATCCATGCCTTGGACCACGGTTTTGTATGTGTTCTTCATTCATTACTATGGCTCACAGGCACGGTGGTGTAGAAAGCATATGAGCTGAATGCCAGCAGCATTATGGAGCGTCGCTTTCAGGAATTCAGAGTTTAGTTGAAGCTGAAAACGATGGCCCCATTTGTAATTCGCACTGGCGTTTGAGTCATCAACTGCTCACATATATTAACAAAGCTGCAGGCTGTCCCTGTTTTCCTCTCCCTTTTTGCTAGCTGTCTCAAATATCTGTTTGGACTGACATGACTAGGTTAGGGGAAAATGCTACCTGCCAAACCTAGGTAGTACAAGTCCAAAGCCTCAAACATCAGTTTGATTAATTTGCTCTTCTCTTTTCCATCATCAAACAAAAGAATAATGTTACCTCCATTATCCATGATGACAGTAAAACTAGTGTATCACAATGGGCGCATTTGATAAGTACGAAGGCATGCCTCTTCTGACGGAAGTGAAATCAAATTGTATACTAAATATATATATTGTTCCATCCGTCCGGCAATGTAGGGCGTGGCGTAATTGTTATGAAAGACGCACGAGGATGAGGCGATGGATCATCAGGTCCCCATCAAGCACCGGCGGCAGTGCGACCCTTTGAATTATGGATGAACGAACCTGCATGCTGCCCATCCACGCGTCGCATTTCGAGTTTGAACCAGGCAGAGGCTGGGAGGGCAAGGCAGCGCATCGATCCAAATAAACACAAGACGAGCATATCTGCAACTGCAATCCGCCAATACCGCTTTTGGTGGCGAAGCCCACAGGTTGACAGGTTAGATAGAGCCGTAGTGTGACATGTGCTGCGGCGCCGCGGCGGGATGCTGGCGCCGTGGCGGCAGCGGCACCGCCCGCCCACGCTAATTTCTCGCGGCGCCAGCAGCAAAGACGTGCCTGCACCCAGCTAGGCTACTGTCTTCGATCGATCCGTCGCCAAATAGCAAATATCTCCGGCTCCCGTGGCCTCGCTACTTGAATCCTAGCATGGCCATGGTCTCGGGTCGAAAGGGACGTCCTTGTGGGCTCTCAGGCAAGGTGGGCGGAGGGCTGATATCGTGGCCCTGGCAGCGGGAACCCTACAGTTTTCATTCCAACCCGGAGCGGACGCCAAGTCCCCTGCCCCAAGGAAGAAGGTCGGTCGGTCGCTGTTGCCGTCCAGGGATCAGGGGACGATCCACCGACCGACTCGACCGACGCAACGCATCGAGCGAGCGAGTTTTACGACGCGGTGGGCATGGGGAAGACCGGATGATGGACGCGTCTCGGTCTCTGGGTTGGGTTCCGACGACGTCCGGACGGAAGAAGTGGCAAAGCCTCAACCGCCGGCAATTAAGCGAATGCGTCGTGGCCTGCCGATCGATGCATTGCATTGCTGCCATCATTGGCCTGACAGCGACATCCTGCACCGAGCTAGGTATAGTATATACACGTAGCTTCTCTTTGCTCTTTTGGAGACGATTTGCCGATCCATGGGCGTGGTAGCACGCTGTTTTGGTCGAGTTAATTCGCTCCGGCCCGGTATGGTATGGTATGGTATGGTATGGTATGGCGGAGGAGAGGATTACTCTCACAATTATTCATCTCCACCTCGTGCTGCTCATTGTTCGAACTACTAATAAAGAAAGAATGCCGTTAGCTCGTTACGTAACAGGCCGGCACCGGCTGCTGGTTTATGCATCAGAGACCACGGCCGGAATGGCTAGAATTAAGGCGAAGTAACTAGAATTAAGGCGAAGTAGCAGTTCCGACGAGATAGATACAGCGTAAAGCTAGCGCCGCCGCGTCCAAATCGCAGTCCATGCAGGCTTGAATCCTAATCAACACCCGACGGCGACACGATCGACGTACCACGCCGCCCGGGATCGACCGCGAGCTGGCCGGCCTGCTGGAGACGACGCGCGCGGCCGCCGTCAGCCGAACAAAACTCTGCACACGAATGACACAAGGACAGAAAAAGAATACTCGTACCAAGTGCCAATTGACAATTTGCATTATAAATTGTATAATGCACTAGAATATGCAGGGAAGAATGGCCGCTCATGGACAATTGGTAGAGGCAGACGAGTTGCAGGTCAAAATCAACTGCAACCAAGTGTGCAGACAAGTATTGCTGTACTGCATATGTACAGGGGAGCCAGGGGGAGATCATCTCCCATGACTCGTGAGTTATCTATTTTTTTTTTTAAAGGACGGCACAAGCTTTCACGTGATTTCTATTAGGCGAATAAATGAAAAGGTGTCAGTACAGCCTTTTTTTTTGACCGGAAACCGGGTAGAAAAAACATACAATCATGGAGATGCAGCCTTACTCCACCTACACACCTGCCGCACCAAATCAACTCAACTCAAGGCCACTAGTGGTGCTCATTCAACTCAACTTAGGGGAGACATCCCTCCCCTACCACATCGTGAGTTATCTATCGCCTGCCGCAATGGCTGCAAGGGTTGTTTATTGAGCAGTTCAGAGTTTCCTTCTTAAATTAAAAGTACTAAGACAAAGAGGCCGGTATGGCGTACGTACGACACGGTCCGGCCGGCTAGCTGCAGATTACTTTACTTGCTTGATCAAATGCAATGACATGGTCCATGATCATATAAATAAATTAATTAATGTGAAACCTACCACTTAGTCGGCTGGTGATACGTCAGGCGATGAGTTCATAGCAGCTACATAGACCACATTTGGAGGCCGGGAGCAGGCCCCAGGCCCGGCGCCGCCGCTCGCGACGGCGACCGCCGCCGGCTTTGGCCTTTGGCCGTGCATGCTCCGAATCCGATCCATCCAACGCCGCCGACGATAATTAATCAATCAATGAATTAATGAATGAACAGTGCCGCGAGGGACCGTGACGCGTACGCTCTCTCGCCTTCGCCGGCAGCAGGACAGGAACATGAACACATACAGCCGAACAGCAGCATCGATCAACAGGGAGTCTGGGGAGAGGGAAACCAACGACGACGTACGTTCGGGTAATGGCGACTGTTAGCAGATGGGCGCATCATGGGGGAGGGAGGGATGGATGGATGAACTAGAGATCGATTGATGTCGAGGCCGACGTGTGTGTGTGTGTGTGTGTGTGTGTTAACGCGAGACGGATGGCGTAATTGCGGTCCGCCCGCCGAAGACACAGTTTGCAATCAAAATGGCGTTGCCAACTGCTCCTGATACTCTGTCTCTCTACTCGCTCCAAGCAGTTCCAAGTCCTCGGAATGCCCTGTTTACTGACGACCCAGCAGTTCAGTGAATGACTTGCACACGCCTGGATCTCTGGCCTCGTGGGGCTAGTTAGTAGCCAGTAGCGGCTGCATGGTCCATGCTCAGTTGTCGGTGGACCTGGCTTCTTTTTCTCTCAGTGTTCTGCAGAAAGAACACGGAGTAGATGACTGCCACGTCGTGGTGCATTCTTATGGATTAGTACTGTATTAGTATTTGAGACGTACTGGTGGCCGAGAAATTGGACTCCTTGCCGGCGGCCAGGTGAACCGAACGTGCGCCGTCTTTTGATGTGTGGTGGGGGATGGAATGGAACACTGGGAAACAAATAAGTAGAATGGTGGCCAAACAAATGGAAATATCTTGTAGACAGCTCAGTACTATGCACCTTGTCGTGGTCCTCAGACTACCAGTGCTAGTAACTCTGAAGCCTTAAATGTACCTACTGATATGGATTCAAAGAAAAACCTTTTTTTTTTTAAAAAAAAATGTAGTTCTTTGAAGATATACAACATTTTTTTGATTATCATTTTCCAAAATTTATTTGGAATACCATTTATATCACCTTTAGAATTCAACCTCATGTTACCTTTTACTCATATGATTGGTTCATGGCTTTATGGCCCATCAAAACTGAAGGAACAAATTTTAGTGGCTATCGCAGTGGAAAATGGTTACAAACTTTTTGGAGACCGTGATCATGGATGTCTTCGCTAAGTTTGGAAGGAAGTTCTTGAATAGAATTGAAGCCTAGTTTTCTTTCAAGTCTTTGCTTTTTTTTTTTAATCTTATCTCCAATGTATTTCGGTATGAGCCTAAGAGCTCGTGGTAGAGTTGAAACAGTTGTGTACGTTGTTAAACAATGTCGATGCTGGAACCCAGTGGCGGAGCCATTAAAATCTAGGTGTGGCGAACCTATCACTACTGGTGGCTCCGCCACTGGTGTCGGCGTCAGGCCTCCGACGTCCGGCGTGGGCATCGCCGATCGGCGTGGTGGCGGCGTACTGCCAGGGCGTCGTCGCGTCGTGTATTAATCCCGTGAGCGGACCGGCTCGGATCGGGGATCGGGGAGGTTACGCACGCGGACTCCTCTGGTCGCGTTGTGTAATCCATGTGGCCTGATGGGCCTCATGGGCTGCGAGAGCACATGCCTTGACTCGAGCCTGGCGATGGCAGTCGATTGTATGGCCTTGACTCAAGCCTGGCTATGGACTGTGAACGTATTCTTCCAAGTACTTTCTCTTTTTTTTTAATATACACATATGTATATATGTGTTGATGGTCGGCGATGGTATGGCAAGCGCCATAGCGCCACTGCTGAAACCCTATTCCATTATTTTAAAGAAGAGAGAGATAAAACTTTAAACGCGATCCATGTCTTCTAAGAGGCCGCTAGACTTTAAACTTTAAACGCATATCAAAAGACGGCATTCTAAAAAAATTGATCTAAAAAAAAGATAGTTATCTGCTAAAAAAATGATGAAGAACGTACTCAAAAAGAAGAAGAAGAAGAACGATGTCTTAAGGGGCCGCTAAACTTCGTGATCACTTATTGGGCTGAGCCATCGCCATGTTTACGATGGGCCGTATCAAAAATTGCCCGTTAGTGTCATAACAATACATCCCGAGCGCACGACCGAATTTTTCTGTCTCGTTTAATTCTGCTTTTGCTTTATTTTTGTTTCTCTATATTTCCATATATATGCTTCTTCTTTTTTTTTTTTTGATATAATCCATTTACTTCTTTTGTTTATAATTCTATAGTTTTCTTCATAATCTGTACCCTCCATTGTATTCCTACTTTAATTGGGAGAATTAGGCCTATGGCCTTGAAAAAAAACTCAGCATAGCTATTTGGTCTTATGTTTTTCGAATTTGGCCCTGTCGTCTCAAAACAAAATTTTGTTAGCTATTTGGCCTTCCGTCAATTTTGGATAGTCAATGGTGTTAACTGAGTGGTGAAAAAACGATTTTACCCCTGGCGCGACGTGGTCGTCGACCATCCGTGACGTGGTGCAGCACAATGTCACGGGGCTCACTGCTGGCCGGCCGGGGATCACAGTTGCCGGTGGAATCACACTAGTAATATAAATCTGGAATATTTATTACACCATCAACTGATTTTATAACTATAAGCATACATGTTTTTTATCCAACTATGAAAATAGCACTAACATTCACCTTAATCCATAATTTTCAACTAAAGGGCATATAACAGCCTGCAATTTTGACTACGACTTACTATACCGTTGAAACATATCAATACATAAAATTCCAAATAAAAATTTTGTAACTACAAATCGAAGTCACTATTCCCTAACGACGGCGACATACGGTAGTTCTACGGAGCCCATGTACAGCTTGCCGCCTTCCCTCTCCACCACCTCCGTCGGCCTCACGCTCTTGGGCCCTCTCATCACCTGGACCACCTGACCGTCGGCCCCAACCCTCACGGCGAGCAGGTGGCTGTCCGGACCAAAGGGCAGCTCCATTTTTCTCCCCTATGCAGCGCCACCCAGAACCCACCCCTGCCGTCGGCCCTCACATTGTCAGGGTAGCCCGGCAAGTCGGCAAGGTGCTCAGACGTGCCGACCTTGGGACCCTTGATCCAGTACCTGAGCAGCTTGCATGGTCCGGTGAGCGCGACCACGAGGTGTGTCCTGTCGGCGCTAATGGCGAGGCCATTCGGGTACGTGATGCCGGCCTGCAACACGGTGACTTGGCCCGTCTTGGGGTCGTACTTCATGAGGCGGCCGGACGAGTCGCCGGTGGCCGTGACCCTCTCGTGTTGCGACCGCGGGTAGTTCATGCTGCTGTCTGTGAAGAACACGTCCCCGGTGACCTGGTCCACGTCGACGCCGTTGGTGAAGCGGAGCGGCACGCCGTCAACCTCCGAGGCCAGCACCGTGGCCTCGCCGCCGCCCGGGCCGACGCGCATCATCCCCTTGTACGCGTCCGCGATGTAAAGGTTGCCGGACCGGTGGTGGAACCGCAGGCCCAGCGGGCGTCCGCACTTGCTCTCGGTGAGCTCCGCCGGCCGAGCCCTGGACGCGGTGCACGCCTTGGCGTCGTAGCCCGGGCTGTACGCGTACGTCGACCAGCCGCGTGCGAACCCGTTCCACTTGAGGACCCGGCCGTCCGAGACGCCGCTGTAAGGACCGGCGCCGGCGCCGTCGAAGGCCACGCTCTCCGGACCGCGCAGCATGGATCCCCGAAGCGGCAGGTGCTTGCTCTGGCTGCCGTCGATGGTGCTCGTTTCGGAGATGGGGCGAGCTGCTGCGCACGGCAGGAGCAGCAGCACGGCGGCGAGGCACCAGATCGCCAGTGTCCGAGCAAGCTTGGGGATCGCCATGATTTGTTCGATGGGTTTACACGGGCGCAGCGGCGGACGGTGTTCGTGTCGTGGGCTTGGTGGCTTGGACCTTGCGTTGGATCGCTGAAGAACGGTGGTTCTGCTTTGGTTTGGTGGAGAGAAACGCAGGGTGGCGCCTCCTTTTTATTGCCCTGGCTGGACTGGAGTAGCTTGTTTACGAATCGAATCTGGCAATGGACTCGGACTCGGTGGTCTCAGACGTTCGGATTATCGGGCTATCCGGTTTGATCGCAGATTGGAATTGATCCGCGCCTCGTGCCGCGACTGCAGCAGCTGATGCAGCCTCCGTTCCAGCTTGCGGGCCGACACGCCGCCGTGGGGGTGGGGCGGACTCTTGATCCGTTCCTTCATCAGCGTCAAGCTCGTCGTCGCCCTCCTCGTCGTCGCGGTCTTGGCTCTCGTCGCCGCCGCTGTTTCCTCTCCCCGTCATCGTTGTCGGAGTCGGAGCAGATCGTCGAGTGGCTCCTGGAGGTGGCACTGCTCTTCGGCGCCGCAGCATCTCGAGGATCATCAGTCAGTCGGTCAGAATTCAGAACAGATCGAAACGCAGTTTTAACTTTTAACAACCTCGAGCTGATCATCACGGCGTAGGCGACGAGGACTGTCGTCCTCGACGTCCGAGGCTAGCTGAAGCTGCAAGCGCGACAGCTCCGCCTCAAGCTCAGCCTTCCGGTGACAAGTCCATGACATAATTAGTGTTCAATCCTCGATATATTGGTATGTTCATTCACCATCACAATATGCAATTTGATTTTATCTTTTCGAGTTTAAAACATAAATGAGATTGTGACATGGTTTGTACTAGGTCGGTAGGCGCGCTTCGCCGCGCCCGAATTTTAGGATCCATAGGGGAGTGATTCTGGTTCCTTTAATCAACACAATGTGTCCTTTTTATAATGAATTCGATTATCCCATCTTAGACATAATTTAGGCCAGATGCTAAGACACTACTGTAAAAGACCCTGAGACTTTCCATGCACTACATTAGAGTGCCTAAACAGCAACAAACATGAAAATGCTGCCGCAGCTGATGATACAAATGCAGAAGTAAACAATTGGCAGCAGCCGTGAACTGCTATTTTGGCAGACAATATGTAGTAAAATATCATAACTATTGTTTACATAAATGTGCTCATCACGATAATACATTATTTAAGAAAAAAATATATATGGCCCTTTGCTCTATGTCAGAATGAGAGGACATATCAGGTAAGATTCATCTATGCAGACACATATATGGATGAAGCACAACCAAGCTGTGTGGCTCTACCCTGCGATACCAGCTCAACGTTGACGATGACGTGTAGATTGGTCAACACAAAAACATTTGTCATGATCATCAGCTTGCTGAAACCAGGATAGAGGAAACAAATTATAAGATCACTGTAGTCTTTCTAAGGCAATGAAGTCTTACAACCTCTGTATAGGAACCAAAAATATATAAAAAGTAACAGAGTTCAAATATCATTTTCATTTATCTTCATCCATGGTCGCTGAAGTCCTGATTAGCAAACCAGGCGGCTAATCAGGGAACTCATAGGTTACAACAATCATCGAACCATGAAATTAACAATGTTCAGACTATTACCTTGTTGTAGGCACTAGGCAGCCTTGAAGATGGTGACTGTTTTGTTTTTTCACCAAGCAGGCTCTGATCATGCACCTGATAAGTGATGTGTACATGAACATTAGGTATCATGGTTCATGAAGTGACATAGTTTCTGATGGATCGAACTATAGACTAAAACCTATAATTAGAGTGCCTAAAACTCATGTCGATGAGATGAGTCACACATGAAAACAACTGATATTTGCTTAGGTGCACACCCATCATGTGAGCTGTCTTTGGCTGTGTACATCCAAGGATGTAGAGGCCGGATGTTTGTTGACTCATCCATTATCTAAAAAATAATCATGTGAGCTGTCTTAGGTAATCAATGCAAGCAATCACAAGAAACTTCGGAAATTTCTGAGGTTATCTTCATGTAGGAGGTCTGATTAGAGTCACAACCAGGATCTGAGATGTCACTGACGAACAACTTGGTGGGCAGCAGCGGCGGCAGCACCATGGGCATAATGATTCTTGGGTGCTACAGCTTGTTGCAGGAGA
This sequence comes from Hyparrhenia diplandra, assembly GCA_015847255.1. Classification (NCBI taxonomy): domain Eukaryota; kingdom Viridiplantae; phylum Streptophyta; class Magnoliopsida; order Poales; family Poaceae; genus Hyparrhenia; species Hyparrhenia diplandra. The sequence goes on along the minus strand of JADLZK010007733.1, from coordinate 205,999 downwards.
TCGTGTGGCACCAGCTGTGGGGGCTCATAAGGTCTGAAGCCTCAGAAGGTCTGAAGTTGAGTACTTGAGCCCCAAGAAAGAATTTCATATCACAAAGTAACATAATAGGAAAGCTGGTTCATATACAAAACGCAAAGGATTCTATATGGCAAGGTAACATAACAAATGGTATACTGTGTACAGCAAAAAAGAAGATTACTCCTTTGGGCTTACGCCCTGATGCTTGTATGAGGTCGTCATTCACTGCTACCACAGTACCACATGTCCATATTCATGGTCCTGCCATATCTTGAATGATTCAAATAGATAATCCATATTAAATAACCACAAGTTCGAATGATTATTCATGACAAATGAATCTCAATCCCATTGAGCACAATGCCCTGGAGAGGTAATGTAATGGGTGCTAAACTAAAATGAATCAATCCCAATGATGCTCATGGCAATCATTATTCATGACAAATTCTCTTTCCAATACCTTGCTTGCTCGATTTAGTATCAAGTCTGTAAACAGCAGGCACTAAACACCTAAAGCAGATCACAATAGTGCTGAAATACTAAAACAGTTACATCAGTGGTAGAGAACAATGTGCAGCAAAATGTGGTTGCCTACACTACCTTTCTAGCAATCTAGATTCAATGTACAATATTCATCAATGGAAGAAACATCGACAGGTGCTGAAACATGAGTGTTCACCTAGAATTTCTAGCATCTTAAAATGGCAAAACTGAAACAATGAAGTCATGTCGTCAAAATTGTTAGTAGGACTACAGTCCTGATAAAACAAATATGAAGACTGCATTCTCCATGGCACTTGCATGGCCTCCATCGAAATCTATGGGGCCCTCAAATAATTAGGGACATTAATGAGCGAAATCAGAATGGCGTTTTCACAAAAAGCTGATGTGCATTATTAGCAAGTCACGCACCTTGTTTTTTAACTGGAGGCCACTAACACTGCTGCAGAGTTTGCCGTCGAGCAGAGGAAGGTCGAACACTACGCAGATAAGAATGCGTGGTGGCTCTTGCTGATGTCGTGCACCTTGCCGTATCAGGGGCGATGGCGACGGCGACATCGGCATGTCCTCCGACACGGGCCAATCTGGCTGGGCTCTAGCGTCTTCATTCAGTTGACAGCACGACGGTGGCGATGGCCTCGTCTCCTGGCTGGCCTTGTCCCCAAAATACGGCGCAAATCGACGCCGCCTCCTACAAGGACACCCAACCATTCTTCATGTGAGCGAGGAAGGAGAAAGGAAAGAGGCGTCGCAGCGACCTGCATGCATAGCCGACATCTGGGACGGGCGTCGCATCAGCGAGCAAGGGGGCGACGTTCCGCCGGCAGGGGAGAGCGGTGTGACCGGGCGGCGTGGGCGCAGATCCAGGGCGAGGCGATGGAGGGAGCGAGGAAGAAGCGGGTTTTTTTTGGGAACTCGACGGAGGGAGCGAGGAAGAGCTGATAAACGTTGATAAACGCACCAGCCAACCACAGAAGACCAAAAGGAGGAAGGAGGCCGGGACACGCACGAGCTCTCGTGGCGAACGCAGACCGGGCACGATACAGTCACCACACCGTGGAGGCCGTCACGCGGCAGGCAGCCAGGGCCGGCCCTGACATTTTTGTGGCCCGGTTCAGAACAAAATGGAGGCCCCATTCACCATAAAAATACAAGATAATATTTAAAAAACCTAAATACTACTTTACGCCCGCGCAGGATCTAACTAATTGACATGCACACCCACATCCACCGTCCAGCCTGCACATGCTCATTCTCCACCACACATTTTGTGGAGCGCCTCTCCACCACTCCTCATTTCCCAATCACTCATCCTCGACCCCGAGCCATCCGCCGGTGCTGGCAGCCCGCATAGCCACACGCCACGCTTGCGCCACCGGAGGCCATGCCCGACGACCCATCGCCTCCACGCACCGACGACCCACCATCGCGCGGTGACCCACTACCTCCACGCACGACCACAGGCGAGCTGCTCCCCGCACCGGCCTTCTGTTGGGGGTCTGGACGGCTTCCGCTCCGACGCCGGTGAGGTAGGCAGAGGAGGATGCGGATCAGCCGGATCCGGCGAAGGCGGCCATGGATCCACACCAGGTAGGTCTGCTCCTCGACCCCCTCCACTGGAATTGAGAGATGTCTAGAACAATTAGTGTTAGGGTTAGCTGTAGAGTTTTTTTCGCGCTCAATTGGGGAGAGCACGGTTGGGTCAGCGTTGGATGCTTGCTCAATACCATTTGATGCGCACACATAAGGGCAGCGTCCACTGCGCATGCATTAGGGGCGGCGCCTGCGGCGCACGCACATCAGAGCGGCGGCGGCTGCTGCTGCTCTACACCGGCAGCCCACCTTACCTCGCCCAATGTTGTTAGTGTAAACATGTGTGCTTTTGAGACCTGCTGCTGCTACATTGGTGAGTTTATTTTGGGCTATCTCAGGCCTAATTTGTGCACACATTGAGTATTGTTTATGTATATTCGGCCATCTCATACTACAGTGTGGTAGTTTGGTGTGCTTGGTTGATGACATGTCGATTAGCTATTTGGCTACAGCTTTTCCATTTTCCTTTCAGTTCAGGTCCATCTTCCCCAGATCAGAGACTTAGAAATGCCTGCAATTCTCTATTGTTAGTACAAGCTACTCTGCTTGTCATTAACTCGACTTTTGACAGCCCCGTGTTGATAAGAGGGCATTAGATCACTAGATCCAATCTTCAAGTTCGTTGAGCATGCTTCCTGTCACATTTCATGGCAGGGTTAACAATTGATGAACGATGATTTTTGTAATGGCTGTGAATGCTAAACTGCAGGTTTCTGCATTTCCGATCTCCATTGAGATGAATTTGCACAGTCCTTGCTCTTTTGTTCAGTCCTTCCATGTGCTTTTTTGGGGGTATTTTATGTTTCAGATTAATTCATACTAGTGTTAATTCCTCTCGTACCTGTAATGTGGCGATGGGCTGACAGCTTGTACCCGGCACAAATTACCTGCATATCTAGCATAAGACTGGATCCATATCAGCAAATATAAATATCGCGGACCTTGACAGTGTAAATGAAAAAAAAAAAAAAAAAACTCACTTATTTTTGTATTTATATGTCCCTGTGACTACAAAATTAGGTGAATAAACAATTGATTGGAATATGGCTGTTGGATTAGCAATAGTTTGTCATTTTATTTAAACCAACATCTCGTCAAAGCGTTCTTTTTGAATATTAGTTTCACAAACTCTCCTATCGTTTGTAACCACTGAACACCCACATAAATGGAAACACTTGATATTATTGACGTATGTCATCAGTGGTCCATGGTAACTGATGCAGTGCTTGTGTTGACATGACAGTACATGCCTCAGAATCCAAGATTAGAAGATGATCTCCCAGGAAGGTTCGGACTTCTTTGTTCTCTCCCCCGGCGCTTGCTAAATCAGCCTGTTCGCGACCCCATGTTGGTAGGATGAGTATTGTCAGAGAGAAATGTGTTTGGGATGATGTGTGCTGCTTATGGACTCATGATGTGGTTAGGCATGGAAATCAGTTATAATAACGGTAAGTGTGCATTATGTGCTTTTCCTACCTGTTCACCTGTACTTGCATGTGTGCTTTTCTATCATTAATGCAATGTACCCTGAAGAAGTGAAGATTTATATGTTTTTAATTTTTTAAACTCATGTATTGAGGAGCCTAGTGCATGCACAACCGAACTTTGCATTCTTAGAGCTGTTGGTTGTTCACTGTTGTCAAATATATCCACTGTTATGTAATGTTTAGCTATCTCTATGATATGTTCATAAAACAATTACTTGCTCTATATCAATATGGCAGAAGTGGCGAATGTTTCCCCCTCCATTTCTTTTGGAATATCTGTAATTTACATACTGTTCATTTCTTTCCTTTTTTTGCAGGTTCTACTTTTATTTTGCTCTCATCTAGTGCTTTGTGTTTCATCTACAGATCTTCTGTGGCACTTCAAGTATGTTCTAGTTCCTTCCTCTTTCTATTATTGACTGCTAACACTTCAGCAAACATTTCTTTGATTAAATGGTTGCTATAATTTTTTAACAAATTTGTTGTCACTTTTATTTTGCTATAATTTTGATTAAATGGTTGCTAGTAAAACATTCTTTTGATTAAATGGTTGCTAAATCAGCAAGCAATTTTGTCATTTTTATTTAGCATTTTTGTGTCCTGGCTTCAGCATTTTCATGTTATGGCTTTAGCATTTTTAGTGTCCTAATGATTTGCCATTGATGATGATGCCAATCCATGATTCTGTACTAGAGGATAGGACTTAGACTACTTTGTGTATCTTTTAGATGACAAATTCTTAGTTAAAGACTACCATGTGTGATAATGACTTTATTTAGCCCGTTGGTAATTTTTTTTTTTTTTCCACACACTCGCACCCATCCGTCTTTAACATATGATCCAAATCACCTACGTTGATGGAAGCTTCTAGAAACCGGACTTATGAAAAGCCCACTCTATAGTATCTCTCATCTATCTCCCCTCTTTCTCTCCCCTTCCATGCGCTTGCCAACACCCCCTCGCCCTCCTTCCCTGTTGTGGTAGAGGGCAATGACGGGGGGCGTTATGTGTTTCTACAACTCCAACGACTGCCACATCAGGTGGTGCATCCATGTCTCCCTCCTGTACAAGGTTGCGACTCCTTCCACTTCATACCCCCTGAGCCGGCACCACGTACATAGCCTAGCTTGAACCTGTCCCTCCATTTTGTTTCAATGTATAGGCATACATAGAGCCAACTTATGCTAATTCAGCAAGCAACTTTTCACTTTCTGTTTAGCATTTTTGTGTTCTGGCTTTAGTATTTTCATGTATTGGCTTTAGCATTTTTAGTGCATCTGGATCTAGATGCTCCAATCCCTCCCTTTAGCATTTGTAGTGAGTCAGCAACCAAATCACTTGCACAACCCTTTTTTACAATCTCGTAGCTGGATCCAGATGCCCCTTGTCCCTACCACCAGATACTCTCCTTGCTCCAACCCGTGTAGTAATCTCCTTGTAAACTCTTAACGCTTCTCGATTTCCTGGATCTAGTGCACATGGTTATGCTTTGTCCTTTTGGTTTTGCCCAGCACATGATTGAGGCAAAATTCCAAATGTAGCTTTGTTTCATTTCTTACTGATCTTGCATGCATACATAATCCATGGATCCAATCGTGAGAATCTCATCTCTTTTTATCCTTATACATGTCACAGCTACAGCAGCAACCACAAAAGGTTGAAGTGAACACACCTTTGTTTTATTTGTTGAAATGGTTGCTGATTTTTTTTATTTGCACAAAAAGGATAAATATTAAGTGTGCTCACTATTGGATTTATTGCCTTTTTGGTTTTATTTCATAAGTCTGACTTCTCAAAAAAGTGGTTCTTAGCCTATGTAGTGTATATTGACTTTATTTGTTTGTTACCATAAAATACCCACAATGCACACCATAACTGCTTTGCTTTTCATACATAAATGCCTTGTGTATCATCCTAAATTGCTAGTTTTTATTCCCACATTACCTGTGCACCGTCGAGTTTTTAATGCCCTCCATGATCTTGTTGCAGCTTTTTTCTAGCCTTTTGTCTCCCAAACTCATCGAGTCCATTACCTCAAATCTTTTTTCCCCTTAGGTTTAGAACCACCAACTAGTAGTGTCCCCCTATGCGTGATCCGTTGTTTCCCATGGCCTCAAGCACAGGCAACATTACCTATGTAGTTTTTGTGTTCACATCTTGTTAGTAACACAACAAATCTGAATATTGTGAATTTTAGGAAACCATTCATATCTGAACACACCATCTGGCGGTGGTCGAGGTTGTTATCAGCACGTCTGAATACGCGAGTCACCTGATTCCTATCAAGCTAGCCCGATTGGAGAAATGTCTGCCAAAAAAGTACCCCATTCTCAGTATTGTTCCAACTTCCAAGTACACACCTTGCAATAGTTCTGTATTGTCACATTGGGATTTTTTTTCTAGTTGATAGAGTACAGGGCTCCTAAGTAATCAGATTATAGGTAACCATGTAACTAAGCTCACATGGCATGGTTTTTGGATTATTTTGTGAGAAAAACTAGCACTACTAGTAGTAATATACTAATTTGAATGCAATATTCATAATTTTTTCAGTTTAGCGTTTATTTAGTAACGACTAAGCAATTTATTTATTTTGCTCGAGCATTCATTCAGTTCAAGCTAAGCATTTTAGTAAAATTCACAATATTCAGATTTGTTGTGTTACTAACAAGATGTGAACACAAAAACTACATAGGTAATGTTGCCTGTGCTTGAGGCCATGGGAAACAACGGATCACAGACAGCGGGACACTACTAGTTGGTGGTTCTAAACCTAAGGGGAAAAAAGATTTGAGGTAATGGACTCGATGAGTTTGGGAGACAAAAGGCTAGGAAAAAGCTGCAACAAGATCATGGAGGGTATTAAAACTCGACGGTGCACCAGTGCACGTGGGAATAAAAAAACTAGCAATTTAGGATGATACACAAGGCATTTATGTATGAAAAGCAAAGCAGTTATGGTGTGCATTGTGGGTATTTTATGGTAACAAACAAATAAAGTCAATATACACTACATAGGCTAAGAACCACTTTTTTTGAGAAGTCAGACTTATGAAATAAAACCAAAAAAGGCAATAAATCCAATAGTGAGCACACTTAATATTTATCCTTTTTGTGCAAATAAAAAAAAAAGCAACCATTTTTCATTAACTTAAGAAGATGATAGAACATACTCCCTCAGTATTTCCTTTTTTCAGGTATGTTTTGCAAGGATCCTGTTTTCAAATAGTTATTATGTCCTTGCTCTTGTTGCTTTATTGATGGAATGATGACTCCAGCATAAATAGAAACATAACAATATTTGGCCATCTTGACATTGGACATTTGTCATAAAAGGTATCCACTAAGTAACCAAAGACTTGCACTTGATTATTTGCGTTTTATGCTCTATCTGGATGCCATGGTTAGCAATTGCTGGCATATCCTATCGGAATATGAGATGCTTGCTCTTATGCAGATCAAAATGGGGTTAAGTGTTTGCAGTCTTGTCATAAGCTATGTATGCTAGTCATAAATGGTATACATAATATGTCTAGTGTGTGGTTTGCAAGATCATGTTTAATTTGATTATTCTGTATAACTAGCTTACCAGAAGTAGATTTGTGGTGATAGAGTATTGGGTTTCCGTAGTCTGATTCGGGTCTGCAACTTCATCGACGTTGTTTTTAACCGGAAGACCTAGAGCTAACTATCGAGACTTTGGGCTATCCGGATCAAACATCTTTTCATCGATGTACGTGGCTGATATGAGAAGGACAGGCCCTTGACAGTGTCAGTCTCTCCACTTGTGTCCTCGAGTGGGTTTGAACCAGCATTTTTGCAAAATTAAGCAAGGGCTAAGGTTGTCTAGAAATTCCCTTCTCCTGATCCCACCTTCTGCTGGATCTTTTAGCACTAGGTATGCCCTTATCAGTTATCACTTTGGCTGATACGAGGTTATTCTTTTTGCTGAGTTCAACTCATTAGAAGTTGATTTAATTTGAGAAGATGGAGGGTTATATATAAAAAAATCCTTGAAAACTAAGTCCTAGAATCCTCCTCTTCATCACTTGTCCCCTTCATCACTTCTCTTCAAAACTTCTATTTTTTTTCTGCATGTTGCTGCATTGTGCTATGTAGAACTACAAGCACTGCATTTGAATGTAATAGTAGACAGGGAAGCTTCTGTCTTCCAATTGATTTTCACAAGTCACTTTCGCTACACTTGTAATCTAACCAAAGCCAAGCTTATTGATTGAGATATGATTTCCCATTTTATTTCATGAATTTTTGAAGAACATAATTTGGTTGTTGATCTGTGTTGTTGCCTTCTAGTGCAGAGGTAGCTAAGCTAACTTCCCTCCTGCCCACCTAGTCTTTATGCCTGCCAGCCTACAATTTAGTAATATGAGCTCCGCTGTTTTATCTTTACTTGCTTGTTGTATTGCGTGAGACTGCAAGACTTTCTCTGCTCATATCCCCCTGTTGCTTGAATTCTTCCTCTCTTTTTCTCATTTCTCTCATATTAATTTGGCAATGACAACAATAAGGGGTGGACAATTTTTCACTTCAATCGTTGTTCTTGCAGGTTGTGGACAACGACGGTAAGGCACCAGCAGATCCATTTCAAATACCCAGCTGAGTTGAAGACATGAAGAAATCTAATAATTTTGTGATTCTCGAGATGACTACATATAAGATTTGAAGGAATTCAAAAAATGATGTGTAGCTCATTCTGGAAGCAGATGACTGCAAATGAACCTTTAGACATATTGGATTTGAAATATTAATGAAGCAAATCTTATGTGTAGTGTTAAATAATTTGTAAAGTTATTGTGTTTCTTTATGTATTTCGATGTCGTTTAGCTTTTAGCTTTTTTTTTCTGTGTAGTTCTGATAATACGTGCAGTTTGAAGATGTCTAATACATTGCTGTTAAAATTAAAGTCTTTTTGTGCATGCTTGCTGTTATTTTAATACATTTTACTTCAATCTAGTCTTTTTATGCAAAAGAGATACTAAATTAGGTCGTAGCGTGTAAAAGGTATGTGCCTCCCTAATTTTGGCGGTAAAACTATTGGGCTGTTTGAAAATCCTTTCTCGCACGATGCTCCGGAGGCCCATAATACTGACTAATTATCATATTTTACTAAAAAGGGAAAGCGTGGAGTCATCTTTCTAAAAAAGGAAGTGTGCAGCCGGAAGGCTATAAAACTGCGCGTGCAGGCTATAGTCAAATCCTTAAAAAAAACAGTGTCATTAACCAATCTCACACTAACAAGTTTAAAATACAAAAGAGAAATGTCTCTAGATCATTTAAAACAATTTCTTCTAACAGTTCTAGATGCAAAATCGGTGATGATAGTGTCAATATCAATCTCATCCAGCAACCCCTTCTCAATGCACAAAAATAGACAAGTAGGAGGATTTTGAACCTTGATCGGTAATGGCAAATTGGCAATCAGGCACAAGCTAGACGCTAGCAGCAACCAGCGGCGGTGATCAGCAAACATGCCTGTCAGCAGATTACGCGGTGGCCGGCGGCGACCCAGTGTCTCGCGAGTCGCGTGAAGAAGTCGAGGAGGGCAGCTGGACGGACGGTCGATTGGTTTAACAGGCCTGCTATCTGCTATCTCGTGACTTGTGATTAATTGAAGCTTTGTTGATACTTGTGAGGCCTATTAGCACACTATTTTTTTTTGGCCCCCTAATTCCGGAGGCCCGCGGGTCGCACCGCTTGCACTGCCCAAAGGCCGGCCCTGCAGGTAGCGAGCCGCGAGCCGTTACGTGAACAGTAACACGAGGGCTCTGGTTGCGCGGATTCTACGCGCTATATGAAGTTTGAAATTCTACGCGCTATATGAACTTTCATATTCATATATTAGATTCTGCTGGTCCTCCGCCAGCAAGACATGTTCGTCCGCCGAATTTTGTAATTTTGTAGGAAATTTCATTGTTCAGTCTCACGTGTACACCGTCTGTTTTAGAATTTCTGCATCTTCACGTTCATATTTAAGCAATTCGTTCGTGTTTCAGTTTGAAATTTTGCAAACTACAGTATTTGTCTGGGAGTGTTGCATCATTAAACACCAGGACTACCTTGTACTAATATTTGATGAGGATTGAGGGATTAGGAGGACTGTAGTACTTATCTCTTTCTCCTGTGAGCAGAACCCAACTCAGTTACAAATTTGCTGTCAAGAGATATTGCCAAAGATTATCACACAATTATCTAAAACAAACCGCGGTAAAAATTCTCAGCTGAACATGATTAAAACACGATTGACAACAAGCATGAGTGCAGAGCAGCAGCACTTCCTGCTGGAAACAACACGCACGCCGTCACCAAGAGAAAGCAGACATTCCGAAATCCCAGCCCCGAGCTCAGTTACCTCGGGTGGTGATTATTTCTCTGCGTCGCCCTAATCACCGTCTGCCGAATTTTGTAGGAAATTTCATTGTTCAGTCCCACGTGTACACCGTCTGTTTTAGAATTTCTGCATCTTCACGTCCATATTTAAGCAGTTCGTTCGTGTTTCAGTTTGAAATTTTGCAAACTACAGTACTTGCGAGGGAGTATTGCATCATTGAACACCAGGACACCTTGTACTAATATTTGGGATTGAGGCGGGATTAGTAAGACTGTAGTACTTATCTCTTTCTGCTATATAAGAAGAACCAGGGACCTTAAGTTACCAACTTACCGTTTAGATATTGCCAATGGTTATCACAATTGTCTAAAACAAACCGTGGTAAAACTCTCAGTTGAACATGATTAAAAACACGATTGACAACAAGCATGAGGAGTGCAGAGCAGCAGCACTTCCTGCTGAAAACAACATGCACGCCGTCACCAAGAGAAAGCACAAATCTCAGCCATTCCGAGAAATCCCAGCCCCGAGCTCAGTTACCTCGGGTGATGATTATTCGCCGGAGTGGGACCATCACACGCTGCCGGCCTTTGCTCGCTCCCCGTCGCTCTACGCTTCCTCTGGTATGCCGTCCAGGGCGGGCCTCCAGTCGTCGCCGCGCCGCGCCCGCCCGCACCCTCCTCGGGCTCGGAGCGCGGCGGCGCGCGCGCCAGTACCTGCCCTTCCAGCGACACGGCCGTGACTATGATATGCCGGCGCCTCGGCGCGGCTCCGGCTCCGGCTCCGGTGCACTGCCTCCGCGTGACGCCCGCGGCGATGCGCTCCAGCTCGCCCCTGCTGACCACGATCTTGGCCAGGACGCCTTCGCCGCCTCGTGACACGACGGTGACACCACCGCCGCTGTGAAGCGCTTGCTGCCGACGACGCCGAGGGCTCCCGAAACGGAAGAAACAGCTGTGCATGCCGATGACGACTAGCAACAGGTACCTTGTCTGTGGCGAACCGCGAACCTGCTGTTCATGGCGCAGTTTGCTCGGGCCTATATATAGACGCGTGCTGTACGTACGTATCGGCCGTCGTGTTCATGGAATTGGATTGTTCTTTCTACGGCTGCGGCGCATCAAGATCACGACTTAATTCATGAGGCATGATCTGGCCGGCGGTTTGATTCGTCAGTTGACTTTCGGGATCGAGAATGAAGCTGGTGAGGGTCAAAATGAGGCGTTTTTGGCTCCGGTACACATGACTGATATGCATGGTTCGATGATTCCAGTATTCTCGAGTCTCGAAGGCCCAATGCCCATGGCTACTACTACGTGCGTGATGCCACGACAGGGCGGTTGTTGGCGCCGTTCTCAGCTAATGATTTGCATGCGTCGCCGCGCCACGGGCTTACCTGACGATAGATCATGTTTGTATTTGTAATAAGGAAGGAGATTGTTTCATGATTGTACATGCATCCTAAAACTGCTAGTCCAATGATAGATTTGCATTATTGAACTCTAAGTCTATCATGTATTAGTACTCCATATTCTCGTTTGTACTCTCCCATGCATTTCTTCCTAAAATAAGTGTCATTCTCAGTTCTTGAGGAGTTAAACATTTTTAGATAATGGATAACAATATCCGGTCTCTACATCCGGGGATGTACACAGCCAAATTGAGGAGTTAAACATGTAACTAGTAATCATTTAAATTCCTTGTATGTTGCTGTCAAGTATACAAACTTGGTGGATATGGATGTTTTGCTTTTATATTTGGGATAATTGCTTATTTGGTCCTGAAAATTTTTGTCTTGCTTATCTGACTCTTTTTTTTTTTTTTCGAAAGTTGCCAATTTGGCCTCAAAACGAAAAGTTTCTTTGTTATTTGGCCTTCCGTCCGTTTTAAGAGGTTAACGGTGTTAGGTGGCAGCTAAAAAGTCTATTTTACCCCCGACTGAAAAAAATAAAAACAGATCCAGCCGAGAATATATATTAGCGTTCGTGCATGACTAGTACGTAATGAGTACATAGTAAAGCGTAATGGTAATTCAGAGAATATATATTCCAACCGGTACAAGTTATGCTGCTTTCCAAATATACCGCTAGCAGCGCAAGCTCACAAGAGGACCTATTTGCAGAAGGATGATGAGGAACATAGAACACAGAATGCTCCTACTCAAGGTAATAATCCTAGTTTTGCAGGCAGGGAAAGATTGGCGATTACAGAACAGGAAGCTAACATGACAGGAGGAGATGCTCTGGAAATCAATGAGATCCAGCAAGACACAGGTATAAATCCTTCTTATGTGCAGGAAGCTAACATGACAGGAGGAGATGCTCTGGAAATCAATGAGATCGTGCAAGTCACAGGTATAAATCCTTCTCATGTGCAGAATGTCGACAGGTACCTTGTCTCTTGCCCTTCAGCGGAACAGGGTCCTCGGTGCTACACGGATGCAGCCAAATTTGCTGTGCAAACACCACAACATGGCAACATTGCAGGTTTAGGGATATTCTTCGTCGACACATCTTCCCAGCCTCCGATTAGTTTCTTTGTAAAAGCAGGTATCCAGGTGAACAGTTCCATCTTCTTAGCAGAAACGGTAGCAATGCATCTGGCAACCACTCTGGTTGCCAGAATGGGTCTACACGGCACCAACTTCTTCACCGACAACATGCAGCTGGTGCACTTCATCAACTCAGGGAATCAAGACAACCCTCCAGACTAGAGAGCAAAACCAAACACTCAGATGGTCACTACTATGTTGCAGTCTTCGAGCTCTTCTATTAGAAGAATTAGAAGAACACAAAATATGATGGCTGATTCATTGGCAAAGCAGGCTTTAAGCTCTCTGGTAGCTGGAAACTGTGTTTTTTTCAGGTTTTTGTGCTAACCCAGCACACACTCATGCATGCCCACTTGGAGGCAATGCAAGATGTAACTATAGACAATGTTGTCCTCTAGCAGCCAGTTGCTGCTAATTAATATAAATCTCTGTTTCTCGTCAAAAAAAAAAAAATATACCGCTAGCAGGAATAGGTAGGGTGCTTGGCACGTATGAGATGGATGTTTTTTGTTTTTGAAATTTGAAATAAATAATAGGCATGCGAGGTCGCAAGGTCACCCTTCCCATGCATGCATACGAGCTAAGATACACTGGACATGCATGACCAAATTTTAAGATGGGATTGACGAAACGTGATCTGTCCGTGTCCTGCTGGTCCGGCGATGATGTAGAGTCCGCGGGGCCGTCACGTCCATGGCCGATCGTGGAACCAAAGGATTACGTGTATATATATATATGAAGCCATGGCCGATGACGATCGGCTTAGTCCGCAGGCCAGAGAAAGAGAAAAAGGCCGGTGAAGAATGGCATGCACGCACGGCTCACACACCCTGTTTTTTTTAATTTTTTTCAGCCAGAGATAAAATGGACTTTTTAGCTGCCACTTAACACCGTCAACCCTTGAAAACGGACGGAAGGCCAAATAAGAAAGAAACTTTTGTTTTGAGGCCAAATAGGCAACTTTCGAAAAAAAAAAAAAAACCAGATAAGCAAGACGAAGTTTTTTCAGGACCAAATAAGCAACTATCCCTTTATATTTTCCAACAGTTCAAGCATAATGCAAGCAGAAACCAGCCCAGTAGCTAGTAGGGAAAAAAAAAATCCTTTGGCCCAACATCTAGTATATTCACTGGCCTAATTAGCTAATTTTCATTTTTCGTCTTTGCTTGTTTTTGTTTTCAACGCAAATATCTTCTTTGCTTTTTTTCACCTACCTTTTTCTAGTGGTTTCTTTATGCAATACGGCGAGCAAATCATACAAGTACAAACCCGTGGAAAAAAAAATGCTGCCATGCGGAAAAGAGGAAGCTAGCCAGCTAGGTGAGAGTGTTAAGAAGAAAATGGTTCTAGAATCAGGAGGAGTATTCCATCTTGTCAAGAAGACTGTTCTAGTTTTATGAGAAACCAATTCCGGACGTGGAAATAACGTTCAACTTGAGAAGAAAAAAATTACAAAAGTATAATAAAAAATTCTGTATATATATTGGACACATCACTAATAAATCATACAACTTGTGGAACAAAAATTCTGTGCGCCTGAAACAAAACCTTATTGCGGATACATGATCAAGACTATAAAAAATTGAATATTGGTTGCTAGAACATAAAGCTCCCTAGGATAAAATCTATCAATTCACTTGGATTCAAATTCTTGACTTGGGAGCGAGGAGTATCAGTAGCTAGTATGCGATACTGCCAAACTTGATCAATTTTGAGACTTGCGTTGCGGGTCTAAATGCATAATCATCGTTTTGAAGGTTTCTATACGAGCAGAGTAAGTATGTGTGCATGTTTGTGAGGGTCTTTGTCTGACTAAAAGATATGAAAGGTAAAAGAAAAGTGTTGTGTAATAATAGACGAAAAATAATAAATAAAAGAAAGAAAAATAAGAAAAGCGAGAAAGTGGACCGTGACAACGCCCTGATCTCTGCCTGCCTTGTGCCCGCTGGCTGCACTTGTCAAATCTCAAACCGTGACGTGGGTAACTCCGGAAGCCCGCGGGCCGCGAAGACTAGGAACCCCAGTGAAACGCGGGAAGCCTCTCGCAGTCGCAGATTCGCAGGCCCCCATTTATCCTCGGACGCATACGAGCTAGCCCGCCCGGCGCCCCAGAATCCGCCGCAGCAGCGCCGCCTGGCGTTGCGTGCTGCCGTGCGGTGCACCCCTGCTACTACTTGCCACACAACCTAACCTGGCCGGTGGGTGGAAGCTAGGCGACGGCACTGCGGCCAACGAGCACCGTTGTCGCATGCTTCGCCGCTCCGGGCAACCCCGGGACGTCCTGTCCTCGGCTATACACTTTGGTCAGGCTCTGATCTGATCTGGTTGTGGTTTCCTTCTTCAACGCATCCATCCATCAATCACATGCGTTTGCGTGCCATTCCTTTGCATATAACATTATTGGTCGCAGTGGTGCAAGTGCGGTCGTACGAGGAGCAGCAGCAGGCAGTAGGCACCGATCGGACGCAGACGGAGCCCACGTAGTACTGAGCGCAGCTGCAAATGCAAATAACGTACGTACGAGCACACACAACCAGTGGACAGGCGAAAGCGAGCCCAGTGCGTGCCTCCTCGGTGCCCAGGCCAAAGTTAAAGGAGTGGACGAGTGGTTCTAGCTATCTCATATGCATGCCCACTAGCTAGGTAGAGTACAAATCAAAAGATCCGCCATCCCCAACCAACTACGGTGTACCAACTATAATTCAACCGTACAAGATGCGAGGGATCGACCAGCAGCAGATGATACTTGTAAGGGGTCACATCTACATACAGTATCGCTTTTATTTACAAAAGTAAGAGACGCTTTGCATATGCTTTTCCAAAATAATTTTTTTTTTTAAAAAAAGAACAATGGTTCTCTATATACTTTACTGACGATGCTTGTCGCTAATATACAAGCTATATATATATATATATAGCAGCTCAGCTCATGCCGGCCGTCCTCGTGGATGTACCTTGCACGTTTCAAAGATTTCAAAAAAGGTAGCTGCCGCTGATATCTCCACCGAATAACCAGTTAAATATGGTGGTGAAAGGCACCACCAGCAGCAGCGCCAATTCTTTTCTCGCTTGGTGAGCAATGCAATGCAAACAGATTCTTATTGCACAGCACTGCTTTCTACCCTGCCTTTTTCGATCTTTTCCCCCCTTGGTAGCTACTGATCCTTTTTTCTAATTAATTTCGATTCGACGGGCTAACCTTTCAAGAAAATGTTACCCAGATCCGATCCGCAAGATATCATATATGCTTTTCCTCTGCTGGGCTCAGCTGTGGTGGACTTTCCTTGCTTGTTGGGCTAAGCACATATCGACCGACCGGTCGTCCACGATCTATCCATCTCTCTTGGATCTGTCTTCTCTCCGGCCTCTCGGTGACATCTGAGACGTACGTAGTACGCTGCTATAGCAGCTAGCCCTCAAAGCCAGTACTAGCTAGCTATAACCGGCCTTCGTCTAAGTCACTCATCATACAGCACACAACACAACACTTACAAAACCAGAAGGAAGGAGTGAACCTAAAGCTTATATTAGTATATAGTATATATATATATGCTGCAGAAGGGAGGGCAAGAAATAAATAGAAGAGCGAGAGGCCGGGTATATTAATAAGGAAAGAGAGGATCGCGCGCCAACCAAGCTAGGAACTGAAAGTGATGACGATGGAGGCCGCAGAGCTCGCGGGGCTGGGGCACCTTCTGGTGTTCGCCTTCCTCTTCTGCTTCTCCATCTTCATGGTGGCCCCGGTGATGACCGACGTTACCATGGCGGCGCTCTGCCCGGGCCAAGACGAGTGCTCCCTCGCCATCTACCTCACCGGTCTCCAGCAAGCGGTAAGAAGCTTCTTCATCCTTCGTCCCTGCTTCAAATTCGTTCCCCAATTCGCCTTGCTCACTGCACATATGCTTCTTCACTGCGAGCTAGCTGCTGGGTGCTCTGCATGCATGCGTCTCTGTATTTTGATTTCGTTCTTTATGCAGCTGTTCAACCTTTGACAGCCTCTACGTACCTAAGCTTAGCAATCGATAGCAGCTGCTGCCTGTGTTTTTTTCTCTTTGTGTACGGTCAATATGAGCGACAAATCTTTCACTTGTTTCTACAAAGCTATTGATTATAGCACGTACGGTACGATGGTTGCTTTGCTTCTTAGTCTTGGTTCCACTTGAGAGCCCTTGCGTGCATGGGTATCGTTGGATTCCCTTAATCCATATGTGTCCAAGTGGAACATAAACTAAATTCCACTCTAATCCACACCAACACATGTTGATTGATCTAGGTGAATACAACAACGTCTAAATAAGACATGAGTGTTACCTGAGCTCGAAAAAATGCCTCATTTCGGTCCATGAACGGACATGGAGATTTAGGAAGTGAGCAAGACCATGCAGTGGGATATGATCGACACCTGGCCCATTCATTCGCATCAAGTTTCTTAATTAGCTCCCCCCCTGGACACTACTGTCTACATCAGTGCCCTGAATTAACTGGCTCCTACTAGTAGACACACAAAGCAAGCCAGATGTGCCGGTTCACAATTGGCAGAGAGTGCGTCAAGTGAGGTAGACTGGACGTGAGAGAGCGTCAGCTTCAGCTGGCTCCGATCCGTGCGTTTCGCCGGGACCCCGGCGGCGTGCTTTACCTTTCAATGTGCGCTCAGCCGAACAGCACCATCGATGGTGAATCGATGGTGATGGCACTGTAACCGCCATGCCGGTCGCTTTGCAAGCCTTGTGCGAGCAACAGCCCATTATACTGTACGTGTCCTCTTGTCGGCTGTCGCCACCGGTCGTAACTTTCTTTACAGCACTGCGCCCGGCAAAGGCGCCGCCACGGTCGTCGTACTGGCACGTCACGCGGCCGGCCGGCGATTTCCACCGCGCATGCAGAGGCAGGAGACTTTGCTGAAATCTCAAGTTACAAACGCCGCACCGACCACCCTTGTTTACCCTTTGTTGTTCTCCCGGCCAAATGTCAAAACTCAAAAAGCGAAAGAGACACCTAGCTAGGACGTCTCGAAGCTGGTAAAAACGGGAACAAAAGTCGTCGCCTAGGACTCTACTGGTACCCGACTGGGAGTAACATTTCAATAAAAAAGAGCGTGGTAAAAAGCTTGTAGTAATGCCTGTCAAATTTGCCGGAAAGGCGACGCATGCATCGGCGGACCACCGTCCGCCGCACCTGTAACCCGGTTGTCCAGTTGCTCTCGGAGTCGTAGTACTCGGAGCACAGGGAGAGGGAAAGGGAGGCGTGCCGGCGACACCACTGGATCCGCCACTGCCCACTACTGCAGCTGCAGTCTCCACAAAAATCATGGTCTCCAAGGCATGCCGGCGACACCTCTCGATCCGGTCCACTACTGCAGTGCAGCTGCAGTCTCCACAAAAATCATGGCCACGCGACGTGATCCGGCAGTTTCCGCACCGTTTGATTCTAAATCTGAATTCTAATTCTGGAAGGTCACCGTTTCAGTCTGAACCTGAATTCGAATTCTGAAAACATGCGTGTTCGTTTCTTTCTTTCAGGTTACTGGCCTTGGCGCGCTGGTCCTGACGCCGGTGGTCGGGAACCTGTCCGACAGGTACGGCCGGAAGGCGCTGCTGGCGCTGCCCGCGACGGCGTCCATAGTTCCTCTCGGTAATTAATCCATCACCGATTAACCATCTTGCGAGCGACCAGTAGTGTCTCCATCGATCTCTCTGGTGATGTGGACTGAAGGTCGTTGTTTACCATTACGCACGTAGTACTTATTCTCTTCTTGTTCCGTTGGATTATATATATATAAATCATCAAGGAATCCTGGCGTACGGCCGGACCAAGGGCTACTTCTACGCGTACTACATAGCCAAGACGCTGACGGCGATGGTCTCCGAAGGCACCATGATGTGCCTCTCGCTTGCTTACGTGGTATCGTAGAGTACCATCACTATCTCCTCATCATCTCTGCCTTGATCGATCAATGCAAGCTGCCGTCGTCGTCGTCACCAGTTGACAGGCCTCCCGTGCTCTGCTCGCTCGCAGGCTGACAGGGTGCCGGAGACGCGGCGCGCGGCGGCCTTCGGCGTCTTCTCCGGCGTCTGCAGCGCCGGCTTCGTCGCCAGCACCGTGGCAGCGCGCTTCCTCCCCGCCTCATCCACGTTTCAGGTCGGAATGCATGCTCTGATGCAGTTTCTGCCACCCGATCGATCTCCGGCAAACCAGCAAGTAACCAGCGCGCAGCGTGCGTACGTGTGCTTGCGCTGCAGGTCGCCGCAGTGGCAGCCGTGGTGGCGGCCGTCTACCTCAAGGCCTTCCTTCAGGAGACGGACGGCGGAGCCTCCGTATCCTCCTCTTGTAGCAGCAGCAGCATTGGCAGCGACGAGGAGGCCTCCCGGTCGCTCTGCCTTCCTCCAGCAGCAGTAGCAGCAGCGAGGAATCGTCGCCGAGGCTTCCGCCACTACGGAAGGCGCCGTCGCTGTCGGAGCTAGCAGCCATTCTTACCAGCAGGTGACGTCTGAATATACTGTCTCCTGATATAAACTGATACGACTCTTGATATATTTTTTTGCCCCTTTAACTAAAAGTAGTAGTAATGGGTTGGGTATCTGCAACAACCTGAATTGCAAAGCATATGCCTGTCCTATTTGTTTCAACTTATCAGCAAAACAGCATGAGTCGGGTTATCAGCCGCAGAAATCATCATATATGTATATATATATGTAACTTTGCCGAAACCCACCGGTTGGAGTGTAGGCCTACACGATCAACTTGCACTTGGTAAAATATCTGATTCTGTTCCCGTTCTTAACAACCCCCGCTGAACTATTTAGATGAATGATACACCCGCTGATTGGCAGTCCATAAGTTTCTTTCAGAGAACAACACAAAGTGAACTGACGTCTATCCTATTGCCTATGAGCCACAACAGATGATTAAATAAGATTTTTTTCCCCTCTCGCGATTAGGCAGAAGAGATGCGTATCATTGTAGTAAATTAAAAGTATATGGTCACCAGAGAATGCTGATTAATAAATAAGAATAAAACTTCATATGTCTCTATCTCAATATTCCATCCTGAATGCTCCAAACAACTTTTCTAAAATGGAGAATGCTCTAAACAACTTTTGCAGCAAAACCTTCTCGAGGGCGGCCGTCGTCACATTTTTCCACAGCCTTGGTGAGACAGGCTTACTAAGTACACTACTGGTACACACCTCTTTTGCTCTGTCACAAAGCACACGACATTACAGATGAAGAGTATGCTTAATATCTATCTTGGACCAATCTCATGACATAAATATTATGCTGTTCTCCTGAAAGAATTCAGTGCGTGAACTCATGAGCTAAACTTATCATATACTCTTCCTAAGAAATCAAACAGTTACAGGTTTAACTAGTTTTATAGAAAACAGTATCAATGTATGTATCTCTAAGGAAGTTTATTATGAAAAAATATATGACACGATTAAACTTACCATACTACTTATTATGCATCATAATGTTGGACTTTTTTATATACTTAGTTAATAAACTTAGAATTGTCTGGCTCGTTGCAAAGCGAGATTACCTTTTTTTTTTTTTCTATCTTAGGACAGAGGAGTATGGTACATCTAACTGACGGGCTGTGCTCAAAAAAAAAAAAAAAAAAAAAAAAAACTGACGGGCGGTTTATTTATTTTGAAGTTTCTTCTAATTCTTCTTCCCTTTGGGCTGCAAAATGCAGTATTTCCTGAAGGCAAAATTCCATTATAGCAAGAACCAGTATGCCAATTTGCTACTTATCATCGGCATTACAGGAAGCTTCTCGCAGGTATTACAATTTTATCTTGAATGCCTTTATGTGTTTCCATCGAAGTGCTCAAATTTGCTTTGCTGCGTCTAAAGCCGTTTAAGAATTATGATGCAGCTAACTGTGATGCCACTCCTGGTGCCAAAGCTAGGTGAACAGAAGCTACTTGTCATAGCACTTATAGCGAGCTGTGGGCAGGTAAGGATGCTGCTTTTGCTGGTGTACTGCATATTTGTCTCTGGTTAAATTCAGCTATAATAATTATTTGATTTGCTCCGTCTTCGATGCTGCAGGCATTCCTATACAGCATCGCATGGTCGTTCTGGGTATGCCTGTGGATCAAGTGACAATGTTTTCTATTTCTCTCTGAGTTTGTTCTAAGTTTCACGTTGTGTGCATTGTTTTTTTAAGGTCCCCTATCTTGCCGCAAGCTGTGTAATATTAAGCATGTTGGTCACACCTTGTGTAAGTGATTCTTATTAAAGACGCCCTCTATCTAGCTTGTTTCTGGTTCATTGCGACATTTGAACAGAACTTGTTTTGTTGACTTTTTCAACAGATAAGAAGCATCGTATCAAAGAAAGCAGGGCCTTTTGAACAGGTAAAATACATGGGTCAATATAAGCAACTGGTAGTTTCCGTCAATTTCGTCCCTGTATATACGAACTGAGTTTCTTCAGAAATGAAATTGAAAGCTTCTTATGTTCCACCACCATGACTCCTTTTGCATCATTTATTTAATTTGTAATCAAGGGAATGGTCCAAGGGTGCATCACTGGAATAAGCTCAACTGCAAATGTCATATCTCCTCTAATTTTTGCTCCTCTCACAGGTATATGCATGCTTGACATTGTCTTATTAACTTATTAGCACAACTAAACTAAGAACTTAATTCCTTTATCTAAAAAAAAACTAAACTAAGAACAAGTTAAGCTCTTCAAATTTTGTTTCCCATCCTAATTTGTCTCCATTTGGCTCCACAGCCTGGTGTCTATCAGAAGCTACGCCTTTCTACTTAAAAGGTTTCAGCCTTGCCTGTGCAGGATTTGCAACGGTAGGTTCCAGTTGAATATGTTCATTGCTACAAAAAAAAATGTTTTGTTCATTGATATCAACTTCCTGCAGCTGGTAGCGTTTGCAACGAGCATAAGTATGAGGCCAGCTGAAGTTCAGCCAGATAGGAAATAGATGAGCTATTGACCTCTGTATTATGGATAAAAGAATGTAGATGCATGCCTGTAAATAGTCTTTACATCCTACACTTGGTCTTCTACTACCATTTTACCATTCAATGCCAAATGTAGTAGTATTGTATAGCTCCCTTGCTGGGCCAAATTATTAGTTGATCAACATTGTACAGCGGCCAGCGGGTAGTATTGTAAATATCAGAAAGACTTCAGATGCTTGAGTACATTCATACTTGAAACAGAACTGCTAATTCTTAGCCTTGTAGGGAACGTACGTAAGGCTGAAATAATTCAGCATTCAGCAATGTTGTTACTAATTGCACTGAGCAATTCCACTTTTTCAGTCCTGATTCTAATGTGTATCAGTACACAATATAGCAGGTTTTAGAAAACAACAAGCAGATTACTGTTGGGACTAAAGCTGAGGCTGGACACGGAGTCACCCAGGTTCGGCAGTATCTGCATTTTTTCAAGAAAACATAGATGATTCGAGATGCTACAGTAGAGGCATACTCTTCACGATACTGCATCAAATTTACACAGCGGAGCACCTCGAATGACTTGTTCGGATTGGGGTTCGCGGCGAGGCTGGTTAGACTCGCTATCTCTTTCTACTACGCCTGGAGCAGATCGGTGCCCAGCTGGAAGGGAAGGGAAGGGGGTCGAAGTACCTGGTGGGTGCTCGTCGCCGGCGAAAGGACCAACAAAACCTCAGCACCTGGCTTAGGTCGGCGGCGTCGGCAGGGTACCAGTCGTCGGAGAGCCAATTGGCGAGAGGCAGACAGAAACAGAACGTGCAGGTGCCGGTGTGAGAGAGATTGGAGGGAGGGAGGAAGGAGATCTGACACCCTGGGCCCATGAAGTGGTGGATAGCTCCAGGGACTTTATTCGATATAGGAGCCCACGTTTGTAGAGTGGAGCTCTCCCAAACAAGTCGCTACATAACGAACTTGCGATGAGGGTGATGAACAACTATTAGTTAACAAAATGATGAGCATAAATTTTACAGACTTGGTCCACGTTTAATAAGACTTTTTGAGTCAAATTCATTAAATGATTATAATAGTTGCACATCTCGGTGTCTCTTTCGGACCTACTTGTTCACGTCCGTTCTAAATTTATAATGTTCCTTTCATTTCTTATCTTTTTACTATTTACTAATTTATTTACCTTCGTAGCTGCTACAATTGATTCTTGAGAATTATAAAGGCGAAGCCTTGCAAAGTCGATTTTTGCAGAACCGGCGATTGCTCGCTTTCTCGGTTCATTGAAATCAGAGGGTTATTAGGAGATCAAGAACCTCAAATGATCAACATTTCAGCACTAAAATCACAAAACCAGAACAGATAGTGATCTTAGTTTGCAGCTAATGTGCGTGAAATGTATTGTCTAATAGTCATTATGTCCTTTGTAAGCTGCTGCAAGTTAAAAAAATGCATCTGCCTAATGGATTTCTTTTGGGCGACAATGTTTTACAAAGGATTGCAACACATATTGTCTCCCACATTTTTTCGGCTATGACAGCCCGCAGAAATTAGTTTACATGTTCCAAAGTTTCTAACAAAAAGATGTCGAACCATGCGGCATGATAATGATTCAAGTGACTAAAGTCAACTCACATGTGACTTAAAAATGAAGATGCATACATGTGGTGATCCAACAATGGTTTCTGGACATTGAGTTTTACCGGCTCCTAAATTAAACATAGTCACAATTTTAGCTTTGTTAGAGCGTCCATTTGGTTTAAGCATATTAAAAAGCTTAGGATAAAGCCTTTTTAGCTCATGTGTCTTTCTAGAGAACACTGTGCTCCGAGTTCCACATGATGTAATGCTCTTTTTATCTACCATATGCCCCGACGCACGACTATCTAATGAAGTCATATTATTAAGCCTCAATTCAGCACTCATACTCATTCAGGAAATTAGGGGAAAAAAAGTCTCTCTTTTGTAATCCGTATGACTGCACTGCGCAACAAACAACAACAAAGCTAGATTATTGCAGTTGAGAAGAATAAGAAACAAAAAGGCACTCTCTAATGTCCTCACGTTCCAATCCATCAGGTATTTTGCAGGGACCAAACACATTTCTCACACGTCAACACTCCTACACCATTTCCATATAAATAGGTTGTACAAACTAGCAATGAAACGAAGCTAAAAGAGTCCTACAAATCATCATATGACATTAAGTCCTGCTACTACACGCGAGAAAATGGACATCAAGGTAAGCTTCACAGGAATGAACCACAATTTTTTTTTGACAGACTATTAAATATGTGGTGCAATACCATTGCAAATTTTCAAAAGATAGCACAGAAATTTGATTAGTCCAACTTTTCTATTAAAATATCCTATTAAAAATATACTTTTAACATAGAAAAGACAAGCTACTAGATCGTAGTTGTTACTGTTATATCATCCATGAAAGTGCGATAACTTATTACTTTGCATATTTACAATTTCGAAACGGTCCTGAAAGGTGGACAATAGATCGGCTAAAAGGTGGACAATAGATCGGTTGATTCAACATCGTTTCCTCTGTTCTGATACCAGTATGTGTTGGATCAACACATCTGGTAAGTCAAAGCGCCCGAACTTGGCTCTTCTTTTGAGAGGTCTCGACCGGAGTCGCCAAACAAGGGAGGTAATCAAGAAATTGTAAATGTTCAAATTTCATATATGAAACAAAAATTGATGATGTTGAACCGGAAGACGAAATCATGGAGAAAGTAGTGATGTACAATAGCCTCCAACACATATGGCATCCCGACCAACAGATTGCCACTTTGTTGCTCCACTATACGGAGAAGGTTGGCGGAAGGTAGAGATGATAAGGGGAGACATAGATGGTTAGAAGATATTACCTCATCAACATTTAGCACGGGCGCCCGCTCAATCGTAGAGGGAGTCCAAACTTTTACATCATCATTATCAATTCCACTGCTTGCAATTGTCATAGCATGAGGATGAGGCTCAATTTAATTCACAATGCACTCATCACCCTCTATGGCTTGTAGAAACGTCATCTCTCTTTCTCCAAATAAACATCCGACCACAGTCTGACCCACTAGCAACATATTCATCATTTGGCCCAAATGAAAGTCATACATTTCACGGTTTCACAATTGCGATGACCAGCATATACTTGAGGTGGAGGTTGAGAAACATCATGTCCAGATGGGGGGCGTACGACTGACCTCGGAACCGGCCGCGCGGCGGGTGAAGTGTCGCGGTGAGCCTGGGTGCCTCCACGGGCTGCGCATGGTGAGCAGCACGAGTTCTTGAGAAGGGAAGGGGGCGCGAGCGCCGAGGAAGCTGCGGTGTCGATTGGGGGAGGGAGGCCGTCCACGCTCCCGTGCGTGGGGGAGGTTACACGCTGCCGACTAGCCGAGAGGTTACACGTGTCAGGGGAGACAACGTCTCACGGACTACGGTTCGTTGGGCCGAATCGACCCCACCGTAAAAACATTAATACCTTTAGTTTATTATGTGATCACTATGGCAAACATTGTGTATTTATTAAATCTAAATAATACTATTAATCTTTTAGCAGCAGTCAGTGTATGTAAAATTAGCACGATGATTTGTGCTACATTGTAGACAAAGTATTTGATAGTAAAAGTTAGATGTTATTTAGCGTCTTATTTAAGAATCATCAAAAAGCTAACCTTAAATGCTTGTGCAAGTAGGAGGAAGTGAACACTACACACATTCAGTCTTGAGCTTTTCTATTTGTGTGGACCTTATCCATTGACATGTCGTCAACGTGACCATGTAATTTTCTTGTCCTATCCAACTTCCTCCATTGTTCCTTGCCTCCATCTCCATCTCCATCTCTGCCGCTAAATTAAGCAAGAGGTCAGCAACAATGTCACGAAGTGACACGTGTGTTCAGTCTGCCTTTAACCTCCCTGTGTCTCAACGCTAGGTGGGTGGCCCCGCCAGGTCGACGCCGCACTCAGCTTCCACCTGGCACTTCGTGTCCACATCGAGTAAGCACGCCTTCCATACCTCAACTTCCTCCACCTGGCGTCGTTGAAGTTGAAGGTACCCAGCGGTCGCACGCTGATGGATGGGAATCGCGCCCGATGTCTCCTACAGTCGTGTTCGGATGGCCTCAGCCGCGCGCCCCGGCCTGGCGGCGTGCCTGCGCCCAGCGATTCCTTCTCGTCGCTTGATCGACAATGGTCGTCTTCTCTGCGTGCCCGTGCTCAAGTTGATTTGTAGGGGCGGGGCAAAGCTAAGCCGGTAGGTTTTGGTGTTCTGATTTTGTTTGAGGCCGTGTTGATTTGATCCTATGCTTTAGTGCCTCTGATTATGGATATTTACTTTGTATTTGGACTTGTATTTGGATAAGGAATTGGTTTTAGATGGATACTCTATTTTGCAGCGGATGCTCTTGACTTCTGAACGAAAACAGAAGCGAGGATAGGCTGGACGATAGAAATTTTCACTGTTTATTAGTAGGTAAGATATATTTGTAATATCCATAGGGAAGCGAGGAAGACAATTGAGAGCAATCGATTTGACTAGAGCTTGATCACAATTCATTGTTGATCTCGTTCAAGGCTTTGTCAACAGAGATTTAAGGTTCAATTGGGAACTCAAACTTCGGCGAAACAATTCTGTGTGCCCATTATACTTTGTCACGATCTACTTTTGGGCTATGCTTACTCTTCATTTAGAAAATCTTAGTGCACTACAATGTCAAGGATGAAAGCAAAGAAGAAAAAAAAAGGAGAAGTTTGGAGCTGATTTCGCACAGCTTGCAAAGATATTGCTGGTAATTGCTTTGTGTTGCAGATTTAAATCCATATATACCTTACTAGCACTCTTTGATTTCAATGTGAACTTTTTTTAGTAGCGGGGTTTATACTCTGATTTAGTTTTCCAAGCAATAGAAAAACTTGATATACCTTTCGGTTTTTAGGTTCTAATTAATTTTCAGAAACTTCCATTATTCACATCATCAATATGACATCGGTACTTTCAACGGTGATGTTAGTAATACTCGTATCTATTGAGGACACCACCAATGAAGGCTAGTGCTCTAGTATAAATATAGTGATCCATAGATTCGAAAATGCTGAAACTAATATGGAACAATACAAACTATTACTACTTGTGGTTTGCACATAATTTTTTTCTATGCATCATGCCTCACTTTTATTTCTCTCTCTTCTTTTTTAGCATATATAGCACCTAAGTTTTTTTTTTATCCGATCCTACATGGCCCTTGTGGCTACAAGTTAAACAACATTGACGAAGGCCTTAGTCATACCAATATACATGTGGTGTAACTAGTTTATTAAAATTTATTTTAACATACATTGTTATTAAAAGAATATTTCTTTTTCTAATAAAATAAAATAGAAGTACTCCACACAAGAGGTTATCTTCGCAAACAAACTTCATTCCAAATGAATCCATAGTTTCACACTGCTTTGGGTACGAAATAGCAAATATAGGTTAAATAAAGTGTTGCATCCAAGAAACACAAAGACTAAGATTCCGAGAGCAGACGAAGAGCGGACGGCGAAAAGAATCTGTTCAAGAAATATGTTTTTTTTTGGAGCCGGTTTAAGATTAGACATGGTGTCGGTCAGGGATTGCATTATTATTAAAAAAAAAAAAGAGTACGCATGATGCGTTTCATCTTTCATCTACCTTAAATTTCTCAGGATTTAAGAAAAAAATGAAAAAAAGGATTTAAAAATGAAAACAAATGGAGATGCGGGGGTCGATCCCCGTACCTCTCGCATGCTAAGCGAGCGCTCTACCATCTGAGCTACATCCCCGAGTTATTCATGTTTTGATCTAATTTTTATGTGACAGCGACAGGACTGTCACTCTAGACTAGACACAAGTTTCCATCAGCGCTTCGGTTATCTGGCACCAGTAGGATGCGTGATTTGCATTCAGCCTGGTACACGGAGAAACCATGTGCCTTTGAAGGGAAATTATAATAAATGTTTGGAGAGAAGAAACGAGCAAGAAGCCCATGGCCATGGATTAGAAGACACAATTGTTTCTCTCAGTTTCTTCCGGATCATCAGTTCATCCCAAATGGCGACAGCTTCAGTCGTCGTCCTCACTGGAGCCCAATTGCGCAATCACCACTGTATCTACATTGTCTAATTAATCAGTGGCGCCCCATTTAATTTCCCTTGATTACCCGGCTGATCTGCTGCAATAGTCTTCACCATCTGAATTGGCTACCTCTCTCCTTCTTTGACCAATTTCTACTCTTGATTAAGTCTGTAACATCAACACTAATCTTTTCATTAAACAGGTACTCATAGTACGTCTGTTTACACGATGGAAAAAAGATGGTCAGATTATGATAGTTTTCTTGGATTCACAAATTGAGATCTGAATTTGCTTCCATTCTTTTGGGTGGGAACACATGACTGGATTGCAGGTCATGGATCGGACTCTCATGGGTCGACGGTGGCCTGTCTGGAAAGGAAAGAAACAACAACTAGAAGTTACTTCCTAGTTGGATTGGGGCCATTGGGCTGTGGCTTGGGGATACATAGTTGAGAGTTGAATCCAGGCTTTGTTTGGATAAACTCATTCCCTAGCTCTCTATTCTATATTGGAGTGGAAAATGAACTACTGTTCCTTCCAATCACTCTCAATCAATCTTTATAGATCGAAGGGAGTTTAGTTAGGTCACTCTCAGTGAGGGGTACATGTCCTAGTTTCTAACATATGTATCCATATTTTGGAAATAGTATAGAAGAGTTTTATCCTGCATGAAACTATCTCTACTTCAATGAAACTTTCATCATCGTTCTCTTCATCAGTACAATGTCATTTCAACAAATTTATGCACATGAAACTCTAATGAAACTCCATTGAGACTGGTCTTATGTTTGTATATGATTGTCACTTGGAAGTTAAATATGGGAGCTACGAGCATAGATGCGGTCTACGATACAGGTCGGTATTATCAATTTCCAATTAATATATAAGTATCACAATATTACAAGCCTTGGAAGAGTCAAGGCAAAAACAGAGATGGAGACATTGGGGTTCACTTCTGACATGATCAGCTGATTAGACTTAGCAAGTATTGCTAGCCTAAACATAGTCCAGGTTAGAGAAACTATAATACTGACGAATGTCAGCAAAATGGCCTGCAACGTAGTATGTCCTCTTTTGGATGCTTGATCCTTGAAGTGCACGCATAGCAATGCTCTGGATCATAGATTCATAGCCCACGGTGCGAAAGTCTAGATATTCATACTTCATATTTTCTTTTTGATGGCCCGGATACTTTTTCCACCATCATCCGAGGACGTAACAGGACAACAGCAAGTGACATCCTCCACCTGAGGTGAAACACGGGTTCTGATCGCGCCAAAAAAGAGCTGCGAGTTCCCATCCTCATCTTGCCTACATTTTGGTTCCTCGCAAAACAAAGGAAACATTCCATACGAATACAATCCTGCGACGCCATTTCAGAGGAAAGAAAACATGACCTCGCACTTCATGGAAAAATTCATTTGAGATGCTGGGGACGGCGTGGTGCTTTGGTGCTTCGCCCTCTTCCTCTCGAACTGAAACGAGCCTATGCCTTCCTGTGCCGGAGGGCCGCGACCCGCCGCCGCGGTCGCCGCTTGATGCTGCGCCCACGAGGGGCAGAAGCTGTGTTACAGGTGCGCCAGAGCCAGAGCAACGCTGCTGCTGCGGCGCCCACGCCATCGCTGTCGCGCTTCTGCCCGCGCCCGCAACGACACTGCCGCCGCATCTAAAGCCCGAGGGACGACCCGCGCTGCTGCACCGCGAGGGAGGCAGCCGTCCACGGCGACTGACAAAAATGGATAGGGATGAAAACAAAAATGATAGTTTCTAATTTTCCGAAGTCGTTTTGAGTTTTTTCTAATTTTGTTGCCTAAACGGAAACGGAAGTGATAACCGAAAAATTAAAATGATAATGGTAAAGATAAATGAAAGTGGAAACAATTTTGCCCTCTTACGATCGTTTCGAAGATTCACGCATTTAAGCAGTAGTTTACCATTGGTAATTACCGAATCAAAGGCACACGCAACCAATATGCACATACGACAAATATTTTTTTGGAAACTAACTATATGGCAAGGATTGCACATATATAGGAACAACCTCTACTTTAGAAGCAACTCTAATAATTAATGTTTTTATCACTATGTTATGTCAAGTCAAGTAGTCAACTTAGAACTTTGATTGTTTATTTGTGTCATTGTCAAGAATTGTGTTGATGTTGTGATTTATATGGCTCTTCTCATTTCCTACAGTTTGGTGTGTTTATCGTTTTTAAGGATACCGTTATCATAGATTTCGACCGTTATCATTGTATTTTTCGACTGACTATATCGTTTTCAAAATTCCTAAACATCGGTGTCAATGTCGTATTGATTTTGTTTTTCGAGAAAAAAAATAAAAATGAAAGTGATTTGACCTCCTCCGATCATTTCCGACCATTTTAGATCCCTAGTGGAAGAGCATGACATCTTGATTCCTACAATTTTCCTATCCCTATCAACTGCTAAACCCTAAACCCGGATGTCATGCCTCCACTACTTTATTTTTATCCCTACGAAGTCGACACGAATTCACACGATCTGTTATTGGCTTATTGCCTTGCCTCCGCTACTCTATTTGTTCGTGGTGGAGGGAGGCATGGGGTGGGGGAACGGGCGAACGACAGCGCTAGAGGACGGGTGGACTTCGGGCGGCGGTCGGTTTCTCGATGACGTGGCGCAAGAGAGTTCAAAAAATTCCTAAGGGCGCAGTACATTGGTGTTGTCTTATAACTCGCCTCATATAGTGACACGTAATTTAAGACGACTTAATAAACTAAACTTACATTGGTTGTTCTTTTAAGTTGTCTCATAGTAGCTTGCAATTCCTTAATTTATGGGCAGAGAAAAATAGGATTGTGAGGTGCATGACAACAACAACTCATACAATGGTATATAAGTTGTCTCATACTTCTAAATTTTAGCTCATGAGATGGTTGTTTCGCGAAGCAACGACCTCATTCTCTTTTCACTCTCTCTTTCTTCCACATCATCAAAAATTACATGTGGCGTTGCATGAGGGCGAGGTATGAGGCGGTGACGTGTAGCAATGTACCCGCCCTAAGTGAGGCTTGCAGTAGTAGATTTCCTAACAACGACAGCGAGCCCGACTCGTTTTGATCAGGATCCGATGCGAGTTGTGCTTGGAGTCGGCCCCGGTGCACATAAAACGAGTGATCGGTCCGTTCCGTTCCGCTCTCCCCGTCCCGTCCGTCCCCGCCCCAGAAGGCTGGAGTAGGGACCCGTAGGCGATGCTGCTGCGGCTCCAGCGCCGTTGAGGCGGCGCGGCGTCTGGTGGGCCTCCTTCCGCGGAAGGTTTTCCCCGCTCGCCGCCTGATGAAGAGCCGGTCGCCGCCGGCGTAAGTGCCCTCGCTCGATCGACGCTAGTTCCCCAATCCTTCCTTCGGTCGATCGATACATGGACTCTAACCTAACCCAAGTCCACTGTTCCACAGGTCGCCGGAGAAGCAGCCGGTCACTCCCCCCTCACCCGACGTTCCAGTGGGAGCCGCACCGCCACCTGCACAGTACAGAAGCCCCGGGGAAGATGGTTCTAGCCGCGACTCCGTCGAAGCTGAGAGTCCTCCCCGCGTCATCAAGCGCTCCGTGGACGAGGAGCCTTCCCCCACTCGCCGAGTCAAGAGCAGGCCGCCACCGGAGTAAGTACCCTCACAGTCACAGACTCTTAGTTTCGTCCAAGCCACCTCCAATTCTGCATTTGATTGAGGTACACGATCTTTGCTCGCTCACATGTGCTTAATCTGACTCTATATGCAGAGTGGGAGTCACCTTCCACCCACCCGAGATTGGGACCCTTGCACAGCATGGAAGCGCTGGGGAGGATGGTACTGATAACGGATCAATTGCCGAGTTAGGTATCAAACTATTTCCTCATCTCCCACGTCACCAAGCAGCTGCTCTGTGGGTTGGTTTTGTCAACGATGCCAAGACCTGCATCAAGGAATATAACATCAAGCATGAGGTAAGCTGTTTCATCTATTGCATAGTGACACCCTCTCACATATTTCGATATGTCAGCTATTCATCTATTTCTGTATGTCGATTATCTTGCACACTGTTGTTCCTCAGACATCTACTTGATCAAACATGTGCTAGTACAACTAGCAAACGTTGCATGCATTGCTGTGGGTTGTTGTCAGTTAAAACTGAAATCAAGGCTTAGTCATTGCAGACTGCTAGTTCTTTTGGCTAGATGGACAACCAGCAAATTTTCGCACTCTCTGTAGCCTGTAGCTATGTCTTCAAATGATGTAAGCATCAGCTGAATGTACATATCAAGTTACTATAGTTATAATAATTAAGCCTCTGTTTCTTTTGTAGGTCAACTTTGTGTACAAGCATGAACGAAGTAATGGGTTCTACAGGGTTGAAGAGCTAGATGACAGTGTTTACTACCACATGAACTTCTATGCTCAGGATGATGAGCATGGACACTCACAGCTCTTCTTTGGAGAGATCAAAGAATGTGTTAGAGCTCAGGTCGAGGATGTCACCTGCTGTTGTCCCGTCTCGTCTTCTGATACTGGTATATGATTTGTGCCTTCTCAGTTGGTCCATATGTTTTTATATAATTGGTACAATGAATCATTCTTTATGTTTAGATTAAGAGTAAATGTTACAAAAATAGAATTATCTTGACATAATACCCCCAGGGTCCTACAACCTTTTTGACATGTACCATAGACCTACAACTACTTTGACATAGGTTACCAAAGAATTGCAATTTCCGTTGCCAACATCGTGGACCCACTTGTCGGTGTCACAAGCAACTAACAACGCTGGTTTCTGCGAGTCATGTCATCTATCCAATCACGCCATATCAATGTTATCGTATGACGCCATCACTGCCCAACTAATAGCTCCATGGCAATTGATGTCGGTATGGTGCAAATCTATACTGAGCTGGCAATATGTTATAAGCAAGTTCATCTGAGATGACCCTGACGTTGACCATAAAAAAAAAAAATAAGGGATGCTTTCAATTTAACCATGTAATTGTTTAGGTGACATGGGTTCAGTGCTACGTAATGAGATCGCTCCCAGCTAGCAAAATAATCCGAAGTTGCGGCAGCTGACAATCCATTTTACTGTTGTACGCGCGAAACAAATACCCCTGAAATTGGCCCCTTCCCATGTTACCAGCATTCACTCTTCTGCCTCTTCCTGTCCCTGTTCCTCTTTCTTATCCCCTCCATTCGGCTCTTGCTAAGCTTTCTTCTACCACCCCTCTCGGAGTAAATGTAATCAACTGAACTACCCATCTTCTTTTCTTTGCCATAGCCAACAAGTTGAAGAAACAAATCCAACCATGGTTCATTCCCCTGATTACCATGCCAGGATTTGTCACGGCCTCATCGCAGTACACTCTGAGCTCATCTTTCATGCAAAAAAGCACCAAACAACCAATTTTAGGGAAACCCCAAGAATCTGCCACAACAAATCAGTGTACCCTAAAGTGGCTTTATTCACATTGGAACCAACAGGTATTAGCCCTATTTCATGCACAAATTCACTTTGCATCTCTTTGCGTTAAGGTAGAACCAGGCAAAAAAGGGGTGACTGAGCTGCTATTCCATGTGCTGCTTCCACCACCGAGGTCCATCACCAAGTCAAAGCTCGGCTTTCTGCGGTCCACTGCCTCATCATGATGGGGGCAAGATGGGGCTGCCGCTAGGCGCACACACAATGCTGCAACCTCACGCACAGATGGGTAAGATCCCCCACCATAAGTGCTTGCTTGCTGGGCTGCGAGCAGCCTGCAAGGCCACCGACCACATGAGCCACCAACATGGATAGATGACGTGGCTTGTAGAAAAGGGCATTTTTAGTTGCTTGTGACACCGACAAGTGGGGCCCACGATCATTAATGGAAGTTGCACAAAATTGGCAACCTCCTTAAGAATGGTTGCAGGCTTATGATACATGTCAAATGAGTTGTAGGTTTGTGAGTATTATATCAAAATAATTGTAGTTTTGTGAACGTTACTCTTGCATTACTGAACAATTTTGTAGCATATATGTTGGTTGTGGTGATCAGTTTAGGGTCCAAACTATCTTTTATGCAAACAGGGAGAATACAATCTTTGTTTTGGTTTCAAGCATGGTTCCCTGATGCAACATCACAGACCATAGTATCTGGGCACAACTTCGATATCACCTTGTTGTGATATTGTCCCTGTTTAGCACAGCTCCAGCTCCAGAAAATCATGGATTTCTTGGTGCTACTCCTATCTAGCTCCAGAAATTCATGGATCTGGATCTGTAGATGGATTAAAGGTATTTGATTAAGTCATTTTATTCTTGTTTTGAATTTGAAACGAAGATCTAAAACATTTTATTTTGGCTTGCAAACTCAATCTAGCATGGATCTTGGAGCAGCTTTGCCTTGTGAAAAATCACTTTTATCACCTCTGTAAAAGAAAAGTTTTCAGAATCACTGAAAAAGCAATAGTGTTTCTTTGGATGTTGGAGCTTATTGTATAGGAGTAAGTGACGTATCATGAGAATGCATGTCGTTTAGATAGGCTATGGTCTTTCTGACATACTCTGATATAATGTAGTGTGAATATTATTCTTTGTTTTCTCCTTTTCCGTGTCCTAGGTAGGTCTTGGCTTCACCATGAATGTGGGTGTATATTGTCACCGACTTTTCTCCCAATCCCCTTAAGAGTAGGGTGTTTTCCTCCCATTCCCTTTACGAAAAGTAGGGTGTTTTTCTCCCAATCCCTTAACGAACGTATGGTGCTTTTCTCCCAATCCCTTTAGGAGAAGTAAATTCTAGGTTGATGCATTATTAAAATGATGATGAAATATCTTGTCTGCTTGCAGGTGGTGTAGGTTTCCGAACCGTGGAAGAGGCTGTGAAGTACGGTTTCCCAGATTTCCCAGAAGACTTGAGCAAGGTTGTCTATGATGAAGAGAATTGTTACGCCTGCACTGCAAGAGTGAAGCACCCAAAGGGGACCTTGTATGCTAGAGGGCATTTTCCCGATGTTAGACAGTATTATGGTTTCTGATGTTTGGGTTTGCAAGTCCAATAAGCTTTCTCTCACAATTATGTTATATATTTTTCTGTCTAAACTGAACTGAGGCTATCATTTTTATTGACAGATGTGTGCTGTAACTTAACATAATGAGCTGGCTATAATTTATTTTTACGACTTATATTTCTTAAGATAAACTTATTACTGATACTCGTTTTGTTCTTTTCTGTTTATCATTTTAGTCTTGAATCAAGTATTATGACAATTTACTGCCCTACGGGGCTCGAATTTACTGAAGTTGTTTCTACTTCATCGTTCAATAAGTGACTTGTCAACCTCCTGTCTTAAAACTGTACTAAACACCAAGTAGGAAAGCGTCTCCATTTAAGTCCTATTTATTTTGTTTTATTTTTAATCCTACAAAGCAGCTGGAGTTTCTGGTCAGCCAGCGTGAGGTGCATCCGGTGCTGGTCAGCCAGCGAAAATCTGACCGGATCTAGGCCTGTGCTGTTTTGCCTTTTATGCTGAGCATATTTGAATGCGAGTGATGCCCAAATATGTTCCGTGCTCGCAATTTGAATTCTATTGAAGTTTTCCATCTGAACGTTGGCAAAATTTTGATCAACCAGAGTAGATAGATAAATAAATTCGTGATCATGATACTCGGTGTTGCTAGTGGATCGAGTGGTACTTCATGTGATTCAATTTTGTCATATGGCCTCTGTGTAGGGTGTGTTAAATGTTGTCGACAAGTTGCTGCAAAATGTGATATTGTATACCAGGAGCAGATATGATGCTCTAGCAAGTACCAATTCTAATTCATTGTACAGCTAGCATAAATTTGATATTTTTGGTTTTAAGCTTGAGTACTGTACATACTTCAGGCTTCGTTATATGTGAACTGCTAATTCAATTTATTTGTTATGGTTATATATGTTTCTGGTGGGTTGATATTGTACTGCTTATTCCAGCCATCTGCGTCAACCATTTTAATGTACATTCAGCCTGATTGCATTTGTTGCTTTAGTTGTGCATTAGCACTCTTTCAGTGTAGATCTGTTCGTTTTTGCTCATATCTGTTAGCAAGTCCAACTGTTTAGTGACATAATATGAAGACATACATAGTATTCTCCATCTAGAGTTTAAGAGCCCAAGTGACAGTAATCTGAGGAAAGTAGTTTGCCTAGTGTGAGTGAGACATTAATCTGACCGCCGCGTTCTCTGTGGCGGAAGCGAAGCAGGCTGTGCGCAGCATGAACGCCGACAGTGCCCCTGGGACCGGACAGTCTTGGCCCCAGCTTCTACACATCAGCCTGGGACACCGTCCCGGGAGAGGTAATGAGGTTTATGCATGAGTTTCATGGTGGCAGGGTGGAGTTGGAGCGCATCAACCGAGCCGTCATTGTGCTTATACCCAAGACATCTCCAGCTTTGACCCCCAAGGCTTTCCGTCCAGTCTCCCTGCAGAATTGTCCAGTGAAGATACTCCCCAAGATGTTGACCACCAGACTGCAGCAACTGATCCCGAATTTGATTGACATTGACCAGACTGGGTTTATCAAGGGGAGATCCATCATCCTACACCATCATATGCCATGGGGGCTCTCATGCTCCCACCAGGTGTCAGGAAGAAACTGGATGCATGACGAAGAGCCTTCCTTTGGGCTGCTACTGTACTGATAATGTTAAGGGAGCACAGTGCCCTGTGGCATGGGAACAAGTGTACCAATTGAAGGAAGATGGGGGTTTAGGCATCAAGAGGCTGGGCACGCGGAACGCTTGCCTCCTCAAGCTCATACATCGGCTGCACCACCCTCAAGGATCGGCGTGGGCAAGTTGGGCAAGGGACAACGTCAACATCCACAATCTTCAAGGCCAAATGGTAGGAACACATTGGACAGATTTGAGAGAGCCGCTGCCAGCTTACCGCAAGATTTCTAGAGTGGAGATTGGCGATGGAAGCAGCACATCCTTTTGGTATGATGCCTGTGTGGATGACTGCATACTGTCGGAACGTTTCCCAGAGCTGCACAGCCACTGCACCACCCCCCACGCCACGGTGAAAGACATGATGGTGAGACCCCTGATGGATAATCTGCAACGGCGTCTAAGCCCACAAGCTGAATCTGAACTGCAACAGATAGAAATTGCAATACAGGGGGTCGCACTCGGTGACATGGAAGACAGCCGGCTTCCTGGCTGATGACCTTCAACGCCTGTGTGCCGGACTGATATACAGAACGTCCATGGCAAGTGGAAGTGTGTGCTCAGCCTACAAGTTTGTTTGGGAAAACTTTTTCCCTCCCAGAGTAAAGTTCTTTGGATGGCTCCTAACCAAGAACAGGATCAATTGCAAGAGCAATCTGTTGCGTAAACACGTGCTTGGTGATGATGTGTGTCCTATCTGTGGCAACGAACCAGAGACGGCCGACCACTTGATCTCTGGGTGCTCCTTTGCCCAGACTTTCTGGACACCGCATTGGATGGGATGCTGCAAACATCTCTGATTTGCAGCATCTGTGGCTCACCTCGCCTCCAGTACCGATGCCGGCAACTGTCCATTGTCTGTTCCTCGCTGCTCCTACTCATCTGCTGGGAAACACAGACATGACGTGGTGTTTAGAGGAATGCCGCCAAGCCAACACCGCCTGCTAGCAGCCTGCAGAGATTCGGCAACACTTTGGAAGTGCCGCCTCCCTAGGAATAATGAACGTGTATCTTCCTTTTTGGTGTAACAGTCTCCCTTTAATTATGATCCTCAACCCCCCACCCCAATGTAATTGTGGATGTAAGTCCTGTACTGTTGTTCTTGGCCATTGGGCTTGCCACCCACCGGCCATGCTGGGATCTGTGGCTAATGTATCAGGTGGGGGTACTTTAACCCCTTCCGTCGTTGACCTCAAAAAAAAAAAAAAAAAAAAAAAAAAAAACTTTTCCAATTCCCCACTCAGTGAATGACGACATTTTGTTAGTTCTCAAAGTTTGAAACTTTCCCAATGC
This sequence comes from Hyparrhenia diplandra, assembly GCA_015847255.1. Taxonomy (NCBI): domain Eukaryota; kingdom Viridiplantae; phylum Streptophyta; class Magnoliopsida; order Poales; family Poaceae; genus Hyparrhenia; species Hyparrhenia diplandra. The sequence goes on along the minus strand of JADLZK010007733.1, from coordinate 168,476 downwards.
AGCTATCTCCATTAGAGAAAGCAACACTAATTTTAGTGCTCTCAGTTTCCATCTCACGTTATGCATCTTTTAAGATTCTTAGTTCTTAGTAGTAACCCTTGTAGTTGTTAATTTAGCTGGTTCCTTTTGTGTGTCAGGCTGCATGCTCTTCAGTACCATGCATATAGTTTCTCACTTTTATTGTATCAGCTTCAGTTCTGCTTTGTTCTAAAGCATGTCTCTCTGCATGTTTGATGCTGCAAACTAATTTGAAAAAAACTTTGGGTGATGAACCATGGAAAGAGATTTGTGGTGTGAGTATCCTTTCAGCTATATGACTAAGAGTCCCATGTGCTTTGGAAACAATATGCCTTGCATGCTTATGTTTTCTTTTATGTGGTTCACTTGTCAGGCCCTCCTATTATTTGGGATATTGACCTGTAAACTGAGCCATCTAAGTTTGGATTCCAGAATTCCTTAACATTTTAATTTATTCTGTATTGTTAATCAACGCTAATAATATTTTAATTTCCATTGTGTATAACTATTTTTGAATGAGTACATGTGCACCGTGCTATTTTACGCTCTTTAGTCTCTTTGTAGTAACAAATATGCACATTGTTGATTTTGTTCCCTTTATGTGAAATCAGGCTTGTCTCTTTCCCCGTGGCGCAAAGGGGGCTCACGGCAAAGGCCACACCACGGCAACACGCCTTTGCCGTGAGGGGCAGCTCATGGGAAAGGCCACGCCACCTTTGCCGTGAGAGGTAGCTCACGGAAAGGCCATTGCCACCTTTGCCGTGAGGGGAGCTCACGGGAAAGGCCACGGCGGGAGGCCGTTAGTGCTCCGCTTACCCTTTGCTAACCCTCCGTCCTGGCTCACAGAAAGGCTTTCCCGAGGCCCCTTTGCCGTGAGCAAAAGTCAGCCTTAGGGCAAAGAACCCCCTTTGCCGTGAGTAGGGGTTACCGCCACGGCAAAGGTTGTACCCTTTTTTTTTTTTGTTTTTGGCCCTCAAATTTTTCTACAGTTTCTATACATCATAGGGCACTTTTGGTGATTTTTTTACTTTATTTGGTATATTTAGGTAATTATTCTCTTTTACGACAATTTTTGAAATGAAACCAAATTTGAACTACAAGTGATTGAAATTTTCGAAAAAGTTAGTAAAAAAAATTATATTCCTATTACTCAACACAAAGTAAGGCCTTACATATAAAAAATAAAACCAAATCGAACATCTTATTACGAAAACACGAACGTTAAGCCCCAAGCTCAAGTGGTTTTCAAATTCTATAAAATCAACCGAATTCAAAAAAAAAAAATGACATTTGATAATATGTAATGATATCTTATGCCGAGGCTATGGTAAAAATTTGAGAATGTTTCCCACACAAGTTGGCACGAACGATGTTCACAAACTCCAACATCTATGTAGAAGTTTTATGTTTGTTGAGAATGATCCAAAGGTGATTTGATGTGGATGTGGCGAACAAGTTGTGGTTTGCCTATGAAACTTTTTCTATATGCAGTAGACATTAGAGATTGTGTCATGTGAGTTTTTGGTTATTTTTTGATCATTTTGATAATTATTATAATTTTATGTTGTAATGAAGTAAATAGAGATAGATATAAAAACCAGATAAAATAATGGTCAATTTTTCGTTAAAGCATCAATTATGTATGGGTGGATAAATGTGACTAGGTATTTTTGAAGAAATCTCGATCAAAATTTGAAAATATATGCTAGAAAAAAATAAAGAGCAAACAAATATTTTCTAAAAAATTCTTTTGTCGTGGAGAATTTAGGGTTAGCTCACGGCAAAGGGGGCCTCTTTGTCGTGAGCTAGGTGGATACGCCACGGAAAGTAAAGGCCCCCCACATTGACAAAGGGCGGCATTATGAAAATTGTTTTTACCCTTTGGCGTGAGCTAGATCATGCGCTCACGGCAAAAGGGGCCTCTTTCCCCGTGAGCGGATCATGCGGACCACCGCCACCGCGCCAGCCCCGCGCACTGGGCCGCGTGGCCCCCGCCCGGGGGGGGAGGGGAGGAGGAGGAGGAGGCCATGTTCGCCTGGTGGCTGCGCCCGCCAGGCCGCGCCTTGTGGCCGTGCTCGTGGGCGTAGGAGGAGGAGGAAAGGGGAGGGGAAGGGGAAGGTGGGAGGAAGAGGAAAGAGGTAGAAGGGAAGGGAAGGAGGAGGAAGAGGGAGAAGGGAGGAAGAAGGGGGGAGGAGGGAGGAAGAGGAAGCGTGGAAGAAGGGAGGGGAGGGGGGAGGAGGAGGAGGAGGAAGAGGAAGAGGGAGAAGGGGGGGGAGTAGGACCGCTCGCCGCCGGCCGTCCGAACCCCCCTCACACGCCGGTGTGTCCGACCTGCCTCTCGCCCCTCTACGGACGCCCCTAGTTGGCGTGGTCTTCGACCTCATAGGTTTTCGCCATCGAGCCATGTGAATGTCGATATATATATGTGGTTGTCGGCTATCATGCCGCACGCTTGTTTTGGTAGATTTTGGAAACCTCACCGTGTAGGGAGGTTATGTCAAAATTTTCAACCGAGCCCGTGTGGTTCTAACTTTGTGTTGAAATAGGCCCGAGATAGAGGAAGAGAGGAGGTTGAGGCGAGGGAGAAGGCGAGGGTTCGCATAAATGACATTAATTTGAAGCTCTCCTAGCGTGACGCCGCCGCGCATGTTGGAGGCGTGGTTAGTGAAGAGCCAGCTGCCATAGATGTCCTTCGCTCCACCGCGGTCTTCGGTCCACCACCGGATCCTTACGGAACTCCCCGTGGAGTTTCTCTACCTTAACTCCAAATATGTATATATGAATGTGAATGAAAATGATCTAGAGTTTCGAATGCACCATGAGATGTGCACATGGACATGTGGTTGTCGGCCATCGAGCCGTTGTTTTGTTGAAGGTTTTGGTAACCCCTCCGTGCAGGGGAGGTGCTGCCGAAATTTCTAACAATTTATCTTGCTTTTTTCTTCAAGTTAATAGAATCTAGCTTGAATTTTGTCTCACAAATGCAATATGTTTGCCTATGTGCAAGTTCAATCTCACGTCTCGAACCCATCTCCGAACCTATCTCCTCGTGACCCTTGGGTCCGAGCTGCAGAAAAACAAGGCGACTGGGTCTGTTGGCGATGAAGTTGTGATGATTTAGGTGATGAACTTGTGTACTTGAACTTGTGAAGTCATTGTGATGGTTGCACTCATGGTTGAACTTGTGACTCATTGGATTTTATGTAATATTTATGCTATTGTGGATTATTACGCTATATGTGTGATATATATGCAATCTGTGATATATATGTGTTATATATGCAATATATATGTGACAAATATGTCTTTGGAACAAATTTTTTTTTTTTTTTTTGCGTGAGCGATTACACTGCTCACGGCAAAGAGCGAATCTTTCCCGTGAGCCACGCCGTTAGGGCTCACGGGAAAGAAGGGGAAAACACTGTTTAGGTCTCACCTTTCCCATGAGCCGTAACGGGGTGGCTTACAGAAAGGACACGACACCGCCACCATAGCCCCCACCATAGCCGGGGGCTCATGGGAAAGCCTATGCCGTGAGCCCCACATTGGCTCACGGGAAAGAGGCTTTCCCGACGCCTCCTTTGTCGTCATAGCTATGCCGTGAGCTACTCATGGGAAAGCCTTTCCCAACGGAAAATGGCTTTTCCCGTGAGCCGCCTCACTCAAGGGAAAGCACACAACTTTGGTAGTGCTAGGTCTCTTGGGAGACGAGGGAACGGTTTGATACCCGGCTCGGCGACGGCGGCGACGGCGTTGTTTGCGGAGGCGTCCAAAACTTGGGTGGGCGGCACGCCGCCGTCTTCGTACTCGAGCCTCGGGTGATGAGGGGCGAGACATGATCTTGACTCGGCGAGTGGCCGTGGCCATGCGGGAACAATGGTCGGCATCTGCGGTGGCCTTCCGCTTGACACGGCGTACGCTGACGCGCCGGCGCCGCCTCAACGTAGCCGCCGTGACGGGATGGCCTGCCCGGCATGGTCGCCACACGGCCGGAGCGCAGCTGCATCAACAATCGGACTGGAGAGGAAGCCTCGTGCAAAGGACAGGACAGATCGCCGCACACAAATCGATTGATGGATTGGGGAACACGCATTACGTGGGGCGAGAACGCTTGAGATCTATAATAGTGGCACGATCCGATCGTAACACGGATCCGTATCCGGATCGGTGGGCCGAACGTGGAATCTTGGTTGGGCCGGCTTCCTGGCTGCCTTCGTCACCGTCACGGCAGTTGCAAGACACGTGCCCCCATCAAGCTACCACCGTCCCGCGCGGGCTGTCACCGGTGTGTCAAAACAGCACACGCTGGAAGAAGAAAATTGCGAGACCTTTCCTCTCACTTCTCGTCTCTTAGAAGCTGCTATAGTACAGATATGCGAAAAAGGAGTCGAAACAGGTTTTCGAGCAGAGATTTCACCGGTCCCCTTCGTCACCGACGACCGTTTGGGCGTTCGTGAGCGAGATGGATTGGTGAATCGTTGTGCTGTTGTATATAGTCTAGGTAGTTTCCTATCTAGGTCTAGGGTTCGCCGGAGAGGGGTGACCTTCTTGCGGCTTTGTCTATCGGTTGGCGCTGGCGAGGCGCTGGCGATGACGTCGCAGAGGAATAAGATTTCTCGGTCTCTTCCATGCCCCTTTGGCGGTCTCCCCCGACACCATGGGTAGGATCGGGAAGAGGGGGATTTGGTGAATCCACGTGTAGGAGTCGGTCGGGGTCGGCTCACAACGACGTCTTTTGTCATGGGTATGGAGGCGGTTGTGGGCGGCGTAGCAAGTTGGTGGACGGGTTGAGCTCGAGTTCCCGGTGGCGATGGCGATGGCGATGGCGATGGGGGTTTAAGTGTTAAACTTTTCCACCTCTCGATCTGGCCATCGGATGCAGACCTTGTGATTGTAGTTGGAGTTTGCATAGGTTGCATACGAATCTAGTTTGCACAGGATATGTTGCGAGATTGATGTGGGTTTGGTTTGGATCTCATCTTATTGCCCTTGGAAAAAAGAAAAGATAAAAAAAAATGAGAAATAGAGGAAAAGAGGATATAACTTATGAATCCAAAGCACCGACGTTAAAGTACTGAAGGCTCCCAATTGCATGTTGAATTTCGAAAGGTTAGCGAACTTAATGTCAAATTTTAAAATTAGCCTCGGGCGGGGCGGGGGGGGGACAGGACGGGAAAGCAAGAATCACACGGAACGGAATGGACGGCAAAAGTACTTTATGGGTGTGATTGGTTGCCCGAACTAGTTTATCCCTACGAAAAGAGCCATCTAGGCTACCGTCCCCCACGTCAAAAGCATATAAGTGCTTGTATTTCATTGCCCAAAAAGAGTTCCCACACCAAAAGCATATAAGTGCTTGTGTTTCGTTGCCCAAAAAGAGTTTGTACCTTGTTTGATTGCCCGCATGCAGAATGCATGAACTCATGCACTGGACTGTGTTTGGTTGCACACATGTACCACTTTGATGAATGAGAGCCACTCACCTCTTCATCCACCTAGTGACCTTACCCCTAAGTTTTGCACATTCTAGTGGTCACAAGCCACTTTGATAATAGCAAATGATGAGCCTCATATTACATTTACACGCACTTCACCTTGGAGCATAAGCTAACCGTTGGCAATATGTTTTATAACAGTTGAAGCTTGTTTGTATACATGTGTGCTTTGTGTGTGTGGTGGCGTGTATCCGAACAGATTCTTCAGCTGTAGTGTAGTCTCCGTCGGGACGGGCCACAAAAGTCCATGGCCACGCGGCGGATACCGTGATCCCCACGAAGCGCGTCATCCTCAGCGAAATTTCGCTTCATCTAGCACGGTCGGACGGTCGCACGGTGAGTGAGAGTGGATGGTGAGTGAGAGTGGATGGTACCTTTCGTCTTGGCCTGGACTGTAAAGAAAACTTTCGTTAGATATTGACTTGACTTGATCATTGACTTACAAGACTGTACTCACGTTCCTTTCATTATCTTCTAGTATGGCTGGTGGGCCGTGTGTGAAGTGTAAACACATGCGCCGTGACAAAGCAATGTTCGCCACTCATGACAAAAGATTGGCAGGGATATTGTGTCAAAAGTTCCCACCACCTAATAATAACAATAAACAAGAGTAAGAAGGCTTCGTACTAAGGCATGGCAATTGGCAAAATCCCCCCTTAATTTCGTTCTTAATACATTAAAAGCGTCTTTATTTGCCTGGACTCACTGTTTAAAACAGGCTACAGCCTACAGCCGGTCCGCGGGAAAACGAAATCAGACTTGGTGCCCAGTCAGCCACCTCCTCTGCTCTTCTCCCCGCTCATCTGGAGCCGCGTCGCTTTTCTACGGCGGCCGCTGCTGCACCTCTACCCGGAGCTCTGCCGGCATTGTGCCATCGCTGCGACTGTGGAGTCGTCCGCGGCGAGCGACGCCTACTACGACAATCTCGGGCTTCGGCGGGCGCTGTTGCTGGTGTGTGTGGCGTCGTGTCAGGCCCCGCTGCTGGCTGCTGCGGCATCTGCTTCTCCGCCGTGACGACGACGAATACCGCAAGAGCTCGTCCCCGTCCCACGCCGTGACCAGGAAGCCCGCCGAGCTGCAGGTCGTGGCCGCCGACTCACTCCCCGTTGCCTTTTGGGTGTTTGGATTGGATGTGGTGATGTTTGTCTACTTACTCCGAATCGTACTTTTGGCACAAACCGAATTTGTGTTGGCTGTAGAATTGTTCTTGTGGAGATTATTGAGGTCGAAAACTGTATAGGATCTGTGTAGATTATTAGCTGAAGAATTTGTGTGGACTGACATGCAGGTGCTCGACGTAATGCCAATAAGGAGTGCAGGGGTTTAACTGACTACCACATCCTACTCCAAGGTGACCACGTACCATTGTGCAGGGAAACAAACAAGATCCCTGTCCAGCCTGTCTCTGCTAGGAAAAACAATCAAACACAACAAACTTCACTGCACTGGACCAGCATCTAACTACTCTTGCCTAACTCATACGAACCAGGCAAGGCAAAAAGTTCAGGCAAACAAACAGGACCCAAATGACCTGCCGAGTGCCTAGTGCCTATGCTCTCCGTGGCCAGCTGACCAAAGGCTTGACTCGCCATGTGTAATAGATAATATCTTCAGGGACAAAAAATGCGAGCCACGGGGAAGTGATGTCCCCACTGTTTTTTCATTAAGAAGAACTTCTCACACAACTTGCGAAAACCCCCAACACCCAGCCCCCACCCATATACAACGGCCACATCCCCGTGAGAGACGGACGGCCCCAAACCTGTACTTTGGCAGGACAGACGAGGGATCTTATTTTTACCGTCAAGCCTGAAATTCGCCCCCAAATGGGGGGACCAAACTCAGGACTGAGGGGTGCTGTCGGAGCCATCTTACCAGTCTTGCTAGAGGTGCTTTGGCATCCTCAGGGACATCAAAGATTTCAAGGTATTCTCTTCGGCTATTTGCTATCTTCTTGTTGAAATCTTGTCTTACTGGCTTTTAAGTGCACCTCTTTCTGTCTTACTCCCTGGTGCGATTTGACTTGCTGTGGTCTTCAAAAAATATTTGTGACCTATAATTTTTCTTATAATATATAATTTATGGGAATAAAAGTTTGATCATTAGAAAATATTTCAAAATACGAATCTAATGTAACTACTTATGTAATACAAACTTTTGATATGATTAAGCTAATTGTTAGTCAAAGATAACAAAGTTTGAATTTTGAAATACGTGCATGTCTTATATTTGGGGACTGAGGGAGTATTAGTAATGGTACCCTTTCAAAGTGAAAAGTAAGCAGCTTGTAGAGAATTGAATAGTATTCTTCCTTCCCAATTGTTCAATGAAATGCAATTTGGTGTGTGTGAAATTGAAATAAATTGGGAGGTGACTTAAGTGGTTTAACTTTGTTGCAGCAAGAACCAGTGAACCACGACTGAAATAATGGCGGTGGTTCTGGATGCCGTTGCATCTTACGTCACTAGCTTGCTTACAAAGATGGCACAAGAAGAAGTGGGAATGTTGCTGGGTGTTGCCAGTGAGATTGACAGCCTGGGCGTCAAGCTCAGGGACCTCAGGAACTTTCTCGCTGATGCTGACAGGAGAAACATCACCGATCAGAGCGTGCAGGGGTGGGTGAAAGAGCTCAAGGATGCCATGTATGATGCAATTGACATCCTTGACCTGTGTCAACTCATGGCCATGGAGCGTGGTGCGTCATCTGTGAGCATGCCTGGTCAGCATGGTTGCTGCAATCCATTGCTCTTCTGCCTGCAGAATCCTGTCTTTTCCCATAAAATCAGCAGCCGAATTAGGGCGCTGAACAAGAGGTTGGATAGCATCATGGATTGGAGTGCTAAGTTCAGGTTCATTAACCTCAGCTCCTACATGGAGCGTAATAGCAAAGTGACCTCTCACTCAGCTGGCAATCGTGAGACAACAGGGGAGCCTACACGGTCAGATGTGGTGGTTGGTGAGAAGATTAAAGAAGACACAAGAAAACTCGTAGAGATGCTAACAGAAAAAGAGGGCAGCAAGGGAGAAATTGTGGTGGCTGCCATCGTGGGTGTTGGTGGCATTGGCAAGACCACCCTCGCCCGTGAGATCTTCAACCATGAGACCATCAAGGACAAGTTCGAAAAGAGGATATGGCTGAGCATCAATCAAGACTTTGACAAGGTTGAGCTGCTCCGAACCGCCATTACACTAGCTGGGGAAGACCACCATGGAGAAAAAGCAATGGCTGTGCTCCAGCCAGCCCTTGCTGCTGCCTTGACAGGGAAGAAGCTGTTGCTGGTCATGGATGATGTGTGGAGCCACAAGGCATGGGAGGATGTGCTTGAATCTCCCTTGGTCAATGCTGTGCTTCGAGAAGGTAGCCGGGTCATTGTCACCACGAGAGATGAAAGAGTCGCCCGAGCAATGAAAGGAGTGGATCCCTACCACCATGTCGACAAGCTGGGTCATACAGATGCCTGGTCATTACTCAAGAAACAGGTCTGTGCAATGTTTTCTGCCCTTAGATACTTTTTGTGCCTGCAATTGTGCAATCTGGCTCCAGTAGATTGATATATAATTCAACAATTTGATACTCCACACCGTACTATGTAACTTTGTGCTTAGATAATAATAAGAAGACCAAAAAAAATTGTTAGTTTTAACATTTGAAATGCTGAGCACACACATTTCCTCACAAACTCCGGCATCTAAGGAAGTATCTGTACATACACGCACAGAACTAGCACTAACATGACATGCATATCATAAACTAGAGCTTATAGAAGTTCTTTTTATGGCTATACTTGCACTGAGCTGGTCTAAACTTTGATTACAATGCGACTTCAAAAAAGGCACAATGTATTTTTTTTTTTTCAAACCAATGTACCTGCACTGAGTCTAAATATGGCGGGCCCTCTGTGACGAGATAGACGGACCTAGGTGGGGTGGGGGGTGGGGGGGGGGGGGGTGCGCAGGGCCACCAGTGGGGACCAGAGGTGTGGCAGCCTCCTGTCACACCGCCAACACCCCAATCTCGGAGAATCTAGAATAAAGGAAAATAAGATTAGATAGGATTTGATAGAGGAGAATCTATAAGGACTTTCTCTCTTTTTTTTTTTTTTACTTGGGATACAAGTCCATTCGGGACTATAAATTGTAACTATTCTTCAGTGATGGAGGCAGAGGCCATGCTCCCCCCTCCCCTCGTACATGTCCCAAAAAAAAAAAAAAAAATTGTTAATACAAATCTTTTCCTATATACCAATTAATATTCTCCTAATAATAAAATCATACAAAATACAACTAGATAATATGAAGCACCTTAGAAAGAATGAGACATAGATATCGAGGTTTACAAAATCACCCAAGATGCCTTGTTGTTAAGTTGTCGCCTACCACTGAAAAAAAAATAACACCTTTGATCCTATAATATATATAAGAAAATACGAGCACCTGTGTCAAGTCGATAATTAAGCTAGACGATCATCACGGAGGAACCTAACCAGTTTTGTTTACAAGTTGGATATTTTTTTGGTTGACCCCACTATGGATAATTTCTGGCTCCACCACTGACCATTCTAATCTAAGAAGAAATAGCTCCGGCTTTCCCCTATCTCCTCTCTCCCCTGAGCCTCCCTCTCCCTTGCCCAGCACCACCTCCCTCTCCCTGCTGCGCCACCCCCTCCCCTGGGTTGGACTGTGATAGTACCAACCAAGCAACGAAACCCCTTAAAATTCTAATCTAGCAACCCACCTATTAACATATGACACTGTAACATGAAGCAACTGTGATATTTTATTTTAGTGTAGTAGAAGGAACTATAATTCCAGTAAATGTGTTGTTATGCAGAAATAAGGATCAAAGCTAATGTCTGTGAGATGGAGTTGAATAGGCGGTTTGTCACTAACTGTTATTTTTTACAATATTACCTGATAGTGCTAGAGCTAAAAATTTTGTCAGAATGTGCTTGATAGATATTAAATGAAAGAGCGAAGATAGAAGCATTATACGTAAAAATAATAATAATAACATACACAGAGATATCACATGCTGACATAATCCATCATTAGTAACTAAAGTAGTAGCACTGCCCAAATGCTTCTGTAGTTCTGTAACACTTACCTGTTCTATGGGTTTGAACTGCATGCAGGTAGTCTCAAATGAGGTACATGAAGCTGATATTGAGATGCTGAAGGATATTGGAATGAAAATTATAGAAAAATGTGATGGCTTGCCACTTGCAGTGAAAGTGATGGGAGGGCTCTTGTGCCAGAAAGAGAGAAATAGAAGTGATTGGGAGAAAGTTCTGAATGATTCTGCATGGTCGGTTGCTGGGATGCCAGAAGAGTTAAACTATGCTGTATACCTAAGCTATGAAAATCTCTCTCCTTGTTTGAAGCAATGCTTTCTGCACTACTCCCTTCTCCCCAAAAACATAGTATTTGGTTATGATATAATTGTTGGAATGTGGATCAGTGAAGGTTTTGTTCATGGAAGCTCATTAGATGAACTAGAAGAAACAGGAATACATTACTACAAGGAGTTAATTGTGAGGAACCTCATAGAGCCAGACAAAGAATATATCGATCAATATCATTGTACCATGCATGATGTTGTTCGCTCATTTGGTCAATGTGTGGCAGGAGATGAATCGCTAGTAGCTCACAATGAGGAAATTGGTATCATCAGTAAACTCAATACACAAAAGTTTCTTCGGCTGTGTATAGAAACAAGAGGGTCTGAATCAGGTGAATTGCAGTGGAGCACGTTGCAAGCACAAAGACATCTGAGAACACTAATAACATTTGGCCATTTCAATATTAAGCCTGGTGATTCGCTACTTGCTTTTCCAAGCCTCCGACCTTGCATATACAATCTTCAAATGCTGCTGCACTGGTTGACTCTCTGCATCAACTGAAGCATTTGAGGTATTTATCCATACGTTACTGTGATATATCTAGACTACCAGAAAAGATTGGCAAAATGAAATTCTTGCAGCTCATTAGCCTTAGAGGATGTGAAAATCTTACAAAACTTCCTGACAGTATTGTAAAGTTAGGACACCTAAGGTATCTGAGCCTTACTGGCACAAGTATAACTGATGGTATACCTAGGGGTTTTGGTGGCTTAACAAATTTGAGGAAACTATATGGGTTTCCAGCCCACATGGATGGCAACTGGTGTAGTTTGGAAGAGTTAGGCCCTCTTTCCCAGCTCAGGAATCTTGCTATAAAAGGCCTTGACAATGTATCTGACACCTCATTTGCAGCAAAGGCAAGGCTTGGTGCCAAGGAGCATCTTAACTATCTGTCTTTAGGGTGCAGCAGTAAACTAGGTGATGCTGGGTTGATCACGGAAGGAAGCACCTCTGAGGAGGAGCAGCGGCGAATCGAAGAGGTCTTTGATGAGCTATGCCCTCCACTGTCTTCAGAGACCCTCGATATCAGAGGATATTTTGGTCAACGGCTCCCAAGCTGGATGATGTCGTCAAAGGCAATGGTGGCCCTTAAGTTCCTGAGGTTTCTAACAATGGATGACCTTGCCTTTTGTGCCCAGCTCCCTGATGGTTTATGTCAGCTTCCCTGTTTGCATCTCCTGCAGGTTGACCACGCTCCGGCCATCAAGCGTGTGGGGCCTGATTTCCAGGGGGGCTACCATCATCATTGTCATGGCCATCCATCTCAGGCAGGGGCAATTTTTCCTAGATTGCATAGGCTGGAGTTCATTGGAATGGTGGAGTGGGAGGAGCAAAATTCTGTAGAAGTCATGCCTGTTTTGGAGCTGCTCATACTGAGGAGGTGCAAGTTGAGGCGCCTTCCGCCTGGTTTTATGTATCATGCGAGGGCTCTTAAGAAGTTGTGCGTATATGAGGTTCAACAACTCAGCTCTCTGAAGAATTTGACTTCCATACTTGAGCTTGATGTGTTTCACAACCCTAACCTGGAGAGTATAACTGAACTACCAGCATTGCAAATACTTACAATTAGTTATTGCGAAAAGATGAAATTTCTGCGTGACATGCCCTCAATCCAGAGGGTCGTGCTGGAGGATTACCACATGGAAACACTCCCAAGGTACTTGCAAAATGTGAGCCCTAAGCACCTCCTAGTGGACTGCAGTCGAGCACTTCTCACTTCCATAGCCACTGCACAATCTGGGGCCGAGTGGGACAAGGTGAAACATATCCAGCACGTGAGTGCTTACGCGCGTGATGGACCCAATCCAAGGAAATGGTATGTGTTCTCCACAAGAGAACCCGAAAACTTCGAGACTAACATCATCGGCAGCTCATCCAAACCTGGAGGTACTTAACCCAGCCACTTCATCTACATGGCTTTTCCTAGTCTCGTGCTGTTTCCGTCTTTCTTCAGTATGTTACCACGAAGTCTGAACTTGTTTGTCTTTTTTTTTTCCTCTATTTGATTCACTGTACCAACTCAGGGGATGAAGAGGAACATGTTGGTACAAGAACACCATCTCAAGCGAAAAAGAAAGTATGCAGAACGAGTGGAGGGAAGAATACTGTTTTGTAGCATGGGTATTTGGTTGGGAAATTTCAGGATTCCATTTGTATCTGCATAGATTCAATGAGAAAATACTATGATTACTCTTGCTACATTTTTTTTTTTTTCTGCAACATGATCAGACAGATCATCCATTTAATTTGCCTGCAAAATTTTGCAGTAGGTATTTCATGATTTTTATGCAGTCATTTTGCTTTCTTGGTGAAACCGTACATGTACATCCCCTTCCTGCCACTTCAAGTACTTACCTCATTCATTCATAGTCCCGTTACCAACCATTCTTACATTAGTCATGAATACCTGGTGTTTAATTTTGTAGATTCTAATAGTCATTACTAGAAATAGCCGTCAGATCTATTATATTCTACTCTATAAAAAAACTATCCACCTCTGCCAAACACAATAATACAGTCACGCCAACAGCCCTAGTTGTTGTTGTTTTTTTTTTTTTTTTTTTGTGTCGACCCCGAAGTATGTATTTCATTAACTAGAAAAGAGTTTTGAAAACAAAGCGAAGCCACGGTAATGTCATGATTACCGAGAGCTTCAAAGCAAAGTAAACAAAATTACAACAGGTAGCTACTACATGGCACTTGATTTTGCTTCCAAGTTCCAACATCTCCCAGCCTCCCAGGTGCTTATATCCGTCCGCACACCAGCTGTTCAACTCCAAGAGCAGGGAGTCAAAACCACGCCGAAATTCCTGCTCGATAGCCACCACTGAAACGAGTGTTCCTCAGCCACGAAGATGACTAGATGAGAACCTGCAGGTGCAACTTATTGATCGATGATAGACTAGACACAGATTTCCATCAGCGCTGAAAAGAGAAAGACCATCAATCAATCAATGCTAGACTAGACATAGATTTCCATCAGCGCTAAAAAGAGAAACACCATCAATCAAAACATGTTCATGAACTAGTTATATGTTCGTATGTGTGATTATCGAGGATATTGGGTGATAGCCCAGTTGGTTGTTGGAACTAACTGCTCCCGAGTTCGATTCTCATCGGAGACGGATTTACGCGTCTTTATTTTCTTCTTCTTAATGAAAAACCACCTAGTTCCTCCTAGGTTGGGTCTCATTTTTTTTTTTATGTGATTGTCACTTACAAGTTAAATATGCAATATTACAAGCCTTGGAAGAGTCAAGGCAAAAACAGAGATGGAGGCATTGGGGTTCACTTCTGAGTTCTGACATGATCGGCTGATTAGACTGAGCAAAGTATTGCTAGCCTAAACATTAGTCGACGTCAGAAACTATAGTACTGTCGAATATCAGCAAAATGGCCTGCAACGTAGTATGTCCCCTTTGATGCTTCATTTTTGGAGTGCACGCGTAGCAATGCTCTGGATCATAGCCCACCATGCCAAAGTCGGGATATTTTATCCGTGTACTTTATAGCCTCTTCGATGGTTCAGATACTTTTTCCACCATCCTCGGAGGACGTGACAGGACAACAGCAAAATGACTGCACGTCAAATCTCTCAACATATTTTTAGAGCATTAAATGTAGGTAAATAAAAACTAATTACACAGTTTGCCTCAAAAGTGTGAGACAAATCTTTTAAGCCTAGTTATTTCATGATTGGATATTAATTACCAAATACAAACGAAAAGTGTTACAGTGGCCCAACCCAAAAATATTTCACCAACTAAACACCTAACGCGGAATCTGATCTCGCAAAAAAGAGCTACGAGTTCCCATCCTCATCTTGAGCAACCAAGTTCATATGGTAGTACGACTCGTCGTCTACCTCTTCGACATGGCAGAACGTCCTAGTGCCTTTGTACATGCTTGTACACAATGTTAGCCTTGTGGTTGATGTTGTAAGTGTTTGATGCAGGTCTTGGCGTCGTTAACGAAACCGACCCATAGAGCAGCTGCCAGGTCTCTTGGGAGACGAGGGAACAGTTTGATACCCTACTAGCCCGGCGACGGCGGCAGCGTCGTGTCGCCAGAGGCATCCGAACCTTGGGTGGGCGCCGCCGCCGTGTTGTGCCTGGAGCCTCGGGTGATGAGGGGCGCGACGTGATCGCGGACTCGGCGAAAGGCTGTGGCCATGCGGGAACAATGGTCGGCATCTGCGGTGGCTTTCCGCTTGACAAGGCCTACGCAACACGCCGGCGCCGCCGGCATGGTCGTCACACGGCCGGAGCGCAGCTGCATCATCGACCGGACCGGAGAGGAAGCCTCGCGCAAAGGACGAGGAGAGATCACCGCGCACCGAATCGATTGATGGATTGGGGAACACAAACGCGGGTGGGTGGGCCGAACGCGTGAGATTTATAATAGTGTCTCGATCCGATCGTAACACGGATCCGCATCGGATCGGTGGGCTGAACGCTGAATTTTGGCCGGGCGGTTTCTGGCTGCCTTCGCGACCGCCGATCCACGGCAGTCCCAACGACACGCGCCGGAAGCGTAAAATTGCCGACCTTTCCTCTCCCTTATCGTCTCTTAGAAGCTATTACAGGAACAGGTTTTTTTGCAGCGATTTCGCCAGTCTCCTTCCTCTCCGGCGGCCGTTTGGGCATTGGTTGGTGAGATGGACCGGTGAATTATCCTACGGTTGTGTATAGTCTAGGGTTCGCCAGAGAGGGGTGATCTTCTTGCGGCTTTGTCTTCCTGTTGGCGCCGGCGACGCCATCATAGAGGAATAAGATTTTCCGATCTCTTCCACGCCCCTTTGGCGGTCTCCTCCGACACCATGGGCGGGGGTCGGGGAAGAGGGGATTTGGTGAATCCATTGTGTAGGAGTCAGTGCGGTCGGCTCACGGCGGCGTCTTTTGTCAAGGGTACGGAGGCGGTTGTAGGCGGCGTAGCAAGCTGGTGGACGGGTTGAGCTCTGTTGGCGTGTGTCGTTGGCGAGCTTCATCCTAGGGTCGGAGGGGCTCGGGGTGTATCCCCGCCGATGTTCTTTCATTTCAACGGCGTTTTCATCCCGACCTCGCCGCTCGGTGTCCATTGTGGCTCTCTTTGAAGCTTTGCAGCGATGGGGCTCCTCCAGATCCACGGTGGCCACGACATCTTCCTTGATGGTGGGCGTTTCGTCGGTGGTGGTCGGCGGAGACTTCTTGTGGCTTCGGGTAGCACAGGGGCCCGGGACTTTAATGTAATTTATATTTCTTTCAGTGGGCTTTGTGTAAGATGGCAAGAACAACTACACATCGTATCTGTATTTGTATGCATATTTGTACGTTTTCCTTACCAGTAATACATGTACGTTTGATAAAAACGACACACGCTGCTTTTGGCGGCATGCACGCACGCACACACCAAGGCATCGTCGTCACATCCGGCTGCTGCTGCTGCCTTCAAGACCCCAGGTCGTCCCCATTGGCCTGGCGCCGCCACTTTTACTGGCCGGGGCGATGACATCTCACAAGTCGACCTGACATATTTATTACTCTCCTTGTCCCAAAAAATAAGTGTCGTTTTGGAATTCCGTGCTACAACTTTAACTCAATTTTTAGAAAATATGTGCAACATTTGTATTTACAAATAAATATGTTAAAAACTAGATTCAAATATCTTTCTTATGATTATTATGTAGTATAAATGTTAATGCTTTTTAATATATATTTAGTCAAAGTGATTTATCGGGAAGCGAGAACCACATTTATTTTGGAACGGAGCAACTAGGTCCATGCATTATATTGTAGACCTTGGGATTGTTCTCTGATTCCACAACTCGAGACCTGAGATCAATTCAGTCAATCAAACATACTATAAAAAAATCAAATCCGGTCATCGTCTTAACCGTTTCGGACACGACGGGAGCCGTCGCTACCCACGTCACAAACCCACGGTGGTTGTTGGTCGTCTAGAAGACTATAACCACCACCACGTCCCCTGACGCGCGTGCCCCACCTCGGACACGGTTTATCCAATCCAAACAACCCCCGCGAGGGCCCGCGTCGTCCGCGATGCGGCGGCGGCGAAAACTAGGGGTGCTCGCGCGCGCCTCTCCTCGTCTCTCATCCTCCGGTCTCTGCTCGATTGCTCCGTCCCGCCTGCGATGCGAGGCTGTTAGCAGTTGTTGGGCGGAGCGGGAGCAGCGAGATTGATAGAGAGAGAAAGCTCGAAAGAGCCTGGCATCGCATGGGTCAGTGCGCGTCCCGTCCGGAGCCGGCGGCCGGCGGCGGCGGAGGCGGCGATGGGAGGAGAGGGTGCCTGGCGGTGGCGCGGGAGCAGCGGTCCCGGTTCTACATCTTCCGGCGCTGCGTGGCCATGCTCATCTGCTGGCACAAGTACAAGAAGATCTGACTTCTCACCTGACCATGCATGCCCTCATCTCTCTGTAATATACGATATAATCCTCTCTCTCTATGTACTACCACATTATTATTACTCCCTAATCTTTCCATGAAAATCAACGAAGTGTCTCTACTGATGATCGATGATTGTAAAATACTAAAAGATTTGGCGCGTCTCGATATCAATCGTCTTTGGCCCGCACTGGCATAGTCGTCTATTCGTCTGTATCCATCACGCCTGCATGCGTTGCGTGGCATGGCTTGGGCTCTCTCCGTACACCAGCAACCTACCTACCTTACTGTTGCGAATTCATTCAAAAACTAGAGTAGACACAGATTCCCATCAGCAGTATGGAGACCACGTATATGAATGCAGCGCGTGCTCGTATGTAGGAGCACAGTATCAGTATGTAACCAGGCATGTGCTGTCCATGCATCTCTTGGTACACTTCTCTGCAGCGCAGAGAAAGCGCTGCTTGATTCGGCCTCGAAACAGATCTATGGCAATGTAAAAAGTCTTGTATATATGTCCTCGATCGGCATGCATGCAACACTGATCGGAGTGGTGAATTTACTGACGACCCGGCCTAGCTTTTTCTTCCCGGACCCGGTGATACCGAAACAGAAATACTGGACCATACTACGGAGACGGAGTAGTGATCACCACTGGAATACCATACCTAGTGTCTTGCCAGGATCGGATGCAGACATGTGAAGCCAAAGGAAAAGGTTACAACACATGCAGCTTGTGCGATGAAAGATCGATTCATGGGTCCTTCGAATTGATCAGCTAGAGACACTCTATATTTTACAGTACTTATCGATGGATCAGCTAGCTCTACTGTGGAGTATGGTGGGAGTGAGAGGACGGTAGCAAATTGAATGACATTGTCGAGTTCTAAAGAACGGCAACTACTGTCAGCCCAACCATAATAGCGAATCACGGCTGCAGTGTCGATCGACAGGCGAGCAAATTTACTTCAACTAACGTAAATTTATTGTCAGTCAAAAGGCTCAAATTAACCTTAACAGACGAGCCCACCACCACCCTCTGGACCATCTTCTTGCTGATCGATTCTGTCAAACCTTAACTTGTTCATCATCAAGTGTAGTATGGGAGCGAGCAGATTTGGCTGGATGGAGCCAAAGAAAATAGAACACCGTTTGGATGTTTTCGAATTGCAGGGCTGCCTTTGTGTGTTTTTGGACCAGCTGCTCTCTGGTCCCTGAATTGATCCATATTGCATATGCATGCAGTGCAGCGGCAGCCGGCCGGCCGGGGGAACCAGCCGGGGCGACGACCACACTTGCATCAATTTTGAATTCCTTTTGCTCACACCTTGTTGTAACCAGCAAGCGTCCAAGGATCATAACAACAACTACCTACCACGCTACCTGACATTTTGAGAAAATCTTGAGGACTGGAATCTCAACCCTGTTCTTGTACTGTGCCTCGCAAAGAAGACATATTTTCTTTCAAAAACTTTGGAAGTGAGATTATATTGCACAAAATTTCCGAAACAATCATGATCTGAGCCTTCTATTTGTTTTACTTGTGATGTAGAAAAGCACAAACATGAGGATAAAACATACGTGCTTTCCGCTAGGCTCTTGCCGCCCGGCTCCCGCTTTCCACCACCGCTGGTCTCCCTCCTTCTCCTCCGGCATCACGGGATTGAAGGGAGTGGGGGATCCATCGTTTTTAATGAGTTTTTTCTAGTAGATCGGGTCATCAAGGTTGAAGGTTTCTCCGGAGATTCAATCGAAGAGATTGGCCATGGCGTAAGGCGTCGTCAAGATCATCGATGGAGCAATGGAGCATGCCGCTCCTCAGCGGTGATGGCAAGACAAAGACATCACCATTGATGGAGAATAAGGTACTCCGGCCCTTCCTTTGTCTCCATTTGTGGTTCTATGCAGTTATGGCGATGGGCTAGTGAGATTTAGTTTTCCAACGATATGATGTCGGTTGGACTTGTGTTCTCTCATGAAGAATCCGGTGAAAGCAACGACGATTAGTTGACGACGTAATCGGCGTCAATTTCATTATATTTGCATGTGGAGTTTTTAGCGGTTTATTCCTCTTTTGTAAAAGTGATGGGTATGAGGATGACGGCGGTGGGCGGTGAGATGACCCCTGTTCGTTTAGATCGGAGCTTGCGTCCGTGACATATCCGTTTGGGATGGTGATCCTAGATGGTGGATTTTATGGCTTTTTCAAGGTTTCTTGTCTCCATCAATGGAGGTGGAGTAGTTTAGTTTACTTTTGCAATGAGAGGATGTAACTTGCTTTATTATCAATGGAATTTTTTTCTTTCGCAAAAAAGAAAAAAAAAAAGAAAAGCACAAACATGCTGAGATGATATATACGAGTACATGTGAAGAAAAGGCTTGACCAGACACCTGCGCAAGAAGAAGTGTTAGACAACGACCTTCGCTTCGCCCAAGATCCAGAGAACATGGAGCCCCTTATGGGAGGGGTGCGACAGCGCCGCCACCGCTAGACCTCGCGGGCTTGATCTCCACCAAGGCCCTAGAATTCCGGTTGTCTATTGTAGTGAGTAATAGGATAAGTCGTGATTGCGTCGGTTGGGGATTCCCTTCTTGAGAATCTATTGAGTAATGCAAGATTCGGACGGATTCATGGCTCCCGATGGCCCAATCAACCGCACCGCGCCAAACCTTTTCGAGCTGTGGATGCCGCAGAGGGGCACAAGTGGGGACGCCCTCGCGGGCGATACTTGGCCGCTTGGACATTACGGCTGCGTTAACACGGCAAACCGTGGCCGAGCGAGTGTGTAGAGGTCGCCGACAAGCTCTTGGCATTGAGCTACCCGGACGCTTGATCGGCTCGTCTGAGGTGGACGGCGAGCGGTGAGTACTCTAGCTCATCGGCCTACCGTGCCTTCTTCGTGGGTACTGTGAGGGATCGCCGACGCCTAGGGGTTGAATAGGCCTGCTTTCAAAATCAACTCAACGCTGTCAAGCTACTCAAGCGCACCGCCGCTTGAACCTAGCGGTACCGCCGGCACCGCCGCCTCCACTAAGCAAAGACCGCCGCCGCTCCCGGAAGGTCACCACGCTTTCAAAATCTGTCCAATGAAAAGTAGATCGAGTAATTTTCCTTGGTTCCCGGACGTATAGACCGCAGATCGAGAGCAAAACAAGCGGTCGAGAGTATATAGATAGATCGGCCTCAAACCCTAAATCCTCTCAACAACAACAATATGATTGCAATGTAAAGTAAAACAAGCACACGGTGACACGGTGATTTATCCCGTGGTTCAGCTCGCCACCAAGGCTTGCCTAAGTCCACGTTGTTGAGGTTCCACAAAGGAATGAGCTCACCACAAAGGTTTGCCTCTTTGCCTCGTTCACAAGTCTAGGAACCAAATCCTAGAGATGTGGGATAATGTATTAGATGCAAGAGGGTGTTACAAACCTCCCTAGGCTGCCACACAAGTTGGCAAGCTCAAGGGCGACGCACTAGCCGGCTAGGAGCAAGCTCCAAGAGTAAAAGACCACAACCGCCGGCCAAAGTGCGAACCAAGTGCTTCTAGAACAGTGAAGATCGGTGGAGCTCCCTTCCAATCGAAAGTTTGCAGCCCCTCACACTCAAGAATCGATGGTGGAATCGATGGATTTGCTTGAGGGAGTGAGGAGCTTCAATGGAGGAGAGAGAGCTGAAGCACTTGGGTCCTTTCTCACCGAAAGTGAGCAGGGGGGAGAAGAAAGGCGACCGTTGGGGTAGAAAAAGGAAAGTATAAATACTATCCTCCCAACGGTCAGATCACGAGCGGCACCGCCGCTCATGATCAAGCGGCACTGCCGCACAGCGGCACCACCGCTCAGCCTTAGTCAGCAGAGAAGTAGAAAGAGTTTGAATGTCTGACTAAGTTTGGAGTTGGAGGTTATGTGGTATGAAAATGAGCACTTGGTTGCACGCTTTGGCACAGTGATTCTAATCCCTCTTAATAGTACGGCGTGTCCTATACTCAAATTCAAAATGTAAAATGAGTATAAACCTCCTTTCTTGAAGTACCAACAAAGAAATCGAATTGGGGTACTCCTCCTTTAGGTTTGCAATGTCCTCTTGGCTTGTTGCCTGCTTGTCAACTCGATAAATCTCATTAGTCCTCTATTTAGATTGTCATCAACGCCAAAACCCACATTAGAGGTTGATTGCACTTACAATCTCCCCCTTTTTGGTGATTGGTGACAACCTAATTAGAGCTTACAAAAGATAGTCAAATAATAGAGATTTTTCGAGCCATGGATGTAGGTACCTCCCCCTAAATATGTGAATGAGCCTTGAATGCTCAAAATGATCTCTCATTATCAAGAGTTACGTATTTAGGTAGTGAGACCTCCCCCTAAATGTGTGAGAGAGATTTGAATTCTCAATTATGACATAAAAGGTCAATTTTCACACATTTAGGTGATTTAAGGACCTCCCCTTCATCCATGCCTGCTGTGGGGTGTCAGGTGCCAACATACTTGTCGAAAAGAATATACGTGAAGCATCATGACAGTTTAAACACTCGAGCCGCAGTTCTGTTTTGACTGAGCGGCACCGCCCGCCGCCCCGCAAAACAGTCTGCAGCCAATAGAAAATCCACAAAGATGAAACATATATAAATATGAAATGACAGGATGAATATGACAAGCTAAATCACACGTAATCAACACATGTCCATAAACCATACGAGGAAAGTCAAATAGGTCGCATTATTACAAGTTCACAAATAGTTTTGAAACCTACTCTCAAACTCTAACTCTTTAGGACATGCTAAACAAAGGTAAACAGCAGTCAAAGGCGCGAAAAAGTTTTGACCCCTCTAATTTTCTCCCCCTTTGGCACAAAGCACCAAAAAGGAGAAAAGAAAAGAGAAGGATCAAGTCACTCTCGAGCACCGCCCTCCTCCTCGTCCTCGTCCTCCTCGTCGTCACCCCCTCTCCTCCTCCTCCGAAGTAGAAGAAATGACAGCGCCGCCGTAGTGTGTGTAGTAGAGGTGAAGCGTGTCGAAGTGTCGAGGTGATGGATCCTCCGAGATCCCGAGGCCGCCGCCGCCGCTCACGCACAAAGTCACCAATCGCCTCATCCCGCCAAACTCCGCGCTCCGAAGTGGTGTCCTCGACTCTGCCGATACTCGACAAGCCGGGAAGTACAAAGTGAGGTGGAGAAGGGACAGTGAAAGTGGTGTGACTCCTGCACGCTCCTCTGTCCTCCCCTCCTCGCTCAACGCCAACTCGTGGAGCGACGCCGAGTAGGTGCAAGTCTCAAACATGGCCTTCATCCATGTAGTCATCTTCTTCTTAAAACTGCTCTTGCCCTCCTAGCTCTAGCATGAGAGCTCTCTGAACCTCCTCGTGGGAGAGGGTGGAGTGTCCTCTCTAGCCGGTGCCTCTAAAGCCGCTTCCGGGCCGGCATGATCCGCTCGAGGTTGTATGCCTTGTGATCATCAGTCTTGTTGAACCTCAAGCCGGATACCCTCTCAATCACATACATGATGTAGGGAGCATAGGGCAAGCTCTTCCTACCATCATCCATAGCATCGCCTAACTCCATCCAAAGGTATGCGGGCACATTGAAACTCTCACCTCCCCGGAGCAAGTCCGGCTAGCAAATTCTTCACCCAACCATGCAAGTTTGAGGCCGCACCATCCTTGGGATCAATGGTGTTCCTGAGAAGGTTGTTGAGAATGTAGTAGAAGCTGCTCAACCCTCTCACCAACCCATCTCGCCTTCCTAGGATCCCTCCACATGTATCTGATAGCTGTAGCATCAAGCTTCTTCTCAGCGTGGATAGGAGTGAACTTCCTATGCTTGCTCCCAAAACCAAGAATCCTGGAGAAAGTGACAAAGTCAACTGAGTAGTGAACACCCTCAGTCATCCAATGCATAGTATTCTCATTCTCCATAAAGTAGGTGGCATGAAACTGTCCAAGAATCTCTCAGCATTCCAATCATACCGAAACTCCATCAAATTCTTCGCTCATGCTTCTCCACAGGCCCCGATGACCCCGTTAATCTCGGGCTCTCCCTTAGTCTTCGAAGGTCCCGGTCTATGTAATGCATATGTCTAATGTTGGGCTCCCTCTTCTTGAGGACGGATGAGACATAGAAGTCTGAATGAAAGACATTCCAAACACCGTAGTCGACTCCTAGATCCTTAGGAGTGGTGTAGGGATTCACCCTTCTAGCCTCGCTGCTCAACCTACTCCCTCGTGGAGTAGTCAAATCCTCCGACGAGCCACACCGTCATCCGGAGGTCTCCTCAAATGGATCTCGCTCCTCATAGTCTCTCATGTAGGAATTATCAAAAGTCCAAATGTCAATGGGAGTAGCCGGACATCCAATCTCTGAAATCTTTCTCGCCATACCTCAACTCACGCCTTAACTCCCTTTCCCTTTCCTGCTTCCGCTCACCAGGTCTCCCGTATGAGTAGAACCTCTGCCTCCGCCTTTTTGGAAAAACGCTTCTCCAAAGCCTTCCTCTTGACACCTCCACCGCCTTGACCGTGCTCCATCTATGCATGCAAAGGTCCAAATCGATCCCGAAGTGTTGGTGTGATATATATATATATATATATATATATATATATATATATATATATATATATATATATATATATATATATATATATATATATATATATATATATGTGTGTGTGTGTGTGTGTGTGTGTGTGTGTTAAATATTGCATAAGATAGGTGGTTGAAGTCAATGGTGGACCAGCTGTTTGATTTGATTCCCGAAGCGGCACCGCCAGTTGTCCAAACCACCTCTTCGACAACTATCTCGTGCAATAGTTAAAAACATATGTATATCTATCTACCATTCCAACGAGTAATCTCGAAAATTTGACTGAAATGAAAATAGTGATAAAAGTTGCCATGGATTTGGATTTTGAATAAAGTTTCTTAGATCATGGGATTTGATTCAATTTGTTTCTCTTATTTGAATCAATAGAATACTAGAGATGACCAGCAATACTTTTGCTTCAAACCAAAGCCTAGGTGCGCTTTGTTTACCCCATGCATGTCATGGGTGGGATTCATCTCTAATCCTCCAAATCAAATCAAATCAACTAGTTTTCCATGATCTAGAACCTTTACTTCATCACTAATTGCAAAAATCCATAACAAATTTCATCCCTAGGCATAGATCGGGCGGTTAGGGTTTCTCACCAAGGATTGGAGAGGAAAGAAGAGAGGGTGCGGCCCCCCCGCAGCTGTGGCCACCGGCGTCGTGGAACAAGCCGGCGGCATCAAGGCGCGACGCAAGCGCCGGCCGGAAGCGGCGGCGTGCTGGCGGCGGCGCGGCGAGGTGGCGGCGGCGGTCCGTCGCCTCCCCTCCGCACTCGGGTGAAAGAGAGGGACCGTGGAAAGAATGAGTGAGGAGAGGAGAGAAAAAGATGCCGTGGGCCCCTGGGAAATAGGTCCCACGGTGATCGTATTGATTTTCGCCCGAAAATCACCGGCGGCACCGCCGCTCCCCCGAACAGAGCGAGTTAAACTTGCTTCCTAAGTGACTCTCCTCATATGTTATATAGACATATGTGACTCAAATTTCATTGCCGATTAGATCATCAATCAAAAACAAAGTGACCATGTTCTTTGAGTCTAGCTTAGAAAACCAATTTGAAAGACATAATGTAAACTTTTCAAAGCTTTTCCCTAGTCATACTAGTTCTCACAAAACAGAGGCATGCATTTCAAGATAGGTTGCGAGAATCAAGTATATTTAGTTCACTACGCAAAGCACAAAACCTTGTCTCGTCGAGAGGCTTAGTGAAGATATCGGCTAGTTGCTTTTCGGTGCTCACATGGCGAATTGCGATATCTCCTTTGAGTTCGTGGTCTCTCAAGAAGTGATGACGGATGTCTATGTGTTTTGTTCTAGAGTGTGCTACCGGGTTATTTGCGAGCTTGATGGCACTCTCGTTGTCACAAAGAAGAGGTATCTTTGTGAAATGACATCCGAAATCCTTTAAGATTTGCTTCATCTAAAGTAGTTGAGCACAACATGCACCGGCCGCAACATACTCGGCCTCGGCGGTGGATAAGGCTACATAATTTTGCTTCTTAGAGCTCCAAGACACCAAGGACCGTCCAAGGAATTGACATGTCCCCGAGGTGCTTTTTCGATCTACTTTGCAACCGGCATAATCGAACCGAATAGCCAAGTAGATTGAACTTGGAACCCTTGGGATACCACAAGCCAAGGTTTGGAGTGTGAACTAGATATCTCAAGATTCTCTTAACCACCACATTGTGACATTCCTTTGGATTAGCTTAAAATCTAGCACACATGCACACACTAAGTATAATATCGGGCCTAGATGCACAAAGATAAAGAAGAGAGCCAATCATGGAACGATATACCTTTATGTCTACGGCAGCCCCTTCTTCATCAAGATCAAGATGTCCATTGCTTGGCATTGGTGTTTTGATTGGCTTTGCCTTAGCCATATCAAACTTCTTCAACATATCTTGGGTGTACTTGGTTTGGCTAACGAAAGTCCCTTCCTTCATTTGTTTGACTTGAAAGCCAAGGAAGAACTTGAGCTCACCCATCATGGACATCTCGAACCTCTTTGTCATAGTCCTACTAAATTGCTCAACATACACATGATTAGAGCTACCAAATATTATGTCATCGACATATATTTGGCACACAAAGATATCACCATTAACTTTATGTGTAAAGAGAGTAGGATCGGCCTTCCCTATGACGAAACCTTGTTTAAGCAAGAACTCCTTAAGGCATTCATACCATGCTCTTGGTGCTTGCTTAAGCCCATAGAGTGCCTTATGAAGCTTGTAAACATGGTTAGGATACTTGGGGTCTTCAAAACCCGGTGGTTGCTCAACGTAGACCTCCTCTTGCAAAGGACCATTGAGGAATGCACTCTTGACATCCATTTGATATAGCTTGAAGTCATGATGGGCAGCAAAGGCTAGAAGAATGCGGATTGCTTCTAGTCTTGCTACCGGTGCATATGTCTCATCAAAGTCCAAGCCCTCTACTTGAGTGAAACCTTGAGCCACCAATCTTGCCTTGTTTCTTGTAACCTGACCATCTTCATCTTGCTTATTTTGAAAGACCCATTTGGGGCCAATGATGTTTGTCTTTGGTCTTTCTACCAAGTCCCAAACTTGGTTTCTTTCGAAGTTGTTGAGTTTTTCTTGCATGGCTAGCAACCAATCAGCATCCTTGAGAGCATCTTCTACCTTGGTAGGTTCCAAAGAAGAGACAAAGAAGTAATGTTCACAAAATGCAGCTAGATGTGATCGAGTAGTTACTCCCTTTCGAAGACTCCCAAGGATGTTTTCAACGGGGTGATCCCGTTGAATGGTTTGTCGTAGCCGTGGGTGATCAACTCCATCATCCTCAACTTCTTCTTCGTAGTCATCCTCAGCTTCAAGTATAGGAGCAAGATCAAGTGCTCTAACTGGTGATGTAGGTGTTGGAGTAGATGCCGCCGAGGTGGAGGGAGCCGCACCGCCGCTCTCGCTGAATTTCAGCAGGTGTGGGCTGCCCCCTCATCATCGAGTACGCCACGAAATTGGTGCAAAGAAGATCTTGGTGATCCTCTTGTTCATTGGCTTTATCTTCTTGTGGTCGAATGTCACCAATAGCCAATTGCTTGATAGCTTCACAAGGTGGATCCTCCTTTCCTACAACACTTTGATCAACTTGCTCTACTTGAGAGCCATTAGATTCATCAAATGTCACATCTATAGTGACTTTAACCCTACCGGTGGTTTTGTTGAAGACATGATAGGCATGCTCATTTGATCCATAACCAAGAAGAAAACCCTCATCAACTTTAGGAGCAAACTTAGAGGTTTGGGGCTTTTTGTTAAGAATGAAACACTTGCACCTAAACACCCTAAAGTAAGACACCTTCGGTTTGTTACCGGTTAGTAGCTCATATGAGGTCTTCTTGAGTTTCTTGTGGAGGTGGAGACGGTTGATTGCATGACAAGCGGTGTTGATGGCTTCACACCAAAAGATGTCCGAAGTCTTGTATTCATCTAGCATTGTTCTTGCCATATCAATGAGTGTTCTATTCTTCCTCTCTACAACTCCATTTTGTTGAGGGGTGTATGAAACCGAAAACTCATGTTTGATGCCCTCTTCATCAAGGAATTCCTCAACTTGGGTGTTCTTGAATTCACTTCCATTGTCACTTCTCACTTTCTTGATTGGAAGCTCAAATTCTCTTTGAGCCCTTCTAATGAAGGTTTTCACCTTCTCTTGTACCGCACTTATCAAAGACAAAGAAAAACCAAGTGAAGCGGGAATAATCATCAACAATAACAAGTCCATACTTATTACCCCCGATGCTAAGGTAGGCAACCGGTCCAAAGAGATCCATATGAATCAACTCCAAAGGTTGTGTAGTGGTCATGATGCTCTTTGGTGGGTGAGGTACGCCTACTTGTTTTCCGGCTTGGCAAGCGCTACAAATCCTGTCTTTGTCAAAATCAATATTTGTTAGTCCAATGATGTGGTTGTCCTTTTGTAGTTTGGCCAAGTTCCTCATCCCAACATGAGCTAGTCGGCGATGCCAAAGCCAACCCATGCTAGATTTTGCCATTAGACAAGTCTCAAGCTTAGTCTCACTTTTGTTGAAATCAACTAAGTAGAGCTTATTCTTGAGTTTGCCCGTGAAGACAATAGAGGAATCCTCCATACTAATGACTTCCACACCAACATCCGTAAAGAGACAATTGTAGCCTTTCCCACAAAGTTGTGAGACCGACAACAAATTGTATCCTAGGGATTCAACATGCAAGACATCAGATATATCATGGTTAGTTGTGATAGCGATTTTACCAAGACCCATCACACTTCCCTTAGCGTCATCTCCAAATCGAATGTTGTCACTTGGGTCGGCATTAGGAGAGTATGATGAAAACATACTCCTTTCTCCGGTCATATGATTTGTACATCCACTATCAAGCACCCAACTTGATCCACCGGAGGAGTATGCCTGCAAAACAGATTAGTTCACAAGTTTAGGCCCCCCAAGCTCCTTGGGACCTTTCATGTTAGTCACAAGAATTTTGGGAACCCAAATTGAAGTATGCAAATAAACATTTCTGTCCTTGCCAACATATTTGGCATAAACCTCCCCCTTGCTGTTGTTCTTCAGTACAAAGCAAGAACTCAAACTTTGTCTTGTTGATTGAGCCTTGGGATGGTATGCAAATCTATTTGGGTTGGCCCAAATTGTTTTTCTCTCGTTTTTCGCACAACCTTTGTTTTGCTTGACCAACCTTCTTGATGGGCTGTTGCTGGACAGGAGGTCGATGAGTTGCCTTCCCTTTCTTAGGGGCAGCGGCACCGCCGCTCGTCCTAGCGGCACTGCCGCTTGGCTTTGCTGCTCGGAGCTAGCGCGGTGCGACTGTCTGTGCAGGCATATCTGTACTCATCTTTCCTTTGCTCCAGAACTGAACACACTCATAGCCATTTATCATTTTTCTTCCATTTGTCTTGGCTCCTCTAGTGTGGCCTAACCCATCCTTGATTCTAGGATTTCTTCCATCAATGTATTGTGGCCTCTTTGGTTGAGTCTCTTTGCCACTTGCTGCTTTCTTGACATTTTGTTTCTCTTTTCCAACCAAGGTGTTGAGCCTAGCAATCTCCTTCTTCATTGCCTCCATGTTTGCAAGGTTTGTGGCTTGACTCTTCAAGTCTAGATTAAAACATTTACCACATCCATTGCTTGTGGAGGGAGTAGAGTTGTCCTTTGTGGATGAGAGATGTGAGTTACTCTCCCAAAGAAGACTATATTTCCCCCTCAAGTTGCTTGTGCTTTTCTTGTAAGTTACAATACTTTTCATTGAGGGTAATAGTAGCTTTCTTTGTGAGAGCATGGTCCTCCTTTTCTTTTACAAGTTTCTTTTGTAAAGAGGCCACCTCACTTCTTTCAAACACAAGAGCGTCTTTGTTGTCAACATAGAGCTTCTCAAGTCTAGTGAGTTCACTTTCTCTAGTTTCCAACTCGGCTTGGACACTCTCTAAATCTTCCATCATCTTAGTGATAAACATTTTAGTCTTTGGATCTAGGTTCTTAGTCAATGTATCATACTCTTCATCACTAGACCCATCATCACTTGAGCTATCACTAAGTTCACTAGATTCATCACTAAGGGTTGGAGAGGCTTTAGTTTTGGAAAGTACCTTCTCACGTTTTGGCATGAGGCAAATGTGAGGGGAGTCATCTTCATCATCATCGGACATGTTGGAGAAGAGCTTCGGTGTGGAGGTTGTCTCTTGCATAGCAAATGTTGCCATCTTCACATCCTCCTCACTTGACTCTTTAGTTGAATCCCACTCATGCCCAATGTGTGCTTCTCCCATGTTCTTTCTCTTTCTCTTGTAATCTTGCCTCTTGTCATTGTTGGAGTTGTCCTTCTTGTATTTATTGTTCTTATTCTCATGTGGACAATCCGTAACAAAGTGCTCGGTGCTTCCACAGTTGTAGCAAGTTCTCCTCTTCTTGTTGGGAAACTTCCTTTGCACCATCTTGTACCCATTTCTCTTCATGGCCTTGTGGTATTTCTTGATGAACAATGCCATGTCATTGATGTCCGCCCCTCCTTCATCTTCATCTTCACTTGAGGAAGAGGTAGAATCAATGTGTTCTTGCATTTTCTTCATTTCTTTGGCTTGATTTGAGGTTGATTGCTTGCTGCCCTTGTTCTTGTTGGAGGTGCTTGGCTTGCTTGACTTGCTTGCTTTGAGAGCAACATCTTTGATCTTGATGCCATCCAACTTGGCTTGCAACTCACCAAGTTTCTTCCTCTCATTTGACTCTTCCCTTTACATATCAAAGGTGAGCAATCTTCCAAGCACATCATTAGAAGTGAAGTGCTCAAATCTCTTCTTGTCTCTTATCAAGGTGACTACGGTCTCATTTCTAGGTGCATAGGCTTCAAGCATGACCTTCACCACCTTGTGATCATCAAGTTCTTTATCTCTATATCCTCTAATCCTTCCAACTAGAACCATCAACCGGTCAAACATCTCTTGGGCACCTTCCCTTCAACTATCACAAACCGGTTGAGCTTTGCCTTCAATAGGTCAATCTTGGCTTTTCTCACTTTGTCGACACCTTCATGTGCAAGAATAAAAGTGTCCCAAATCTTCTTTGCCACATTCACATTCATCACCCTATTGTACTCATTTCCATCTAGAGCACTTAGGAGGATGCTTGTAGCTTGGCCATTAAGGTGGGCTGCTATCATCTCTTCATTTGTGGGTGACTTGGGGTTCACCTGAGGCTCATATCCACTGCACACACAATATCCCAAAGACCGGGTGAATGCCATTAAGATAGGCACTCATCAAATGTTTCCACTTGGCATAGTTTGTCCCATCGAAATGAGGCAACTTCCCCGCGGGAACATTGATGAATGACTTCTTGTCACGGTTAGAGAAAAGAGAATTATAGTTAAAGGATATGGCGGCAAATTTGTTGTTGTTGTTGCTGCCCTCATCCTTCTTCTTCTCATTCTTCTTGCTCTTTGGCACATATGACTCATCATCATCACCATCATCGAACTACTTGATAGCTCACTTGATTGAGCATCAAGTTCCACCACTTTCTTGCTTCTTTCTTCTCTTCTCTTGAGTCTTGCTTCTCTTATTCTTTTTCTTTCATCTCTTCTTTTGAGCTTCTCGAATGAGCTGCATGCTTGCATCTTCTTCTTGCTTCTTGGCTTTCTCACGCTCGGCCCTTCTAGCTTTCTTGGCGGCTTTCTTCTCTTTTCTTTGTCTCCTCGCTTCTCTTCTCTCCGGATCGGTGGCTGCCGAGAGAGAGGACGAAGAGGAGAGCTCGCTGCTGGAAGCTGTAGGCTTGGCGTGGATGCCTTCGGCTCCGCCTTGATTCGAACCACCTCCGGTGTCCATACTTCACGTGGTGAAGCGCTCAACGAAGTAAACTAGCTCTGATACCACTTGTAGGATCGCTGGACGCCTAGAGGGGGGTGAATAGGCCTGTTCAAAATCAACTCAAAACGTTGTCGGTTTACTTCAAGCGGCACCGCCGCTTGAACCTAGCGGTTACCGCCGCTCCGAGCCGCACCGCCGCTCCACTAAGCGGCACCGCCGCTCCCGCAGGCTAGAAGGTCAGCTCACGGTTCAAAATCAGTCCAATGAAAAGTAGATCGAGTAATTTTCCTTGGTTCCCGGGACGTATAGGTTAGATCGAGAGTCGGAACAAGCGGTCGAGAGTATATAGATAGATCGGCCTCAAACCCTAAATCCTCTCAACAACAACAATATGATTGCAATGTAAAGTAAAACAAGCACACGGTGACACGGTGATTTATCCCGTGGGTTCAGCCGCCACCAAGGCTTGCCTAAGTCCACGTTGTTGAGGTTCCACAAAGGAATGAGCTCACCACAAAGGTTTGCCTTTTTGCCTCGTTCACAAGTCTAGGAACCAAATCCTAGAGATGTGGGGTAATGTATTAGATGCAAGAGGGTGTTACAAACCTCCCTAGGCTGCCACACAAGTTGGCAAGCTCAAGGGCGACGCACTAGCCGACTAGGAGCAAGCTTCAAGAGTAAAAGACCACAACCGCCGGCCAAAGTGCGAACCAAGTGCTTCTAGAACGATGAAGATCGTGGAGCTCCTTCCAATCGAAAGTTTGCAGCCCTCACACTCAAGAATCGATGGTGGAATCGATGGATTTGCTTGAGGGAGTGAGGAGCTTCAATGGAGGAGAGAGAGCTGAGCACTTGGGTCCTTTCTGTCGAAAGTGAGCAGGGGAGAAGAAAGGTGACCGTTGGGGTAGAAAAAGAAAAGTATAAATACTATCCTCCCAACGGTCGATCACGAGCGGCACCGCCGGCCATGATCAAGCACCGCACGCCTGACCCGCACCGCCGCCAGCCTTAGTCACCAGAGAAGTAGAAAGAGTTTGAATGTCCGACTAAGTTTGGAGCCGAGGTTATGTGGTGTGAAAATGAGCACTTGGTTGCACGCTTTGCACAGTTGATTCTAATCCCTCTTAATAGTACGGCGTGTCCTATACTCAAATTCAAAATGTAAAATGAATATAAACCTCCTTTCCTTGAAGTACCAACAAAGAAATCAAATCGGGTACTCCTCCTTTAGGTTTGCAATGTCCTCTTGGCTTGTTGCCTCGCTTGTCAACTCGTTAAATCTCATTAGTCCTCTATTTTAGATTGTCATCAACGCCAAAACCCACATTAGAGGTTGATTGCACTTACGGTACCTCCGAGCTACTGGGGGCAAAGGAGTTGTGGAGGACCAAGGCCCCGCCCAAGGTCAAGTTCTTCTTCTGCCGGGCGCTCCACGGCAGGCTTTGGACTGCGGACCGGAGGAGACGACATGGGTTACAGGCTATGGCGGACCGTGTGTTGTGCCGTCGAGGATGAGACTTTACGACCACCTCCCCGCCCCTCCCCGTTGTCACCAAGGAGCTATGGTTCAGCCGCTTCGCCTAGCGGGGTTAGAAGACCTGTGCCCGGAGGTTGGAGACCGACTTGTGGATTGGTGGCTACGATCTTCCGCGCGTGTGCCACAACCGTTCCGCCCCGGGTTCGACATCAGTAGTCTTGCTCGTCCACCCGGGAGGTGTGGAAGGAGAGGAACAGACGCACTTTTGATAACATCTCGCCACGCCCGGATCCCGGCAGCGAGGATACAACAACAGCGGAGGAATGGTGCGCGGCGGGCTACAAGGTGCTTGGACCGCTGCTGGATGCCATTCGGTAGCGCAGTTAGATATCTTTAGTCGCACAATCGTTATCCACTTAGTACAACACTTAAGCTGCGCCGTTAAAATCGGCGATTTGTGTCAAGTGTGTCGCCACTACGTTTCACGGCATCTTGCCAATGAGTGGGTGTAATTCAAAACACTATTTTTTCACGCATCTTGCCAATGAGTGGTTGTAATTCAAAACACTATTTTTCCTTAATGCAGCACGTGCAAGATGCAAAATCTATCGTAAAGCTTTTTGTGTGATTAAGAAGATATAGACGAGTACATATGTACTCGTGTAACACAGAAGGCTAGTTGACACCCTCGAGGAGTGAAGATGGAGCGAGGGTGACCACTGTCCACTGACGACGAGATGGTGAACGATCGATGGATGAAAGCTACAGCTACCAAACGGCATGGGGATGGGTAGCTGCTGCTACAGTTCTGGAGCCTGGGGAGTGAGTGAATGCGGGAATCTTTGTCTGAAAACGACGCCATTCGTCTTCCTCCGGCCGCCCTCCGTCCATCCATCTACTGCGCTGTGCGTGTTGTGTTAAATGCAAGGCTGCCCCCTCC
The DNA here is from genome assembly GCA_015847255.1 of Hyparrhenia diplandra. Lineage (NCBI taxonomy): Eukaryota > Viridiplantae > Streptophyta > Magnoliopsida > Poales > Poaceae > Hyparrhenia > Hyparrhenia diplandra. The sequence goes on along the minus strand of JADLZK010007733.1, from coordinate 134,866 downwards.
ATATTCTCTCCCTGTGCTGTCCGTGTCCTTCCACCACCGATCGATGCATGCATGGATGCCTTTGGCCCTCCCTGCTCTGCTCCTCATTTATGCATGCTCGTGCCACAGTTACTTCTCCCTTGCAAACGCCAACAACCCTTCCCATCGCGATCGGTCTCTCTCTGCTTGGTTTGTGCATGATTGGCGACGACGTGAGAGTGACAAACCGTCGTCGCAAGTTTCAGAAACAGAAACCGCTGACCTTGTTTATTAGGGGCCATATATACGTATGTTTCAGGTCTGGAAAACCAATTTTAGACGACGGAGGATTGTGAGCGCTGGACAGGCAAACCAAGTCCATAAAAAATCTTGTCTCTCCCTCTCTCTCCCCCCTGATCAGTTTGAGATCGAATAATGCAGTAGAGCATAGAGACATCATTGTGTGCATAAATACCTGTGTTTGCATTAACGATTATATATGGAAGCTGCAGTGATCAGTGCCGTGCGTGGAATCAATGTACAAGCGATGCCATGATGAACCCGGCCCTATGGAGGTGGTTCAGAAAGATAAGGCACTGATCTTGATTCTGATAATGGGCAAGATCAGTATATTAGGTTAGTACAAGACTCTGTTCATCTAGAGCATAGTAGACTGCAACGAGAAAATGCAATAAAGAAGAAGACGATAGAAGAATCTTGATAGAATATCGTATATATTTTTATTTCATATTTTTTTTCACGTGTAATTTGAAATGTACTGTGCCGACTTTTATATATTCTTTCTTCCCTTTGATAAAATGAGTAAAATAAAATAAAGTTAGAGTCGCTGGAAAAGGAAATTAGGCAATGGGTGCATACCAATAATAACAACCAATGCATATTCTCTGAATTGGAGACAAGTCCTGGATATGGATGCATACTAAAAACCAATTCATATTCTGATGAGTTTTATATGGAGTATGAGTTATGATTGTGGCAATACGCACGCTTTCACGTGATGTAAAAACTCTTCTGCCTAAATACAAAGATGCACAAACCTTTTATGTATTCGAGAGAAAAAAATATGCTCACAACTTGTACATGATGAATGTACAGAGATCATCCATGCATGCATTTCTCCCTTTCTCCCCAATGAAAGAAACGGACAGATAATGTGGTTAGTCGAAGACTACTACACATGCTAAGCTAGGAGTAGATCATATCGTCGTCAATGTCCTTCCTGAAAAGAAACGCTCCGAAGTGGCTTGATGTGGCTTCAGTTAGTTCATATTCCATGCAATAGATTGGCTGATCGAGCAGCAAATAATATATGTGAAAATAACTCCTGAAATAAAAACGTATATATATACATTATACACTACAAATAATACATAGAACATCAAATCATGGAAGGGCCTGTGTAATACCAATGCAATCAAATTTAGGGGGTTGGTTCAACTAAGGCGTTCATGATGCCTCTGATCGAGCTCGATCTGAAGGGCGGCTTGAACTGAATGTTCAGTTATTTGCATATATGCTGGTGGGAATGCAGTTAGCTTAGCATACAATCCACATACTGTAAAATAACTTAAATTCAGAAACGAATGGAAAATGTATGTGTGCATACAGTCCACATACTGGCGCCAAGCAGTAGAAGTAAAAGAGAGATACTAAGAACACGAGAACACATAACAACCAAAGATGCAAGAGACTAGAGAAGTACGAGAGACTAGAATAATTCAGGAAGAGATGCTGTGGCCTGACGCAAACATGAAAGAGTACTAAGATATTGGCACGGCTCAATCAGAAACGCCAGTAGCTAGTAGATTCATCACTACCACTTCAACTTCTGAGTGAGCCGAGCCAACACCATAGATACACTTCCATTTCTTTCTCCTCCGGCAAGCTACTAGCCGATGACAGAATAAGGGGATCGATGAGAAAGAAGGAAGATGGTTCTGGGATCTTTTAGCTCCCAGGCAAGGCATCCATGGCGTGCAACCATGGAGAGTGGAGGTGGGCGGCCGGTTGCTACGAGGGGTTTGGCTATGCTTGGTGGTGTGTATGTAGGAATGCGTTTGAAGGATGGAGGACCCCATCTTTATGGGCTTCGCTGCGCTGATTCCCTCGCTCTCCGCGTGTTGCTGCAGGCATTTAACTCGGCCCGGCTACCAAATGAGTAAGACAGGCTGCTGCATTAATAGAAACTCCACCATGAGCGCTCTCGCTCCTCTCTCTCTCTCTATATATACCGAGCTCACTCCGTCCGGCTGTGTTGAGTTCATGTAAAGTAAAATTTTGGAAATATACCGGCACACATTAGAAGTACTAAACATAAAATTCGTCTCATAAAATACATGTAAACTATATATTTTATTTTTATTTTATCTATATTTAATGTTCCATGTATGTGCCAGAGTCATTTGAGGTGATAGGTATAAAGTTTTGGAGGTGGAAACTAAACTTGCCTTATCAAAGCTCTATCCTTGACCGGGATCCGGCATTCCCAATCTTTGCTTGTTGCTTTGCACACAGCTTTGAGGCGCCGAGCGTCGGGGTGGGAGTCCTCGGAAGATGACGCTGTTCATGTGCTTCCCAGCATTTCCCAAAGATGGGAGAAGGGGGGGGGTTCTGCTCGAGAGCTCGCCGGCAAGCGCCACATTGCCCGGAATCCACCCAAGCCATGCCCAGAAGGAGTGCACAAAGGGGCATTGTGAGAAGATATGATCCACAGATTCATCGGCCCTCCCGCAAATCTCACAAGAGGCGGAGTCCACAATGTTCTTGTGCAATAGAGCAACCCATCACTAAATCATGCCTTTAGTGATCAGCCATCCAAAGAATTTGACACGGGGGTGGGGTATGGGGTGAAGTTCTTCCCACGAAGGAGAAGGTTGCTGCCATTCTCCTCGTTTGTTGAGGTTTTGTAGATGAGCGAGGATGGGAGCTTGCGATCTCTGTCCTTGAAGAAGCAGGTGGGTTCATCCGGTCCCGCGCCGGGCTCAAACCCCAAATGCGCCGAGGAGGGCGTCTAGCTCCAGAAACATCGAGATTATTTTTATCCAAAATCCGGATTTTATAATCTCATCCAAACACTCCATATCTCTCTACAAACAATGGCGCTATCGGTTTTTTTTTCGAAATCGTGCTTAGCACATTTTTCATTAAGAGAAGTGGGAATAAGTACAACCCTACATGTCAGGAAGCGAGATACTCCTAACCATGTAGGAAACACACACGACACAAAGCACTGGCTGAACGGTGGAGCTAATCTGGTGTACCCTGGGTTGATTTTGCTACTAGGGGGACGCTACTCTCAGCTAAGCACCCGGGTACAGGCAAAGAGTGGTGCGAGGCTCCGGTAGCCTGCGAGCACCCACAATGCCCCCTCGTCACGAATCGTTGCAAGAAGGTTGAGCGGTGTCCTGGAGATGTTGTCGAAGGTTGTTCGCCTCGCGTTCCTTCCGGACCTCCCGTGAGATAAGCGAGAGGAGTGAGTCAAAGCCTTTGTCGAAGGGTGCCGGCACAGAGGCTCTAGCGTCTGCCGCCACCAAGGCACAAGCTCAGAGGATTGCGCCGGTCCGAGGTGGGAGAATCCAACGTCTTTGCAACAAGCGGTGCCGGACCTCGTGAGTGAAAACACACAGCTTGCGAAGAGGTGATCCACTGACTCCATGTGCTGCCCGCACAAATGCCGCGCCTCTCCGCATGCTACTTGAAGACCGGTTATTGAGTACCGACTTGCTCCCAAGCCGGTGCATCTAGAAATTGGTCCTTGATTAGATTCTCGTCTTCCCACCCATTGCCATGGACGGTGGCCATTCCGACCATTGAACCAAGCTAGATTTGGGGAAGAAAAAACACTAGACCCAACCTAGAAGAAACTAGGGGGCTTTGTATTAAAAAGAAAATGAGGCGCGCCAGAAGTCCGTCCCGATGGGGATCCAATCCAAGAGCGGTTGCTTCCACACTTGGGAAGTTAACCATCTGGGTTATCGCCCAGTCCTCAACCAAGCTAGATTTGGTAATGCAGATCATCACCATATAAGCAAGAGTACGAAGTTCTAAAACTTTGAGCCTTTGACAGAACTTGAAATGCAAAAGTAGTCTTAGGTATCTCAAGATCGATATGATGGGGAAGGTCCGACCGTGGACGCCCGCCTCGATAATTGCGATTAATGGAGGCGATCCGATGTAGGGGTGGCGGACAAGTTGCTGCGCCTTCACGAGGACCTAAATATCGGGCCCCGAGACATTCTCCACACACCGAGAATTTGCCGCCCATTAGGGCCCAAAGAAACCCGGCCACCATCCCGCTTCAAAGGATCGGCCCAACAGCGACCGACCACCAAGGAGCCACGGGCGCATACATGAAGACGGAGTCGGCCCACGAGCGGCCCATAGGAGTCACCATGATTTAAGGAGCTCAAGCATTACCAAGAAGGACAAGGTCGGGGACCTTTACAAGATCTGGAGAACTGCATCACCCATCACCAACCACCCAAGGCTCCTGACTCTGCAACCCAAATTCTCTCGCCCGAGGGTGACCTAGCTCACCACCCGGCGCATGGATTTCTCGGCTCGCCCGAGGGTGGCCTATCTCACCACCCCTGACGGAAAATCTCCGCCGCCCCGAGGAGACCCCACGACTCAATCCTGGGCGAGGTGGCCCAACCCACCCACCCGACACTTTGACCCCCGGGCATGGAGGTTCCGTCTGGAGGAAGGGAAACAGCTGCATTCAATGCAAATTACGAACAGACGAGGCGCTGGCCATCGATTACGCCTGGGCCAAATCGGCTGCCAAATCGCTCCCAATGACCGATGGGACATAAAGCTGAACCGGTGACGTATTACGCCGCCCAAAGACGGAAAAACAGGGCGACACTCGTTCATTCCCGAAACACCGCCAAGACGCCATGACGGGCCAGGCCCTCGGGCTCATGACACGCCACGACCGGCGTTCACAGGACCGCCCTCGCCATGCGATTGTGAGGGACGCCTCACAATCCTCGGGCCGCACTGGAAACGGCACGTCCGCCATCGATCGGGACGCGTGTCTTCATCAAACAACGCCCAAGCCAACCAACCCTCGGCCGCGCGCATGCAACAAGTGTAGCCTCGAATTAGCCACCCGGCATCCATATATGTAAAACATTATCTCCCTTTCCTACTATAAAAGGAGTAATGCCCCATTAGCAAGGGATCCGGACTAAAAAAGAAAACGGAAATCGAAAGGGATAACCACCACCACCACCACCACTACCACGATCGTGGGGCTTGAGACCGCCTTCTCTCCCTCACGCCGCTTGTAACCCCCTACTACGAGCCTCCTTTGAGCGGAGGTAACACGAGCAGACACCACCCGGACGTAGGGCCCCGTCGGCCCGAACCAGATAAACCCACCGTGTCCGTGTCCATCTTGGCGCGATGCCATTTGGGGGGGGGAGGCACACGGCCTAGAAATTTTTATTGCCTACACCGAGGCACCCCGGTGCTCGGAAAACGCCGACGCTGGCGCGCCGTAGGACGCTACTGCGGTGCAATCCACATCTCCATCAACCCTCATGGCATTTCCACCTTCGTTTTCCACCCTGCCGTCGAAAGCACGAAGCTCCCCGCTGACACCGCTCTTCGTTCTTCGACGCCGGAGTTCGTGGACGCCGCCACAACTATGAGATGATCCTTTTGCCCGACATGACGGCCGAAAAGAAGGGCAAAGATCGCCACGCGGCGTGTCCGCCCATCACGGCCGCCGCGCAAGGCGGGCAAGGCAGATCCACCGGCGCACCAGCGCCGCTTCACGCAACGGATTCCGAGTCCGACGACGCACCACCAGCGTTTGACTCACGTGAGGGTCCCTAGGAACCCAAGGCACCGGAATATCCTTCCCGCGCCGCCTCGCGGTAGGATGCCCGTAAACCCTAATCGCCGGAGAACGTGTCCACGCCGCTGGTACCGAAGGAATCCCCGTAGTCCTTCACCGGCTGGAAACTTCAGCCTGAAGCCGCCGTGGAGAGCGCGCCGCACCCGCCGTCCCCACGGAACGCCTATCCCACGTGACGATTTTCGTGGAAGAGCGCATCGGCCAAAGGATGCCGCAGACCCCGCCCTACCTCCTCGCCCGCACGATTGGGGCCAGGTCCCGAAACTGGCGAATCACACTACCGTCCGGAGAACAGGGACTTCTCCGCGCTGCCGGTGCCCCGCAACCGACGACGAGGACGACTATTATGACCCTACACGGAATGCTAACATAGAGCAAGATGGCCGCCTTCAACGACGCCTCCGACGAAGATGAGGCGGACGACACACCACGACATGGTCGCCGCGACGCAAGGCTCGCCAAGCGCCCAGCCTCGTGGCGGCGCGCGCTTCGGCCACGCGCAGAACAAGGGATCTCGCAAGACGATCCGCTGTGAGTCCGCACGACTTCCGACAAAATGGAGCGGAGCGAACAACGGGAACAAGCCCGCAGCGGCAGTCTCCCCCCGAGGGCGCCTCATGATCGCATCGGTGGCGACGCTGCGACCTAACGGGTACCTCCACTTCGACATAGCGCCCTGCTCAATGCAGCGCCTAACGCATGGCGCGCGCCATGCTAGTACGCGAAATGCCCGACCCCCCACCGAGGGGGGAGGCGATCCGAGAGGGCCTACGACATCTCCCTCGACAGTGGCGCCCATACAACAAAGTGAGAGCCCGTCCCCAGATCCCGGGCCGTGACATCACGACGACGAGGAGTCCCCAAAGCCGGCAGGGCCCGTCCGACCCGAAAGCAAGCAGCCGAGCCTCCGCAAGGCCGGTCCGGAACTTAGTCGACAACCGCGCAAAGAACCGCCCCGGCCCGGGAGCGCATAGAAGACCCCCCGCCGAGACCATAACCCGAGGCGCCCGACCTCGTGGAAGAAATCGAGCGGCAATGGTCTCGCCACCTGGGTGGCTCACCTCAGGGCGACCGGCAGGACGACGCCGCGTAATGCGTCAGGGGAGGACCGAGGGTACCCCCGTGATCCACCCCTGCCACAGCCTTCTAAAGGGATATCGGAGGGCACCACTCCCGCGCGCTCTGTGCCTCCCAGCCACATCGAAATACTCGGGGAGACTCGTCCCGAGGTGTGGTTGGTCGACTATCTACCGGCATGCCAGTTCCCTAGGCACACGATGACAAAGTGATAATCGGGAATTTGCCCCCCCCTCTCCGACTCCGGCTAGGGCCTGGCCAACACCTTCCACCGGACCTCATATCAAACCGGGCGGACTTGGAGAGGACCTTCCGAGGGGAATTTCAGGGCACATACCTGCGCCTCCGTAACTCATGAGACCTCCGAAACTGCCGCCGGGAAACGACGAGTCCTTGCGCGACTACATCCGGGCCGCTTCTCAAGCAAACGACCGAGCTCCCTAACGTGACGGATTCTCGACGTCATAGGGCCTTCTGGCCGCACCACTTGCCGTGGACCTCGTGAAGAAGCTAGGGCGCCGGACTCCGACCGAGGCGAACGAGCTGATGGACATCGCCACCAAGTTCGCCAAATGAGAAGAGGCCGCCGGGGCTCGCTCAATCAATCCTGCAAAGGAAAGCCGTAAGGGAGGAGGAGACCGAGGGATCCCAAACCTCGGAGGGCAAGAAGAAGAAGAAAAAGGATAAGAGCCGCAAGGGCAAGGGCCAAGCCCTCAACGCAGACGATGAAGACATGGTGGTCGCAATGACCGCAAAAGGGTCCCCGAGCCCCGCCACAAAGTTACCTTCGACGGCATGCTCAAGAAGTCGTGCGTAACCACGCTTCCCGTTAAGCACACCCCTCGAGGAGTACAAAACGCGGTGCGCAAACACTTCGCCAAACTCGGGGCCATTCCTGAGGAGGAGGAGGAGGAAGGGAGCGCCCGAGGCGGTGCCGAGGGAGACAAAGGGGTTTCCCGAAGGTGAATAACTGTTTCATGATCTTCGGCGCCCGGCACGAACATGTCGGTGCGGAACGCAAGAAGGAGCGGCGGGAGGTGTACGCGGCCCGAGCCGGCGATCCCGGCTGCGCAAGTGGTCGGATCAAGCCATCACCTTCGACCGGTCGGATCACCCTCGGCACATCCCAAACCCGGGGGCTTATCCGTTGGTGGTGGATCCAATCATTGCCAATACCCGGCTCACCAAGGTCCTCATGGACGGAGGAAGCAGCCTCAACCTCATCTACGAGGAAACTCTCGACCTCCTCGGGGTGGATAAGTCCAGGATCCGCCCAGGAGGGCCGGCATTCAACGGCGTCGTCCCCCGGCAAGCAACCTGAAGCCCTTCGGGCAGATCGACTACCCGGGTCGTTTCGGGACCCCTCGAACTTCGTGCAAGAGACTCCTCACTTTTGAGATTCTCGGTCCCGGGGTACATACCACGCACTCCTCGGGCGGCCTTGCTATGCCAAATTTATGGCTGTCCCAAATTACACCTACCTCAAGCTCAAGATGCCAGGGCCGAAGGGTGTCATCATGACTGGCCCCTCACATCACCATGCATATGAGTCCGACGTAGAGGCGTGGAGTACGCCGAGGCGCCGCCATCGCCGAGGCACTCATTGCCGACGATAAAGAGCTTCGACGAGATCACGATCGAGCACGAGGCCAAGCGCCGCATGGCCCAGGGAGCTTTGAGCCCTCCTCGGGCACCAAGAAGATCCCACTCGATCCCAAGCAACCCGAAGGAGAAGTGGCACCATCGGCCTCGGAGCCGGATCCAAAATAGGAAGCGCGGCTCGCCGACTTCCTCCGCGTGCGAGCCTGCAAGACGTTTGCGTGGGGACCCTCGGACATGCCGGGCATACCGAGGGATGTCGCCGAGCACTCCCTAGACATCCGACCGGCTCGAAGCCCCATACAGCGCTTGCGCCGTTTTGATGACGCCAAGCGGAAGATCATCGGCGAGGAGATCCACAAGCTTCCGGGGAGGCCGGATTCATAAAGGAGGTATTCCACCCGAGTGGTTAGCTAATCCCGTATTAGTAGAGAAAAAGAATGGGAAATGGAGGATGTGTGTGGACTACACTAGTCTCAATAAAGCATGTCCGAAAGTTCCCTTTCCTTTGCCTCGAATCGACCAAATTGTCGACTCCACCGCGGGATGCGAAACTTTGTCCTTTCTCGATGCATATTCTGGTTACCACCAGATAAAGATGAAAGAGTCCGACCAGCTCGCGACTTCGTTCATAACACCCTTCGGGATGTATTGCTACCTCACAATGCCCTTCGGCCGAGGAACGCCGGGCTACGTATCAGCGGTGCATACAAATCATCTTCGGAGAACACATCGGGGAGGATCGTGGAAGCCTATGTCGATGATGACATAGTGGTCAAATCCAAGAAAACTGCGGACCTCGTGGGAGACCTCGGGAAACCTTCGAGTGTCTAAACAAGAAGGGGAGTCAAGCTCAACCCCAAAAAATGCGTGTTTGGGGTCTGGGGGCTTCATCGTCTCACAACGAGGCATCGAAGCAAACCCAACCAAGGTTGACGCAATCACGAAGATTGGGCCATCCGAGACCTCAAAGGAGTTCGAAGGTTATGGGCTGCAGCTTCCGCTAAGCCGAGTTCATCTCCCGCCTCCCGGGGAAAGGGGCCTCCCCTCTATCGGCTCCTTCGCAAGACTGAGCACTTTGCCGACCCCGAGGCCGAAGAAGCCCTCGACAACCTCAAGAAGCTCCCGACTAGTCCACCAAATCCCAGTGCCGCCAAACCCAGAGAGACCTTGCTCCTCTCGCCAACGCCACTACCGGGTAGTCGCCCGGTGATCGTAGTGGAGCGTCGAGGAAGAGGGGCACACGTTGCCGCTTCAACGCCCCGTGTACTTCATCGATGAGGTGCTTTCCGATACCAAGACTCGATACTCGCAAATGCAAAAAAAGCTGGCATGCGCCATCGCATCGACACGAAGAAAACTCGCGCCATTACTTCCTCGCGCACCCGTTGCCGTGGTATCCTCATTCCCCTCGGGAGATCATCCAGAACCGAGAGGCCACGGGAAGAGTGGCGAAGTGGGCGGTGGGAGCTCATGGGCGAGACAATATCATTCCCCCTCGCAAGGAGATAAAATCTCAAGTCTGGCGATTTTGTGGCCGAATGGACCGATACGCCAACGCCCCCAGCCACAATCCAGGCCGAGTGCTGGACCATGTATTTCGGCGGGTCCATGATGAAGACAAAAGCGGGGCCGGGTTTGCTCTTCATCTCACCCCTCGGGGTTCACACAAGGTACGCCATCCGGTTGCATTTCCCAACCTCAACAACGTTGCCAAGGCGCCGGTCAACGGTCTCGGGATCGCGCGGACCTCGGGATCCGACGGTTGGAACCGGGGGATTCTCAACCGGTCATTGACCAAGTCATGAAGGCCTCGGCGTGCCACGACCCCAAGATGGAAGCGTATTGCCAAGAGGTGCGCAAACGGAGGAAAAGTTCCATGGGCTTGAGCACAAGCACACCCCAAGACGCTACAACGGCCGCGATGAACTTGTCAAGGTCGCCGCGACACGAGGAACTTCCCCGAACGTTCTCACCCGAGATCTCAATGAGCCCTCGGTTAAGTACACTCCTGGGAAATACCCTCGAGGGTCGGCGGAGACAACTCGAACAAACCGGCCCGAGGCCATGGCGGCATGACGAGGCCCCCGACTGGAGAGAACCTCTATTGAAGTACCTCCACCGAGAAGAATTACCCGAGGATAAGACCGGCTCGCCCGGTTGGCCCGGGGTAAAATCCTTTGGCGCTAATTGGAGACAAAAAAAGAACTCTACAAGAAAGGAGCCTCGGAATATACATGCGATGCATACCCTCGGCGGAGGGCAAAGATTTGCTTGAAGACACCCACCAAGGGAGTGTGGCCATCATGCCGCCCGAGAACTCTAGTCGGTAAAGTCTTCGACAGGGCTTCTCATCGCCCCCTACGATACGGACGCTAATGAAGTCGTGCGCACCTGCGGGGTGCCAATTCTATGCACGCAGACTCACCTACCAAAGACAAGCCCTGCAGACCATACCTCTAACATGGCCATTTGCAAGATGGGGGCTGGATATGATCGGTCCCCTAAAAGGGCGCCGGGAGGGGCACACTCATATCCTAGTCGCCATCGACAAGTTCTCCAAATGGATCAAGTCCGAGCCGTGGTGAACCCTCGAACGGAGGAAACGGTGAAGTTCTTTACGAACATCATTTTCCGCTTTGGAGTTCAACTCCATCATCATGGATAACGGAACCAACTTCGTGGGAAAAAAGTTCCTCGACTTTTGTGATGACTACGGCATCCGGTTGACACATCGCCGCGGCCCCACCTGGGCGACCAATGGTCGTGGAGCGTGCCAATGGCATGATCTTACAAGGCCTCAAGCCAAGGATCTTCAACCAGGGGAATCAAGACGGGAAGAGGTGGTACCGGGAGCTACCGTCGGTTCTATGGAGCCTTCGACAACAAAAAGCCGAGCCACGGGCTTCACCCCATTCTTTCTAGTCTATGGAGCCGAGGCGATCTTGCCCACGGACATTGAATATGGGTCCCCCCAGCCGCGAGCCTACACCGAGCATGGCAACCAAAGATGCAAGGCAAGATTCCATCGACCAAGTTGACGAGGCCCGAGACGCCGCACTTCGAATTCAAAGAAGATACCCGGCAAGCTCTTCGAAGTATCATGCCGTTTACTAAAGCCTCGAGTTCCAAGTCAATGACCCCGCACTCAGCCGAAGCAAGATAACAAAGGGCGCCACAAGCTCACGCCACATTGGGAAGGGCCATATTTCATCGACGAAATACTAAGGCCCGTAACCTACAAGCTGAAAAACGAGAAGGGCGAAGTCTACTCCAACGCCGGAACATAGAACAGCCTACGTCGCTTCTACCCTTAACTCCGCACTAGAAGTTAAACACCTATGTTTTTCGCTCAATAAAAGATCTACATCTTTTACGAAGAAAAAAACTTCTTGTGCATGCCTTAAAGGGAGTCTTAGCCTCGCCCCCAAAGACAAGACTAAAACTCCTGGGGGGCTACACAGGGGACCCCCTCGACCCCTGGGACCCCTCTCGTTCTTTTTTGAAACTTTTTTCCAAAGAAAAAGTTCTCCTCGCGACACACTGATCGATCGTTTAAGCCGCGAAGGTCGCACACGCACAAATCCTAAGTGAGGTAGCCGAGCCAAATGGATCGCCCCTGGGCACCCATACGGACCGCCCCGGTGGCATCCATGCTCACTATCTTGCGAGCGGAGAAAGCGAGCGACCCGGCCACACAATAAACGAGAAGTTCGAGAGACGCAACACAATCATAAACGCACCCGCCTAGGTCCTGTGCCTCGGCTAGCACCATTGTTTATGCATACTTCTCTACACACTTGACTTTTCATACAAGGGGAGATCAGGGGGCGCCACGAGCCTCGCCCACCCGCTGCTTCACAATCGGCCGCCGGTTTATCCGCGGAGGCAACATCCCCGGGCGGCAAAGATCTCCCTGAGCGTACGCCGACCCCATCGGCGCATCCTCGAGGCGGCATCCAAAGATCTCCGTGTCCCGCCTCATAGCTTGACTCTATGGGGGAATACGAGGGGCACACCTCATCTTCAAAGAGAGAGGCCAGCCGTGTTGCAAAGACCATCCACGGAGTCGCACAACTCCTGGTCCCGCGGCATCCGGCAGCCGCCTTCTCGGCAGGGTCACCGCGTCCTCGACGCCGGAGCCAAGGAAGAAGCCACCGCAACATTGTTCAAGCACTTCGCCACCGAGAAATGCGAATAGAACACCGCCATACACGCCCGCACGCCAGTCCGAAAGCGCCGGAGTTCGGACTGGGAGGAAGCCGCCCACGGTGCTCAAGCGCGAGCCGAGGGCCCAATGTCACGCCCGGTTTTCTAAAGAAGACCAGACACTCACCATATGTGTGCCCAGAAAATCCACACATATGACAAATGTAATAAAGTATATCGAAACAATGTTATATAGCGGAAATATACATATAAACAACACTTACATCGAGTTTGCACAACGTTAACTAATCTTTAAGCTCCAATCTTCACAGGGACGGCCGATCTGGGGGCAACATATGCTAGCACTTCTATCAGTCTTCTTAGAGAACTTCCGTGACTCCATCGGTCTTCCAAGCAACTATCGCTATAAACTGGTGTGGTGAAATAGCAAGGGTGAGTCCATGTCGAACTCAAGAAATATAGTAAGGCAATACCTTACCAATAACCCATGATCACTATAACATAATAATGTAGAGCATAAACAATAAATTATGAACTATTAAACAAGCATAGGTCATTATCTTTAATGCAAGAGTTCCAAGGCCGCCATGACCGTGAGCACGGGCCGATATACCGCTTTTACTTAGCGCTTGAGAGGTGTACACTTTCACCGTAAGTCATGTTTTCCAAATGAGTAGGTTAATTAGGCCTAAACACCGAAACCATATAAAGCCTTTCAAAGGGTCGCTCTAACAGGGGGTAGGGCCGCTAGGTTTTAAAGCCCCCGCGAATGTAGAGCTCCCCTTCCAAAATGGCACAATACCCTAATGGCTATACTCATATGGACAGGAACCGCACTACACCCAACCCAAAACTCCCCTTTTTGCGCCTTTTCGGAACCTCTAACAAGTTAGAAGAGGTCCTTTGATCGGCTAAAGCCAGAGCCATATAGCCCCTCACAAATGCATCTTTGTTGTCCCGGTGACCACTTACGTACAAGTCCACATGTTGCTAAACAATTCACATTTAAAGTTCATTGCATAAACATTAATCAAGTCATATGATCATGGTTTAAAGCTAACATATCCCAAAACTATACTTGCCTTTTATATTTGCTCCAACTTTCCAATTCTTTTGCTTCGGTCATCAACTTCCAAACCTTCATCACCAACAAGCGTTTTGTTCTACTCGTCGCAAAACACCACACATACAAACAAGCAAATACAATGAACTAAGAACAATACACCGGTCATAGCAAAAATAACATGCTAAGAGAGAGCTCGTTGTTACGATCAAGAGAACGTAAGATACGCCGATAACGGAGCTACCGACTAAAAAAAACTACTACCGATGCTTTTATATTATGAAAGGCAATAAAAGACTACATGCTTTAGTTATTTTAATTAAGAAAACAATGTGAATAGAATTAATTCAGATTAGTCACATCATAATTGAATTCGAAAGCGAGTTGGTTCTAGTCATATTTTATTTATGAACATGTCATATAAATTTAATCAAGTTAAACTTTATCTTTGCAAAATAATAATAATATATATGTGAATGCAACTAATAGATGTGTGGCATATGAAATGTGTTTAAACTAAACAATTTATTATTTATAAACTCATTTATGTTAGCAATTAATCACATTGATATTTTATTCAAATCACCGAGGTGTAAAACAAACGTTACTTTTATTTATAAATCCAATTACATAAAGTATTAATCAAATAATTATTTGACTTAACAAAATCATAAGCTTGTGATGAGACGAACTTTAGCACTACTGCAAAGAGCGCGACGCTACGAAACTAATGCAACCGGAATTGATCGATTTGGACTTAAAATGAAGAAATGACGGAGATTAAGAACTGGATGGCAATCTTGTAATAACTTCATCCTGTACCTTGGGCTTCTCACGTACGTAGCCATGGCCGATGGCTGGCTGCGGCAGATGTTTGTACGGGATGGGAGGGGCCTCGGCCCTGGGCCAAGAGCGACCGGCCGGAGTACCGGCGGCGGCGCGGCGGCGCCAGGACGCGCTCGACAGGGGCGGGCTCGCCCGGCTGAACCACGGCGGCGGCAACAGAGAGGCGCGCACGGGACTGTACAGCCGGCGGCCGCCTTGCTCGACCGAGCACGCGAGTTGGGGCAGCGGCCAAGACGCGCCGTACGCAGGGAGGGAGCGGACGCGCGGACCGTAGCCACCAGTTAGGGACGAGGCCGGGCCGAGAGGAGGCAGGGGCGGCACAGGGACGACGAACACCAACCGTCCATGGAGCACCTCGCCGGAAAAGTTATCCGGAAAAGAAAAACGAACAAGAACTCGGTCAAACGGTGATGGATTCGCAAAAAGGGATACACCATGGCGAAGAGAACGACGATATCTACCTTTTGGTGGAGACGGAATTCGCCGGGAACGACCGAGATGACCGGAAAAAAGCTCGCCGGAGAGATCGCCGGAACCCTAGGTTTTCCGAACTTCGGCGAGGCATACTGAGCGTTAGGAGTGTCGGATCGGGATAGCGCTTTTAGATCTGGAATCAGCGCGGCGAGGAGAAGACCGGCAGGTATTTATATGTAGGGTTGCGTGATGTTTCAAATTTTCTTAATTTCGGGATTTTAGAAAATCATTTTTAGTGCAAAACAATTCCAGATAAAGCTGAAATCATTTTAATTCACTAAAAAATATTTCCAAAATTCCAAAAATTACAGAAAAAATACAAAAAGACAAATTGAAGGTTCATGAATACAAATAAAGTGTTTGATGCTCATGAAGAGATATTTGAGAGGTTTTAGAAAAAGAAAAACTAATAGAAAGTGCGAGAGAAAACTACGGAAAAGCATAAAACATTTTCGGATGGATTGAAGGGATGGATTGCTGAAGCTTGATCATAAAGAGATGATCCGGAGCAAGGGACAAAAGATCCGAGAAGCTTCGACCAAAATTGAATTAGGAAAATAAGCATTTTGGTAACGGCAGTTGGGGGAGAAGTGATCGTCACCCTAACCGTGTATTAAAACTTAGCACACTTGAAACATAAAACTCAAGCACCAAACAAACATTACAATCAATCAACAGCCCACCAAATTAATTCAAAACGGTTTAAAAACATTTTTTTCTATAACTAAATTTGCACTAAAATTAAACTAAACTTGGGAAATTTTATATAAACATTAAAATATTTTATTTTTATTTAGTGTTTTCTATTCACAATCCAAAATGGAAATTTTGGGGTGTGATACCCAACCTCCAGTTGTCCGCCTCGGCCGGGCGGATAAAATCGAACGAGGGCCTCCTCCAAATCTTGGTATGACTTACGCTCCCCGCTCCAGCCCACCGGGCAAAGCGTAGCCGCGGTCTCCACGGCCTCGGTCCGGACCTTCTCCGCCTCGCAACAGGCACCAAAGCGGCGTCAACGAGATGAAGGGATCAAAGACAGTAGAACTTTACCGAGGGAGAAGACGTGCCTTGGCACTTCAAATGCCCGGCCAAATCACACGCTTGTGCTCCGCGAGCGACATGTGGAGCCGGGTCCTTCTCCTTTCTAAGGGTTTCCCCCTCGGACACCCGCCTCCCGATGCGGGTATTCAAGGCGCCGCACATCTCCGCCGCTTGCTTCGCCCTCCCGGGATCGGTTCCGCCGTCATTGGCCTCCCCTGGGGCCTGGAGGGATCGCCCCCAGCATCCTCAAAATCTTGGCTCATCCGAGCCATCTCACCGCCATCTTGTTTTTCGGCCTCGACCTGGCCTTGATGAGCTCACGCCACCAAAGCCCGTCGCGAGACTCCTCTCCCTGCGAGGGCGCAGAAGTCGACGTCCCGCTCGAGCCCGGATCGCCCTTCACCCGCGTCTGTCCGAGGGCGTTCCAATTTAGAAACGCCCGGCCGAAGGAGCACCGGACTTCTCCCGCGACCGTGCCGGAGACTCAGAATGTAGACACCACGGATTACTTACACACACACATACAAAGACGGTGAAGCAGGGAATAGCGCCAAGACACTCACCGCGTCGGCCTCCACGACGCCCGGTCACGCGCCGCCACCTTCGCAAGGCCGCCGGGCGCCCACTTGCGGATCTCGCTCATGGGTTCTCCACGCCAGACCTCGGGGCGATCGTCGATCAACACGGGCGGCCCACCCCGCACGTCACCCAAGGTCAAGGAGGACCACCCCAAATGGTTGGCTCCGTGGGGAGTATCGCCTCCACCCGGCAACTCCCGCAGCCGGGGAACCCGACCAATAAAAGTCCAGGTCCTTCCTTCTCGTTGACCACGGGCACAGCCCTCACCATCGAGGCGATGCCTCGCTTAAGGACCGGTGATCCGACCGGGCGATGAAGCGACGGAAGTCGGGATTGTATCCCTCATGAACCCTCGGATCGCCAGGCCGGCGCATGCGGGGTCTCGCCTCCGCCGCCGAAGAGCCTCCTCCCGAGAAACCCCGACGAAGGAGCTTGGCTCCTCGGGAGGGGCGGCCTCGCCGTGAGTCCCCCGCGCCGGCCCGACGTCGCGGCCCGCCGAGCCCCTCTAAGTCGATCACCATCTACCGGGTGGACGACCGCCATCGCCGCCAGGCTTGCCCCCACCTCGAAGGAAGTCTCGGCCGTCCGGCTTCAGCCCAATCCTCCCCGAGGCTCTGGGGGCCGGCACCACGGAGGGGCCTAACGCGGATGGGGCAACGTTTGGCGAGACGGCCCCCGGCCGAGCCCCTCCGAGGCCCGAAAGACCGGCCTTTAGGGCCTTCTTGGGGTGCAAGGTCAGAGTAAGGGCCCCCGCTTCTTGAAGTCAAAGACGCGTCCGATAAAAGCAAACAAGATACTAGAAGAAAAGCCAACTACAAAGGCACAAAGGGACTCACGAGGCCCGAGGGATCGCCTTGGGGGGGGCCGAGGCACGGAAGGTCAGCGACGGGCGTTGCACTTGACGCACCGGCGGTCCTCCACCTGTTCCGTACGCACGGAGCCGGTTCGACGGGCGCCACCGGCCCTCACCCCGAGCCACGCCTTGCGGGCGCTGGAGAGCCGCCCACACCGGAAGGCGACACGCCTCTTCCGCCGGCCCTGGCCTTGTAGCGCCCAAGGTACCCACATCGGTAAAACCCGGGCCACCAAAGGTCCCCGGCTCTTCCCGCCGAGCCTTGGCCTTGTAGCGCCGAGGTACCCACATCGGGTAAAACCCTCGCCACTAAGTGGTCCGGGGCCTGGCCGGAAGGACCCTCGCTGGTCCCAGCCTACCTCCGACACCTCCTGGCTCGGGCTCATAACGGAGCCCCGAGTAAGTCGGCAACCCTGGGCTCGGTCCCGACGAGCCCCGATCATCGTCCGACGAGTTCACGGCGAACTCATCCCTTCTCCTCATCCCCTCGCCCTCCCCAGGTGGTCGAGGGTATCAAATGACAGCCCCGCTTTGCCGCTCGGCCCGGCGATTGGCACGGGCCACATTCCTCTTCTTCTTCTCCTCCTTCTTCTTGCCCGTGCTCTCCCCGCTCATTCTGAGCATGGTTCGCCGCCCAAGACGCGGCATCCGGTTGGGCACGGGTGGAGGAGAGTCGTGGTAATTCAAACGACCCCCCGCAAGAAGACAGAGTAAGGACCACCGCGGGCGGCGGCATGGTGGCAACAAGACAATACAAGAACGCAGGCGCTTTACCAAGAGATGTACCCACGGGGGCGGGGCGCATAGGGATCTCTGGGATCTCGGACGGGTATTGGACCCCAATGCCTCCTTCACCCTCTTGGCCGTGCCATCGGTGGAAAGCGTAAGGGAGGACATTCGAGACTCTTCAAGACCGGGAACCGAGGAGGTCATCTCGATACATGAGCAAAGGGCGAGCCATCAATGGCAACACCCGACGCCGATGAAAGGCAGCGGGCCACGGCCGGGCCGCGCTCACACCACCATCTCGGAGCCGCAGGATCGCCGCCTCACAGCCCTCCAACCGAGGATGATCCGCCGAGGGAGGACCCTGCAACCACTTCTCCTGACGATGCTTGAGAACGCCGCCCTGTACGCGGAAGCGCATTCCCATCATTGCGAGGTAGAACCACCGGGTCCCCGCCACCCCTTGTTGGAGGAGGTAAGCTTGGAAAGGATGTACCCATCGCCGGTTCGCCTCTACCGCCCGATTGGACTTGAGCGCCAAGAACCACCAACACGCAACGCTCCGCGGGCGCACCCTTCGCCACCGGCAAAGGTAAGGTCCGCCTTAAAAACCACAACCAAAGGTCCCAATGCGGCTCGATCCCTCGTGAATCCCTCACGTAGGGTGATCGAAGATGGCGGCCCGGGAGACCGAGTTTGGGGGAAGATGGTGAAGCTCAATGCTGTAGTAATGAAGGATCGCTACGGATAAAATCGCCCGCCGGGCATCCCGAACCCACGCCGGTGAAGATCGATCGGCTCACCACGTAGCCATCGAGGGGTTAGGCTCCTCCTCGTCCAATCCGGGCTATCCACCCCGGCCGCCGATTGGTGCGGGACGAAGAAGCCCTTCCTCGACAAGGCGCCGAAGCTTCTCCTCCGTCGCCGACGCTCTCGGCCATGGCTCGGCGTTGAGCACCTCCCTCACGCTGTCGCCACCACCGATTGCGCCGGGGGAGCGGATGAACGGGGAACAAATGACGCACGCACGAGCACAAGGCAAGTGGAACTCTCCCACAATCTCTCCTTATCCTCCTTTCTATTTCCTAATTGCCGCAAAGAAGGCAAGGAGGCGATATAGCAAGAACAAAGGAGCACCGTGCGACGCCGCCGGGCGAACCCCCAAATTTATAGGGAAGGGAAGGCAAAACCGCCTGCCCGGCAAACGAACCGACGCCTGGAATAAACGGCCCGCGATGGAACGGGAACCGCCATCCAACGGCCACCCGCCGAGGAGCCGTCAATCGTGGGCATTAATGCACCTAGACGGCGCGCTCGACATCGCCCCGACAAGAGCTACGGGGCCACGTCCCATCGGATCGAACCGCACGCCGCCGAGCGCGGCGAGGAGACGCCGCGCCTTCCATTTAGGGGTAAAACCATCCGCCGCCCATATCCAAAGAGCACCCGACCCTAAGGCAAAAGTCGTCCCCGATGATCTGCCCTACTTCCGGTGGGAACCAAACGAGCCTCGGGCCGACGACGCCAACGTGCACCTTACGCCTGCAGGTTGCCAGCCGGGCCCCCACGGGTTTCCCGATGCGCCGCCGCGATAACCCGAGCCGTGGATAGTGGATGGAAGTGCACAACCGCTATACCCGGCCCTCTCCGCCTCGGATTTCCCTCGAACGTGTTTAAGACCCGCGGTGCTGTTTATAGAGATGTCTCATCCGTAGGAGGCCTACAGCCACCTGGGGCTGACCTGTCAAACCCCGGATCTCGCTAAACGGTCTCGTAGGTTCTCATGGGGTGAATCCTAGATCACACAAATGCCGACCCTTTGCTCCGCGAGGGCACGGGCACCCGCTTAACCGACCGCCATAACGCTCACCGGAGCATGTCACATTCGCTTACATGGGCATTGTGGCACGTCTCCCTCCTCCTCCCTTCCGTGAGGGCGACAGAGGAGCGTATACTCAAAGTCGAGGAAGCCCCAGGATGACCTTGCGCACATAGCGCGGGCCTCGGGGCCGCCCACGCAAAACAAAAAAAAAAAAAAAAAAACACTCCGCACAAATAAGCGCAATATAGAGTCAAGTTTCGCCTTGCCCCGAGGTTTGGTTTAAAAGACCCTCGAAGGAATCCGCCATTCCTCCGAGGCCCGGGGTTACCACCTAACTGAAAGGCCACAAGCACCCATTATAGACGAACCACCCCGAGAAGAAACACCCAAGGCGACGGAGCGGCAGACAACCCCCGGTGAGTCCCCACTCGCCGGGGCTCTGGGCTGCACCGTCGGGGACCTAAATATCGGGCCCCGAGACATTCTCCACACACCGAGAATTTGCCGGCCCATTAGGGCCCAGAAAAAACCCAAATTTACCACCATCCCGCTTCAAAGGACGGCCCAACAAAGCGACGGACCGGGCCAAGGAGCCACGGCGCATACATGAAGACGGAGCCGCCCACGAGCGGCCCACAGTCACCACGACGAAGGAGCTCGCCAGCACGAAGAAGGACAAGGTCGTGGACCTTTACAAGATGGAGAACCGTAACGCTCCACGCCATCACCAAATTCACCCAGTGGCTCGAACTCTACCCAAATCTCCGTCTCGCCCGAGGGGTGACCTAGCTCACCACCCGGGCGCCCGGATTCCCTCGCCCCGAGGGGTGGCCTAGCTCACCACCCTGGACGAAAAATCTCCGCCGCCCGAGGGAGACCCAGCTCTCAATCCTCAAGCGAGGTGGCCCAACCCACTCACCTAGGGGACGCCCGGGCATGGGAGGTTCCGTCGAGGAAGGGAAACAAATGATTCAATGCACCAAGCAGTTGACGAGGCGCCGAGCCATCGACACGCCCGATCAAAATCGGCTCGCCAAATCGCTCCCCTAATCCGACCGATGGGACATAAAGCTGAACCGGTGACGATACGCCGCCCCAAAGACGGAAAAACAGATTACACTATTCATTCTCGAAACACCGCCAAGACGCCACGACGGGCCGCCCTCCTCGCTCATGACACGCCACGGCCAGCCTGGGACCGCCCCTCGCCATGCGGATTGTGAGGGACGCCTCACAATCCCTCGGGGCCGCACTGGAACGGCATCGCCCGCCATCGATCGTGACGCGTGTCTTCATCAAACAACGCCCAAGCCAACCAACCCCTGGCCGCGCATGCAACAAGTGTAGCCTCGAATTAGCCACCCAGGCATCCACATATGTAAACATTACCTCCCTCTTCCTACTATAAAAAGGGGGAGTAATGCCCCATTAGCGTGGGATCCCGACTAAAAAAGAAAACGGAAATCGGAAATCGATAACCACCACCACCACCACTACCACGATCGTGGGGCTTGAGACCGCTTCTCTCCCTCACGCCGCTTGTAACCCCTACTACGAGCTCTCCTTTGAGCGCGAGGTAACACGAAAGGACACCACCCGGCCGGACGTAGGGCCCCGTCTGGCCGAACCAGGATAAACCCACCGTGTCCGTGTCCATCTTGCGCGCGACGCCATTTGGGGAGGAGGCACACGCCTAGAAATTCTTTATTGCCTAAGACTGAGGCACCCTGTGCTCTCTAAAACGCCGACACCTTCGAAAAATAAATTTGGCCAACCCGAGATAATCTATTATTGTAGTAGTGGACCTTGCCGATAATAAACACTAGTAGCCGTATGTGTTGTCGATAGTGGTCGGTAATCTAGAACTTATAAAATAAAAATGGTTATATAACACCATATATTGGAATGATAACACCACACAAGCTACAAAGAACTAAAGCTACGCTAAAGAGCTACGTAAAGAGATAACTAAAATTAATTACTCCTACAATAGCTAACACTTCCAAAAAAATCTCTTGCGAGGTCATATTCGGGAACGCATTGGTCGCGACAATGGGCAAGTCTACAAAGAAAGATGAAGATCGAAGGAGTATGTCGATCCATGCAGACAAAGATCTTGAAACTTCGCTCTTCAGTTTTTTTCGCTCCAATGGATGGTTGTCATCAAGATACATTGGTTGATTTTAGTTTAAATTTACTTTATTTCGGTTATGAAGACAACGTATGTCGGGTCAAACATTTTGTAATAATTGGTCCGATTCTATCTTTTGATAGATGAAGCCGGATTAATTTCCATTATCTAAAAAAAAAAACAATAGCTAACACTAGGTTATTCTTGCAAGCCATGCAAACAACTACACACAAGCAATTAAAGGAATGTAATGACCAATGAGCAAGTTCTTTTAGATGATTGATAGTATTTCATACTTGGCTTCATCTACCAACAAGTAGAATCGAGGCAAATTAGTACAAAGAAACAAAGGGAAAAAAACTCTAGTAGCTTTAGATGTCATCCGCGACATTCCGGCTTGCTACAAGACGAGAATACATCGTCAAATGAACAACATGAACAACAACAACAACAACAACAACAGCAGCAGCAGCAGAACAACAACAACAACATTAAGAAGCTGGGGGTAACTATGTTGGTACCAACACTAACAAACCAAGGAGGAATCTTCCAAAAGTGATGCCTCCAACAAGAGCATGACATACGAAGATGTCATTGTCGCCCGACCAGCAGAAGACCGGTACTAGATTTTCACCCCATAAGATCTCTAAGCCACCTAGTGTTGAGAGAATTAACGATGCCTCCTGCGCGAGGAAGTGGCACCCCTAGACATCACCGTGTCTAAACACAACCATTGCCCCATCAAAATCTTTGTGGTTACACCAATGACCAACGTGGAAGATCTCCTCCCGATCTGGAGAGGTGCATCACCATCATGTGCAGATACGACCTTGGTCGGCGGCATCGATGGCCACCGCACATGAGGCCACCCGCGCCTCCACACACGCAGCCAGCCGCCCCAGCAGCCCTAGACCCGCAGGGGATACCGGATCCATTGTGCGGCCCGGATACGGCCATCAACGGAAGCGGCGCCGAACGGTCGCCGCGCGGCCACCTATGCCTCGAAGCTTTAGCTCCGGCCTCACACCGTCAGTCGCTAGGTCTCCTCCACCTCTGCTCCCTCCACCCGCACCTCCACCTCCTCCGCACATACCGAACTAGTCCAAGACGATTGTATCCGACTGCCGGAGAGGCCGGATCCGTCATCCCCGCTGTGCCACCGTCATGAGCCACCACAGCGTGACGCGGGCACCGTCCTTTACCAAGGGGTCACCAAATCTGGCCACCTCCTCATCTGCCGTAGCATGGGATGAAGAGGAGAGCAAGGCCGACGCAGGGCCCTGGCGAGGCGGCTAGTATATGAGCAAGTATATGTTGAAGCCAAAGCAACAAGGACAAGCCGTGATAAGCACAAGATTTATCATCGAGGTCCCGTTGTTTGTCAGCAACCCACGCCCTTGTTGTGGCAACTCTCCGAAAGTGACCAATCACTCGCGGTGCGCAAGAATCTCAAATGGTCCACTCCAATTAGCCACACACATTCCAAAGAGCATCCATTTGCATTTTGGACTCTACGAGGTGGTATCCAAACCTCTCACAAGATGATTGGTTGGAGGCCAAGAACAATCAATTGTTTAAATTCCCCGAACCTTTTTAGTTCTCGATAGAAAGATAGCATAACAAGTTTCGAGCTATTAAAGTGGTGCTTATGGTGCCATACGAGTTTAACATCAACCCAAATAAGAAAAGTGAAGATGCTCTATCTTTAGAAGATGGAGTAAGGGAAGCATGGTATGTAAAGTTCTGAAATACCATGTTATTGTTGTATAAGTTAACAAGGATCCTAGATATAGGACCTTATAGAATCGATTGCCTCTATGCAATAAAAGAGCAACAACAACAACCCCACATTAAAGAAGTGTCAATAGCTAATGACCCTGAAAGGTCTCAAAGATTGAGAAAAGCAGTTTTCTCTTATGACTATAAAGTCTTTGTTAAAGAAATTTAAATGAAGGGTGATCCCACCTTGTCTAAAGAGTTATGAGAAGTAATCACTTGTCTAAATGGCAAGAAGTTATGAAATTAAGGAACCTGATGATATTTGGGACTTGGAAGTAATTTCTAATGGAGCCAAAACAAGGTCGAATGGGTCTACAAGACGCAATGTGACTCCAAAGGAAATGCGAAAAGATATAAATCGCCACTTGTGGTGAGAACAATTATATAAAGAGAATGAAATGATTATAGTGAAAGTTAATGGCACATTATGGTTTTGAATTACATCATATGGATGTAAAGACGGCAATCCCTAACGGGATTTGTATGAAAATGAATACATGGCACAACCTAATGGTTTTGTCGTGAGAGTAAAAGAACATATGGGATGCCGCCTAAAGAAATGATTTAAAGGTTGGAGCAAGTCTTTAGAAAGTAGAGTTTTAAAGTTGAAAAGTCAATAGAATATTTAGGTTAAAGAGAATGAGAAGGACAACAAGATATGAGAAGTTTAAGAATGGAAAATTTATTTTCCTAATCCTATATGTGGATAGCACCTTGCTTGCTAGTAGCGGTGCTAATCTACTATTAAAGAAGAAGTTTTTGTCCTCGAGATTCAACAAGAATGGTCTTGGTGAAATGTCTCTCATAATAAGAATTGAAAATTCACCGTGACGGAAGAAAAGGGGTATTAGGATCGCCGCAAAGGCATACTTAGAAAAGATTCTAAAGAAATAAAGTATGCATGAAAGAAAACCTATGCCTATTCTTATAGTCAAGGGTAATGGATTTGGGAACCTTGGTGTTCCAAGAATGAATGTGAAATAGATCAAAGAAATATGTGGTACCACATGCTTCGGCTGTTGGAAGCTTAATGAAGGCATAATTATGTCATTACCCTACGAGAGTTCACATATCCGGGATAATTTGGCGTAAGTCCAAATCGGATATAGATCATCGGAATGGAGTAATAAATGTATTGGAATTTTGTAAAGTACTGAAAGCCTCATATCGAGTAAGAAAGAACAAGTACTCTCATATAGTTGTGGGTACTAAATATTGAGATTTGGCGAGATGTGCGATGAATTCCACACCGGTCATCGACACTCGCGGTTGGAGTTTGTTGTGGAAAAGCTCCAAATGAAACAATTGTGGTGTCATTGATAATGCATACACATGATATAACTTGTTATGAGGCTTCGTGGGACGTGCAAAGGTAATCAAAAGAATTTATACCGGAGTTGATAATGGTTAACAACAAAGAATAACCATTTAACCTGTTTTACTCCTATGACAACGGGTCAAGTGTGCCGCCAAACACATTGACACAGAGTTATACGTTGTAAAGGACAAAGTCCGAATCATATTGAAAGTATTGAGCATATAAGGAACAAGAAAGTGTTTGGCGGATCCGTTCACCAAAGGGTTACGCCAAAGGCTCGTTCGAGAGAACACACAAATGACATGGGTTTATGGTATGACCTATAACTTCCTGGACAATAAAGGGCCCAATGTTAAAGAAGCTGTTTCAAAAAACGTAGACGTGTATTGTAGTCGTTGAGTCCATCGGCGATTGACCGTGACGACGAGGCAGTTCTATGCACCAATTTATATTGGAATAAGAAAAGAAGTAAATGTTATAAAGTTAAAAGTATATGTTGAGATCAAGGGGGAGAATGTTAGGTTGATCTCCACCAGCTTGGCTCAACGGTCAACTGGGCCCTTGGTTTCACGCCTCGACGGGGGCGCCCAGCCCCAAGACAAGGCCAGGCCCCGTCAAGCCCCCTATAAAGAGGAGGTGGGGACCACGGTTTAGGGTACGAGGTTCACCACTGTAGCCGCCGCCCCCACCGTCCCGCTCATAGTCCGATCGAGAGGAGGCGCTACAAGCGACGGATGGACCCACCGCCACCGACTCCAACACCATCGCCATGCCCTTGACGAGGACTACAAGGACTATCTGGTATGTGCACCATCTCCTCGCTGCCCCTCTCTGTCTTTCTGTCTCCAGTTCATGATCTACCACTTGTTTATCACGATTCAAGAGAAAAGTACCCACTGGATCTCACCTAGTCGATCTTAAATTTCTAACATCAATGACTCTTCCTCAACGAGACATGCTCCAAGGCATCTAGATGGCAGCAACCACCGTGAGTAACTAGAAATCCAAGCAAATGCACTGGACCTCCACAATCTCACAAAGATGTACTGCGGCACCTGTAGCATTATTTCAGAATTAATATTTGGAGGGAGTGCAAGCTGCATTGAACTGAGGCCGGTGAGCTGAACGGCCGGCCGGCCCGGTCTGGCGAGCGAGACAAAAGAGACAAGGCAGGGCGGCCGGGCGGCGCCGCGCCCGCCGGCATGGCTCCACTGCAGGCAGCTCGTGCGCTCGGCCTCTGTGGGCTGCGGCGCAGGCCGGGTTAGTTCTTGAATGCGAAGGAATCTCCTGCCACGCTCACCCAACTCTCTGCGCGAGCCACCATTCCGTCCAGTCCAGAGAGCTGCTGAATAAATGCCTGCGTCGTGGCGTCCCTATCGGTGGCTACTCGCATTTGATGCCAATGAAATTCTGGTTCAGATTTGGCCTCATCATCAGTTAACGTACGCCAGGCCTAGTTAATCCCGTCACGAAGGCGACAAATGATCACCAAGCTAGCTTCTGCTTCATTTGTGCACCTGTCCTGTGTCGTGTTTTTAACTGACAAGGGCAAGCAAGCAAGCAACTTTCCTGCAAACAACGCATATATCGATCGAGCTTTACATCAAGAATTCTCCTCGTCGGCCGGAGCTGTCACGTAAAAACAATGCAGGCTTTGGGGATCGTCATCCCACGAGCTCGAAGAGTGGCGCCTGGCTTTAATTCCCATGTTTTTTTTTAAATAATGGATGAGTCCTCTACATCCTTAGATGTACATAGCCAAAGAGTGATGCTCAGAGAACAGTATCATCATCGACGCCGGCTTTAATTCCCATGTGGATCAAAGAGTGATGCTCAGGGAACAGTATCATCATCGCCATGTCCTGATCGTATGGAGTTGGCGCCAAGCAAGGAATATTTGTATAATCAATGTGTTCCCAACTACAATAACGTAGTAGGCGTCTAGCTAGCTCCTGTTAGCCCAGTGGCCTGCGCACTTTCAACACTTTCTTTCGTCCAATCCTCCTGATGCATGTCATTGGGCCGGTTGCGTCGACGACATACATGCCTGATCGAGCAGCTACTCGATCTATAAATACCGTGCAAATCAACAACGCCAAGAGCCATAATCATGCAGGCTAGGCTACATCGTTTATTTTGATCAAATAATTAATCAAGGTCTCGATAGGGATGGCTTCATCGGCGATGCTGCAGGTGTTCGGCCAGCCGGCGTCGACGGACGTGGCGAGGGTCATAGCGTGCCTCCTGGAGCAGAAGCTCGACTTCGAGCTGGTCCGCACCGACACCTTCAAGCGTGGGCACAAGCTCCCCGAGCTCGTTAAGATTCCAGAAACTACTGCTGCATAATCGGCAGTCTGTATTAAGTTTGATTTCTGATGCAGGATCCCAGCGGCCAACAGGTGACGCTCACGCACGGCAACATCACCCCTCGGCGGTAGGTAACCAACAGATCGAGCACAAAATTTGGACGCGCCGAGCTTGCAAGTGCCATATTGTCGCTGTCAATTCTTGTGTTAGATTCCAGGGACATATGCCGGTACGTGTGCACCGAGTTCCCACGGTGGTGCACCAGGGACCTATACGGCGCGGGCGCGCTGGAGCGCGCGTCCATCGAACAGTGGCTGCAGGCGGAGGCGCAGAGCTTCGACGCGCCGAGCTCCGCGCTGGCGGCGTTCCACCTCGCCTTGGCGCCGCTGGCCGGCGAGGGCGACGACGCCGCGGCGGAGAGCGTCGAGCGGCAGCCGCTGCGCGTGCTGGACGTGTACGACGGCGCGCTTGACGGAGCGCGTACCTCGCGGGCGACGAGTTCACGCTGGCGGACCTGTACCACCTCCCGAACGCGCACTACCTCGCGTGCTCCGCGAGGACGGGCGCTGCTGGCGTCCAGGGGCAACGTCGCGCGCTGGTACGAGGCCATCTCGTCGCGCCCGGCGTGGAAGCAGGTCGTCGCGGTGCAGGCCAGGACCGCGCACTACCCTGTCCCGTTCGACGCGGGGCCGTTTGATGCGTTTTGCTCCCAAAGTCCCGAGCGGGCTTGCAGCTAGTACTCTAGTAGCGTGATGTGTCATGTGTGTCTGTCCGTGTAACGTCCTGCACTTGTGTAACGTACTGTACTGTACTGTACTGTACGTGGTTGTGTATACGTTGCTAACATTGTGGTGTCGGTTTTCGGCGAGAATTAATATAAGCGTGCCAGTTGATCTTGGAAAGTCCTCGTTAACATGGATCTTGAAAAGTAAAACACATATCCACCATTTCGGACTTCAGGCCGTTTCCTATCATATGGGCTATGCTGGGCACCTCTGCCAGTTGATCCATATGAGCCCACTCTGCCATTTCATGTATTGGGGGACCCGATCCCCGATTCCCCGTGGGGAATTCCCCTATTAGGGACGGGGATGGGGAGAAATCTATTCCCATGGGGATGTTAACGGGGAAGATTTCATCCCCGATGGGTAAATGGGGATGGGGATGGGGAATCATCCCCCATCCCCGTTCCCCGCGGGGACCCGATAAAAGCTAGTATACATGCTACTTACTTTGATATGTTAATATAACATGTGAATGATGATATAATTATACGAGAATATATAATAAAATACGTGAACGTAAGTTCATATTACGTATATATGGTGAAAATGTGAAACCATATAGTGTGATATCATGTCACATATAATATGATATTTTGTCACCTCTATAGTATAAAATAATATATATTGTCAACATTAAGCGGGATGGGGATCCCGATGGGGATTTATCCTCGCGGGGAATGGGGATGGGGAGAAAATCCTCCCCCCGCGAGCATAAATGGGGATCCCCATGGGGAGAATTTTCTTCAAGGGGATGGGGACGGGGAGCCGATCCCCGATGGGGAATTCCCCGTTGCCATCCGGCATGCACCCACCCAAAAAGTGCTACAGTTATCCGTCACATCAAATCTTTTAACGCACGCATGAAGTATTAAATATAGTTAAATAAAAAAAACTAATTGCACAATTTGACTGAAAAGTGCGAGACGAATCTTTTGAGCCTAGTTAGTCTATAGTTGGACAATAATTAACAAATACAAACGAAAAGTGCTACAGTAGCCAAACCCAAAATATTTCACCAACTAAACACCCCCTTGGTTAGGCTGAAACCTCGGTCTAATGGAAGCAGTGTACATGTGGATGGCGCAAGCAGGACAACCAATCACGCCCATAGTGCAATCAGAACATACACCAACTGGGCAGGGCAACTAGATGGGTGATTACTGATTAGTTTAAAAAAGTTTAACTCGACTGAAAGTCTATTTGGCCATGCCGATTTTTTTTTTTTTTTTTTTTTTTTTTTGCAGGGTTTAAAATTCCCCCTCAGCTAGAATATCAGCGATCATACATCCTTTAACTTGAAACGATACAATACGCATTCGGCAATAACAGTATAAGGTACTAGTTTACACAATATCATGTCACAATATATTCTGCCCAAGTACAAGTATCACACATTCTCTCCATCCAGCAAATTTTCACATCCTCTTTCATTTTCTTTTCTCTCACACAATCACATAATGCCAACGTTGCCTCTATGCACATTCGGCTCAGTAGCTCCAACAAAGGCACCACGTTCCTGGGCATTAAAATAGCATGTTTAGTTCTCAACCTAGGAATAATGTCTGATTTAGCCATTAATGCCACACGTCCAATTTCGGTAGCTTAGGGTTGATGCTGCTGCTTGATGGAGCTCTCCAGAAGTGACATCGAACCAAATATGCCTTAATGATGGTTCGCTCCCCATTGCAGATTTCCGCAAGCCTTTGGAGACACCACATGCACAAAGAATTCCATGCCCTCCTCCACTACGCCAGAACAATGGATCATTATTTGTTTGGAACCCATCACTGCTAGGATTCGATTCATGCCGACAGAGGATAATCATGGACGAGCCCCAAGAATTGTGCTCCACTCAACGGCCACGACTTTCATCATGGACAAACCCGAGCGATGTGCTCCACTCCATGGCGGCGGCATGATGTGGAGACCATGCTTGGTGGAGACATAGAGAGAGACGGTCTCACTACAAACAGGGTGACAGTGAGCGAGGTAAGGGGGATATGCCCCCATGTTGCTCAATATGGATAGCCTATTGGTAGCTATCAAACTTGAGTGATTGTGATCTCCGTGATTCTTGGGACGTAAAAGGTTCCTGGGGCCTTGGAAGGCTCCATTGCCTACTTGCTCATAGAGCACCTCCAATTGCTGTTGTGGTCATCCTCTCCAATCTCTGCTTTACATCGGTGTGTTGGTGTAGTAGGTGTGGATAGCATCAGCCAACATGCATGTTGTTGTGTTGTGCAAGATTAGATGAAGACGACTCTTAGAGCCCTGCCTTGCCCCCCGACGCACGACACGGGTCGTCCCATCCGTCCCATGGCTATCTATCGTGCTTGCCCTAGTCTCCGGTTCCGGTAGACAAGGCGTACACGTAGCATTGTACACCAAGTCATGAACCCTCGATACGATACATAGGGCCAGAGTTTAGGGTTTAGGGTTGTGGTCAGCCAGGTGTCGTCCGCACGCACGTGCCGCCATGATTTGTTATTACCACTGAGCGAGATATTTGGAGATTTGTTTATCTGCCGTTCCCATTCGATATTATCTTTACAATACATAGGGCCAGAGTTTAGGGTCTAGGGTTGTGGTCGGCCAGGTGTCGTCCGCACGCACGTGCCGCCTTGATTTGTTATTACCACCGAGCGAGATATTTGGAGATTTGTTTATCTGTAGTTCCCATTCGATATTATCTTCGGCTCATATATCCCGTCCAAGTGTCCGCCATTGATTCTGGACCATCTATACTCCACTCCATATACGAAATAAACAACTCCTCTAAGCTGAGTGGTGGGCCGACACAACACACGACCATAAAGTGGATTAGCTCTTTTTTACAGAGTCCTGAGACACTTAGCGAGGTGGAGCTCCATTGCATCTTTCACATAAGTGAAGTTCAAAATAAGTACGCATATTCTCGTGTATATACCGAGAGTTCATATTCTAGATCGCACGTACCGAGTCCCGGCCCGTGCTGCGCACACATGATCGGTTGGTGTCCGATTATTATATAAAAATATGTGACATCGACCGGCGTACACGAGATTACGGCTGGTTCCAGTCATACATGCACCTGCTTGTCATACATGCACCTGCTAGATTACGGCTGGTTCCAGTCATACATGCACATGCACCGGTGTACACACAATTGTTGCTATACGCAGATACATATACGTGGTTGTGAGATGTTTTAAATAACAAAAAAAAAATCTATCAAATACCAGACAGACCACTCTATTTGTACGGTTGGTTTTGTCCTTAGGGGCATATGCCCCCATGGTACTCAACTGAAGTATACTACGGCCTATAAGAAGAGATGCATCCTCGAGTACACCCAACGTGGATGTATGCACATGGGGCCATATGCATTTAAGGGCAAAAAATAATATTCACGTGAGGTGAGTCCGTGAGTGGAGATATCTATACCTGCTAATAAAAAAGAGAAAAATTTATCTGTCCACCTTTTTTTCCATATTTTTTTCACCACTTTTTCCTGCCTTTTTTCACTTTTTTTTTTGGCCTCCACCTCTTTTCTGCCACCGCTCGTCCGCATAGGACTCTGCGTGCCCAGCAATCCGAGTATCACTGGGACTCTGCCTGCCCAGCAATCCGAGTACTGCACGCACTGAGCAATGAGCATCGACATACCCTAGAGAGAGGCGAGCCTATACGTTTTTGAGTATATATACATCGATCTGTGGATCACACTCGCGCTATCTCGGGACACAGCCACACAAGAAGACCATGTGGCGTGGCCCACCGCCGACACAGCAAGTCCAGACGTCCAATACGGCAATGATTCTTTCCACATTTTTCTAATCCAATCCCAATCGGAGTCATAGGGAGAAAACACGGCAGATAGGACACGCTGCCTCAAGCAGCCACGCCATGATGCCATTGCCGTTCTCGGGATTAGAGTCGGAGGTTCGTCGTGTGTCTGTTTTGATTTGCTATTTTATATGCATTCTGCACGGCATATCGTTGTGCCCGTCTTGATTCGCTATTTTATAAGTCTGCAGCTTGCACAGCCGTACCACAAGGCACTCATGGATGCTCGCCGTCTTGATTCGCTGTTTTAATTAGGTGAAATTCAACCTTTTGTATTCGGTCGCTTCTGCTCTTCGTTTATTTTCTAGAAAAGTATTGTTTTGCTAACAGCATAAATAGCATATGTTTGATTAGTGGATGGTTTCAACTTATTTTAAGCCTTATCATGATAATTAGCGCATCTATACCAAATCAATTGTTACCGAATTGCTAAAGTGGATATACTGAATTGTATATTCAAATAAAATAGCTAGGTTTAATTGACTGCACAATAATACGTCCTATTGCATATATAGACACATTTACTGTTAGTATGAGTATTAGATCCATTTGCTATAAGCACGAGTATCGGTATGTATCTCGGTGCAACGCATGAGCATGTTTTGCTAGTATAGGAACAATAAATAAAGAGAGGAAAAAGAAGGGAGGGTGCAGGTCCGTGTCTCGCCATGTGCAGGAGAAGCGACGCGCAGGGCCTCCAAATCCTGTGGGCCTTCAAATCTATACATAATAGATACATTAGTACAACACTAATGCAGCAGCTTTGGCCCATTAGCAAGCTACTTACGGCAGCCAACATACAAATCCCAATAGAAAATTATTTGTTGCCAGCCGCCGGATCGATCTCAACTCAATTCAATTGCCGAGTGTCTAGCGATCTCAGACCCAATTCCTTGGCAGCAGTTACGAGTTAGGTTTCCCGTCTCCTGCTAGCCCTCGCTACCGCCGCCAGCAGTCCAACACTCAACGCCTCGCCTTGATCGGCTGCCGGCCACGTATCGCGAGCATGACGAAGTACGAACGGACGACAATAGCGAGCGAGGCGCTGAGGCTTTGAAGGTAATATTAATCTTCCATTTGTTTTCAAGTCACACACATCACAACGTAGTAGATCGATCTCTAAATTTTGTTCTTTTGGTCTTCTCATCCCATGTCTTCTACAAATCGTTCTAGAAAATTTGAATCGGGTTCACAAAAGCGTAAGAAAAAAAAAACAAAAAGAATAG
The DNA here is from genome assembly GCA_015847255.1 of Hyparrhenia diplandra. Taxonomy (NCBI): domain Eukaryota; kingdom Viridiplantae; phylum Streptophyta; class Magnoliopsida; order Poales; family Poaceae; genus Hyparrhenia; species Hyparrhenia diplandra. Next base: position 101,400 of record JADLZK010007733.1, on the reverse strand, counting down.
AGGAATTGATCGAATCTCGGCGAGGAGCTATAGATAGGTTTGTTACAAAACAGTCACAAGTGTTACCTAATAATCCGACACCCTACTAGGGACAAGCAATTGAGAATAATGTTGACAATGATCCTCTAGATCCTCTAGAAGATAATGTTGAAGTTGAGGATACTCGGATAGCCAATAACAGTGAAGACTTGCCCAAAACGGTCCTAAAACAGACCTATCAATTCAGAAGGGGCCTAAGGACAGGTTTTCTAGAAGATTTTCTTCACTATTCTATAATAGAATTATATCAAATGGAGAAAGTTGTGACAGGGATTGGCTTGTTTATTCTAAGGAACTCGATAGAGCATTTTGCTTCAGCTCTAAATTGTTTACAAAAGGGCATCGAAAAGGTCAGTTGGCAAATGAGGGTTATAATGACTGGGCACATCTTGGGAAGAGACTCAAAGAGCATGAGACCAGTGATAATCATGTTTTGAGCACCACAACTTGGTATGAGTTGCGTAATAGATTGCAAACTGATCAAAGTATTGACAAAGCTGCTCAGCGGCGACTTGAGAAAGAAAAAGGACCATTGGTGGAATGTTTTATTTAGAATTGTGGGTATCGTAAAATTTCTTGCCAAGCATAAATCTTGCATTTTGTGGAAGTAATAACAACACACTATACAATATAGCAAGGCTTAGTAGAGATGTTGGCTGAATTTGATCCAGTTATTCAAGAGCATGTCCGTCGTATTACAAATGAAAAACTCATGTTCATTATTTCGGTTCTAGGATTCAGAATGAGTTGATACATTTGTTTGCTTCTGTTATTAAGTCTGAAATTATGAAGAAAATAAAGAGTGCAAAGTATTTCTCTATCATACTTGATTGTACCTTGATGCAAGTCACCAAGAAAAAATGTCTTTAATTATAAGATATATGGACAGATCATCAGGTCATGTTTGCATTGAACAATCGTTTCTAGTATTTTTATATGTAAATCAAGCGCTTTTTTGATGTGCTAGAGAATGAGCTAAAGATTCTAGATCTTGACACATATGATGGGAGAGGACAAGGCTAGGATAATGGGTCAAATATGAAAATAAAAATTAAGGTGTACAAAGGAAACTTTTGGACATAAATCCTAGAGCTTTCTATTCTGCTTGTCGTTGCCATAGCCTTAATTTAACACTTTGTGTTATGACTACAAAGACTTGTGGCAAAGCTAAAGACTTTTTTTGGAATGGTCCAACGTATATACACAACGTTTGCAAACTCTACTAAAAAATGGCAGATTCTAAAAGATAACATAAGTGGATTGACTGTCAAGCCAGTTTCAGCTACACGATCGGAGAGCCGAATTGACAGTGTTAAAGCTATCAGATTTCAATGTCGGAGGCTCTACTTCAGGTATCCAACATGTTCACATTGGTACTGAATTTACGATATAATTTTGTTAGTTTCCTCATATATTAAATATGTTTTTTTAATAAAAATTAGGTATCTAATATTGATAAATGATCGGAGAAAGAGCAGTGAGGCTAAAGGTCTAGCAAATAGTGAACTTGGAGAGTATGAATTTATAGTGGCAGTGGTCATTTGGTATGAGGTACGTACTATATGCGGTTAATTTGGTAAGCATACAAATGCAAGCAAATGATATGCTTATTGATGATGCGCGGAGGGAGGAAGTGAGTGCCTATTGAGCCTCTACGCCACCGCTACATCAACAAAACTACATTTTAAAACTATTTCGAGTTAAAGAGTGTGTGTCTATAAAATATAAGTTTAACTAGATGTTAAATAGATTAAACTCCTTTTTACTTTTTTTTTTTTGAACCGGGGATTTTTCCACGTTCCCACCCATGTGGAAATACGGTGGGCACGGGCTTGGAACCAGCTGGGTAGCGAGCGCAACTCTTTTTTACTTTTAGACAAAGAACGGGGCAAACCAGGTCAAGATGCCTGAAAAGCGTGGAACTCACTTGATACTTTACCTCGATATAAACGCGAAATGCATCAGATGCTGCAAAGTCGGTAGCAAGGCAAGGGAAGAACATATCTCCCGGACGTGCTGCAAGAAATTGGAGTCGATAGCTACACCTATACCCCATAGTATCCAAATTTTTTTGGGGCGCGTTTGGATAACATGTAGTGCATGACATGCCTAGGCTCTAGCTCTAAGTTTAATGTAAATTCACACGTGTGCCCAAGAGTTTAACAAGTAATCTGGCCGGATCGCTGGCAGCAGCATTGCTTTTTCGAATCTGTATTTGTAAAGAGCTTTTTTCTGCGAGTGATTTGCTTTGTGTTGTAATCTATTTCTTTTGTGTTGTAATCTATCTCTTAGTCTAGATCAATAAAAACAAGTCTCTACTCGATTGCTTATGGACACCATGATACGGATCGCGGACAGCATCGCAGCAAACCTGAGGCCGCCGCCTCTTTGAATCTGTGCTTTGCTTCTTTAAGCCCCTTTCGCTTTCGGTGAGGTATGAACACGACGAACACCAGCTGGTGGAAAGCAAGGCAAGCAAGTCACTCTGATCCCTGTCTTGCTTTCGGATGCGTATATATAGCCCATCCAGAGCAACACACAACACATCTGCAACGCCCAACACGTAAACCTTTAGCCGCGGCAGATCCAGCGAGAAGAGAAGATGCCGGTGAAGGTGTTCGGGTCGCCCACGTCGGCGGAGGTCGCCCGCGTCCTGACCTGCCTCTTCGAGAAGGACGTCGAGTTCCAGCTCATCCGCGTCGACTCCTTCCGCGGCACCAAGCGCCTGCCCCAGTACCTCAAGCTCCAGGTACTTTCCATCACAGATTCTGATCGTGCCATTGCCATTTGCTGATGACGAAGGCGAAATGCAAATGCTGCAGCCGCACGGCGAGGCGCTCACCTTCGAGGACGGCAACGTCACCCTCGTCGGTACGTATGCATACGCAACAAACGATCGATGCAAAAGTTTCTGAAAAATGTATGTAACCGATCGATGAATGCAGAGTCGCGGAAGATCCTGCGCCACATCGCGGAGAAGTACAAGGACCAGGGGTACAGGGAGCTGTTCGGCCCGGGCGCGCTGGAGCGGGCGTCCATCGAGCAGTGGCTGCAGACGGAGGCGCAGAGCTTCGACATCCCCAGCGCCGACATGGTCTACAGCCTGGCCTACCTGCCGCCCGACATGCCGGTGGACGGCGGCAGCAGGGGCGGCCTCCCGCTCCCCGCGGCGGCCGGGCCAGGATGAACCCGACGCACCGGCAGAAGATGGAGGAGATGCTGCAGCTGTTCAACAAGAGCCGCAGGGAGCTGAGCAAGCTGCTGGACATCTACGAGCAGCGCCTGGGCGAGGAGGCCTTCCTGGCCGGCACCAAGTTCACGCTCGCCGACCTGTCGCACCTGCCCAACGCCGACCGCCTCGCCGCGGACCCGCGGTCGGCGCGCCTCATCCAGTCGCGCAGGAACGTCAGCAGGTGGTGGGACGCCATCTCCCGCCGCGATTCCTGGATCAGGGTCAAGGAGCTGCAGCGCCCGCCGTCCGCGGAGGCGCCCTTCTGAATCTGATCGATCAATCTCGCACCGTACCTATACGGGTTTTCGGCTCATGCCGGTTTCTGCATATTTCCATTGTTCTGAATGAAATGAATAAACGCCGCCTGGCCCTGCGTCAGTGGCCATTGTTCATCGTGTAATAAAATCGTTCATCCTGATCCTTGGTCCTTGCCTGAGATGTTGAACTCGTCATTGCCTGAAACCTTTCTCTGTTGAGTTTTTTTTTTTTTTTTTTTTTTAACACAGACCTTACACTGGAGTTCACTTCACATATATATGTAATCTACTACTAGTACATAAGAATGACATTAGCAAAACATCTCAAGCCCTCAAACACATCGGCAATGCAATGAAGGAGTGGTTGGCTCTAGGATTGGAATAACAAAACAAAACAATGTACAACACAATGTTAGCTGTTATCTGCTGGTGCTTCTAATCTTGAGAAAGGGCAATCCAATGATCTTCAAACGGAGGACTCTTGCAAGAACCTTGAGTTCCGATGATGTTACAAACGAAGTACTCTTGCAACAACCTTTCCTCTCATGTTCAGTTCCGAGTTCTTCATCATCTTCAGATCCGAGAGTTCTTTGTCATCTTCAGTTCTGAGTTCTTCACATCTTCAGTTCTGATCGACTTGGGATATGCACCGTCGATGTATGCACGCGTCATCTTCTCTTGCGAGTCCTTCGTCAGCCCGATGGTCCGATCTGCTCGGGATTTGCATTTGCCACCATCGATCTATGCACGCGGTCGTCCATGGTTCATCTGCGACAGCAAGACCGGCAGTCCATGGCTCATCTCCGGCTGCGAGACTGCGTCAATCGACCACTGCAAACAACTATGTCGTCACACGTGCAGAGCCTTCAACTTCTTGGTCAGCACCTCCTCTGCATCGTCCGGCTCGTCCTGCAGCCGGCAGCTCACCTCCTGGACAGGGCAGCTGCGCTTCTGCCCTACGTGCAGTGTGCTTAACCTCTTGGCCAGCACATCTGCGTCGTCGTCGTCGCACGCCTGATCCACATCCGGCCGGCAGGCGATCTCCTCTTCACGGATGAGTAGGCGGCGACACCGGTGGCGGCGCATGATCGCGTCGAGGTCAGTCGCGGCTCTCATCTTCTCTAACGCCTCGCGCACCTCGACGACCTCCCTGATCTTGGGGCTCCGGCAGCCGCTCCTCTTCGCCATCCTCAGCAGCGTGTCCTCCAACCGGAACGCCGCGTCCAGGCGCGCCTTGATCGTCTCCAGCACCCCGACCAAGCCCTTCTTGGCGACGTCGGCCGGACGAACGTCGGCGCACGCCCAGTAGTCCCCTCGCCGCCCCCCGCCGTCGTCGACTCGCGCCAGGTGAAGCGTGCCCGGCGAGGAGGTGATGATCGCGCGGGCCAGGCGGTACTGCGAGTTTCTGACCTGCTCCGGCGAGGTGGCCTTCGTGTAATCTGCGCCGCCGTATACGCTGTCGATCAGGCTGATGCAGCAGTGCATGGCGCTGGCGTTGACGCTGAGCGTCGGCGACTCAGGGTCGGCGGGGTCCACGGGGCGGCTGATGTGGACGTGCCCGTCGCCGGAGGGCGGTGCGTCGGGCCCGAGGATTTCGAGCAAGGCGGAGTACGTCTGGTCTATGATGATCAGAGCTAGGTTGTCGATCATCTTACGTGGACACTGTTCGTCAAGCAGCTCCCGGATGACGCGCGAAGACGGCGGTGGACGCTGTTCGTCAGGCAGCTCCCGGCGGACGCGCGAAGATGACGGTGGCGCCGCCGCCGCCGTCGTCGCGCTCCTTGTGACGGTAAGACGTATGGTGAAGGTGAAAGGAGACATTAGCGCGGTTGATAAGTTTTTCTCTCCCCGTCTAATGACGATCTTCTGATAAAAGCGTATTAATCTTCTGCCCGTCAACCTCCATCGCGAGTCCTGAATCCTCATCGATCTCCAATTCTGATTTTTTTGAATCCTCATCGATCTCCAATTCTGATTTTTTTTCAGCAATCCAAGTCCGATCAGCTAGGTACTATCGCTCATTGGCCTGTTGAATATCGTGCAAGTGCATCACTAAGGCCCACTACTGGCCCACTCATGCCTCACGGCAAACGGTGCATGGTCCATGTCCATCTCCGCAGGGGGAGCGCTCGATGCTGCTCAAACATACAATCCCTTACAAGCACACGTCCACAAGTTGACTCAAATCAATCTGCACAACACCTCACACAAGCATATTATGCAATTAAAAAAGCAAATAACAATATCACAAGCATATTGAAGGAGCACATGCATATCACCCAAAGCCATAATTTTAATCACTTTGCAATGCTATTTTTATCTTCAACTAATTTTCGGTACATTACTAGAAACAACGCGTGGCGTTGCTGCGCTTCAGTCTTTGTTAGCCACTGTGGATAGCGTGAGATCATTTGTCCATGAGGTTTATACGAGATCATTATGATCTTTTGGAACACCTAAATCAACAGCCAGAATATGTGGAGAGTGGCCTCTAAAAAGAAGAAATTTTGAGATATTTTCATCATTGAAAACTAACCAGATGTGCTTTCAACGGGAGCAAGAGCTGGCGTCTTGCAAGCACTCTGTCATACAGGTTACCTGCATGGACATGGCTCGCCAGCTGCTTGCCCGGCACCCACTGGCCACTGGCCCATTGCTACCACCGCACCTGCCCAAAAGCGGAATTGCTCAACTTCCGAGGAGTGCCTCTGCGCTTGCAACCACCGCAGCTTGGCCCCAGCTGTTTTTCTATGTTGTTCATCGCGTCGATATGTCAGCATACCTCCACATCCAGGTGATCCCCAAGACAAGGATGCTCCCAGGCGCAGCTCCAGGCCCAAGCGACCCAACCTCCGCGTCACTGGGCCTCACTGGGCCGGCTCGGCAAGCACCAAAGGAGAGTCATCGAGTCTAGTTAAATAGATGGGAGAAACCGAGAGTCTGTAACCAATTATCAAACCAAACTTGTTTACTGTAATTTGAATTCGCCGTCGCTACCTACTCTCTCCCTTCTCCTCTCTTCCTCCCCCTTTCTCCGGTGGAGTTGTGGTTGCCGCCGCCCCGCAGCCTGGGCACTCACACCGTATCAGCCTCGCCGATCCAAAGAATCCATTTGGATTCGTTCCTCCCCAACATCCGCACTTCACCCGGGCGCGTAAGGCGCTAGGAGTCATGGAGCCTAGCATGAAGGCCATGTTCGACCAGATCCTTGGGCGCCGACACCCTCGGCCAACCGGGAGACCAAGCTTGCGGTGGAGACCGCGGCTCGCCCGAGCCTCGCCCTCGGACGCCGAGCGGCACCTCTCGATCCGCGAGGAAGGGGGGCTGCCGCGCGCCCCGGCCTTGGACCGATCTCGGCGCCGAGAGCTCGAGCCGGGATGGAAGCGATCGGGCGACTCGCGGGCCCTGGAAGGGGCTGCCTCTTCCTCCCAAACCACGCCGCCTCGCATCGCCGTGCTTTCGAGGAAGGGTACGCGGCGGATGGTCCACGACGCCTCCGCGCCGTTGAAGAGTATCGCCCGCCCACGCCTCCGCCGCTTGTCCAATCACCGCGGAACCTCGAAAGGCCGACGAAGCGCCCGCGGGGGTCGAAAGCACAAGGTGGACGACCTGGCCGGGTGCGCCTTGGCGGAGATGCGCGACGAGCGGACGACAGGATTGATGCCCCGGGAGGATGCCCCGAGGGTGTTCGATGATTGGCGTCCCTCGGTGGAGGCCATGTTCAAGATGTCCGCCGAGACCGCCGCTTCCACTATGGTCGCGTGAGCTCCCGGATCGCTAACTCCCTCCGGAGCGTGCTCCGCCCTTGCAGCCGCCCAGGCCACTTCTACTTGAGGGGATCCGCCGCTCCCACACCGGGGCTTCCGCGGGGTCACCTTCTCGGCGTCGACCGCCGAGCAGCTCGTCGCCGGTACGACCGCCGAACCGCCCAACGGGCACCGCGTTCAGGGGTATGGGTCGGTCACGACCATCACCCCACCACTTCAGTCCGCACGCCTCACATCCTTCCCTCTTGTTCCTCACCTCAATCCTTTACCGCCCATCCGAAGTCCTACCTCCCATCCCAATTTCCATCAGCCCCCCCACCAAAGACACCAATCCCCTCAACCCAACCCAATTTCCACCACACACCACCAATTTCTCCTCAACCCATCCCAATTTTCCCTACAACTCACCAATTCCACCACAATCTTATCCCTACACTACCTATAATTTGCCCAGCCCCACTGGTTCCCCAACAACACCTCGGCCGCCTTCCTAAACTAGACTTTCCCAAATTTGATCCGCGAGGATGCCCAGCTGGATTACCCGTGCTAAGAATTATTTTGACATGTACACTGTCCGAGTCTCACATGTGGATCGAGTAGCTACCATGCACTTCACAGAGCCGCTGCCGCGCCGGTTCCAGATCCATCGAGTCCTCGCTAGCCACCACAGATTGGCCAACCTTCGCACAATGATCCACGAACGTTTCGGGTCGGGATCAAAGACGAGCTCCTTCTCAAGCAAAATGTTCCACATACGCATGACTTCCACCGCTTCGATTCGTCAACCGATTCACCGAGTTGGTGGATCAACTCAAGGCCTACAACCCAAACCCGGACATGCTTTCCTTTATTCAGCGCTTTGTCGATGGCCTTCGGGATGACATTCGAGCAATTCTTATGGTTGCCCGCCCTTCTACACTCGATCACGCCTATACCCTTGCTTTGATCCGGAAGAAGCAAATGAGTCGGTCTTGGCGCAAAGCGTCCTTCTCGGGTTTCCCAGCTGCCGGGTCCCAGGGAGGCATCCCTACTCTTCCAGCTCGGTCGTCTGACAAGCCGGTCACTGATGATCCATCTTCTAGCAACAAGACCAGCCAACCTGAAGACAAGCTGTCGTCATTGAAGAATTACCGCCGTGCCCGGGGTCTCTGCATCCGCTGTGGTGACAAGTGGGCTCCAGGCCACCGTTGTGCCCCACAACCTCAGCTGCACGCATTACAGGAAGTCTGGGAGCTGTTCCAAGACGATTTCGAGCCACAGACTGAAGATTCACAAGCTGAAGACAGTCCTGCTGAACCTGAACCATCAGCTCAGTTATTCTCAGCAGAGTCCCAGGTCAAAATTTCAGGCTCTACATCTCCTCTAACTCTGCAGTTTATGGGCACAGTCGGGCAACGATCAAGATTGATAATGGTGGATTCTGGCAGCACCCATTCCTTTATTAGTGATTCTGCTGTTGCTATGATTCCGGGGAAGCGCAGTTTGTCTACACCTATGCAGGTCAAGGTTGCTGATGGCTCCATCCTGGAATGTACCACCGAGCTACCAAATGTTGAGTGGCAGGTTCAGGGTTTCTCTTTTCACTCTACATTCTGAGTGCTACCTCTCAACTCTTATGACATTATATTGGGCATGGACTGGTTAGCCGCCTTCTCTCCTATGAAGGTGAACTGGAGAACGAAATGGTTGGCTATTTCTTATGGCACTCAGACTGTGATCCTGCAAGGTCTGGTGGCACCTGATCAACATTGCGAGTTGCTTCAGTTGTTCAGCATATCCTCTTCAGAGCACTCACATCAGCCGGCAGCCTATCTTGCCACAAGTTCAGAGCTTCTTGACTCCTTCCAAAGTCTGTTTGAAGAGCCCTCTCGCATTGTCGCCACGCCGCGATCGTGACCATACTATTCCTCCGATTGAGGGGGCTCAACCGGTCTCACCGACAATACCGCTACTCTCCAAAGTTAAAGTCTGAAATTGAAGCCGCAAGTCTCGGACTTACTCCAAACCGCATGATCCGACCCAGCCGAAGCCCTTTCTCCTCCCCTCGCCCTCTTGGTGAAGAAGAAGGACCAATCATGGCGCATGTGCGCGCCGACTATCGCATGTTGAATGCCTTGACTGTGAAGAGCAAGTTTCCAATTCCATGATTGATGAGCTATTAGATGAATTGAGTGGTGCCGCTTGGTTCTCTAGTCTAGATCTAAGAGCAAAAGCTTCAATCGATTCGTCTAGCCCCTGGAGAGGAATACAAGACAGCCTTTCAGACCCACTGGGGACATTTCGAGTACACCGTTATGTCCTTCGGGCTAACCGGCGCTCCAAATACATTCCAGGGAGCCATGAATGAAACACTCAAACCTCTTCTGCGAGTCTGTGCTATCGTCTTCTTCGATGACATCCTCATATATAGCAAATCTCTTGAGGAGCATATCTCTCACTTGAAACAAGTATTTGAACTCCCGCTTTAAAGACCAATGGCTGGTCAAGCTCAGCAAATGCACCTTTGCACAGGAATCTATTGCCTACCTTGGTCATGTGGTTAGTAAAGATGGAGTTAGTACAGACCCAGCTAAATTGGAGGCAGTACAAGCTTGGCCCGAGCCTTACAGATGTGAAGCAGCTCAGGAGCTTCTTAGGACTTGCTAGCTACTACCGAAAGTTTGTCCGCCACTTTGCTGTTATTGCTAGGCCACTCTATGACCTACTCAAGAAAGGCACTATCTTCCTCTGGACTTCGATTCATGCCCAAGCTTTTGCTGCTCTCAAGTCTGCATTGCTAACCACTCCAGTCCTGGCCTTACCAGATTTCAGTCGTCCTTTCCAACTCCAAACAGATGCTAGTGACTCAGGAGTGGGTGCTGTTTTACTGCAGAATGGACACCCACTGGCTTTTGTTAGCAGAGCCTTGGGGCCTCGCACTCGGGGACTGTCCACATATGACAAGGAATTCTTGGCCATCGTGGTTGCCATAGATCAGTGGCGTACTTACCTTCAACACAACGAGTTTGTGATCTATACCGATCAGCGTAGTCTCACACACATCACAGATCAGAGGCTACATACTCCCCTCGACAGCTTAAAATGTACACCAAGCTCGCCAGTCTTCAGTATAAAGTTATTTACAAGCCTGGTGCTAACAACCGGGCAGCCGATGCCCTCTCTCGCCACCCATCTGCTCCAAAGACGGTTGCGAGGCGCGTTTTAGTCATTATTCCCTACTTGGATGGCCGAGCTCACCACAAAGGTTATACATCTGATCCGGCTACTTCATCCTTGCTGCGGCTAGCCTAGCTCGGGACCCCGATTCACAACCGCCATATACACACTATCCGGTGGTGTCATACGCTTCAAAGGCCGTGTCCGCTCGGGTCAAACAAGTCATTGCGCCTCACGAGTCATGAAAGCTTTACACAAAGCCAGCCGCTATTGGGGGGCACTCGGGGTTTTCCCCACTCCACAAACCAGAGGATCAAAAGCTCTTTGCACGGCGGCATGAAGAATGATATTAAGGAGTTTGTTGCCGGGTTGTTCGGTTTTGTCTTCAGGCCAAACCTCGACCGCGTCAAGTACCCCGGGTTGCTTTCACCGCCGCCGTTCCTTCCTTCTCTCATGGCAAGTTATCACTATGGACTTCGCCTCGGGACTTCCAACCTCACGGTCATGCAAATCGTATAATGGTAGTGGTCGACACATTCAGTAAGTATGCCCACTTTATTCCTCGCCACCATCCATTCACACGGAGAAGGTAGCCCAAGTCTTCCCGGATACCATCTTTAAACTCCACAGCATGCCTACTCATATTGTTTCTGATCGAGATGCTATCTTCACAAGCCTGTTTTGGAAAGAAATTTTCCGTCTGGCTCACGTTGATTTGTGTCGAAGCTCTTCTTACCACCCTCAGTCAGATGGTCAGACCGAGCGGGTGAATCAATGTATGGAGACTTTTCTTCGCTGCTTTGTCCACTCGTGTCCAAGACAATGGCTTAAGTGGCTCTCCTTGGCCGAGTACTGGTACAACACAAGTCTGCACTCCTCCCTGGGCACTTCACCATTCGAGGTACTTTATGGTCACTCTCCAAATCACTTTGGCATTACTGATGAAGTGGTTTCCCCCGTATAACCGTGGAGTCGTTGTTTGCTGAGCGCAAAACAATGCTTGAGTCCGTTCGCCAACACCTCCTACGCGCGCAAGCGGATGAAGAAGCATGCCGACAAGAACCGCACGAGAGATCCTTCAATATTGGGGACATGGTATTTCTCGCGCCTCTGACCATACGTGTAGTCTTCTCTTGCACCCCGCTCTCATCGAAACTCGTTTCAAGTTCTTTTGGGCCGTTTGCAATCATCGGCAAGATTGGCACAGCTTGCTTATAAGCCGAAGCTCCCGAGTCATCATCAATCCACCCGGTCTTCCATGTCTCTTTACTCAAGGCCGCTCCTCCCCGGAACTCGCAGGTTTGCTCAACCTTGCCTGACATTGCGCATAATCTTGATTCCCGAACAGTATTGCAGCCGCCTCCATCAGCGTGGTGCCAAGACAAAGGGCCCAAGTACACGTCAAGTGGTCAGGCCTCGATGCTGAGCTTGCCACTTGGGAAGATGAAGAAGCGCTCAAGCGAGATTCCCCGGGCGCCCAGCTTGGGGACAAGCCGGTTCTCGAGGAGGGAGGGGTGTCGGCATACCTCCACATCCGGTGATCCCCAAGACAAGGATGCTCCCAGCGCAGCCCAGGCCCAAGCGACCCAACCTCCGGCGTCACACCGGGCCTCACCACAAAGCTCGGCAAGCACCAAAGGAGAGTCATCGAGTCTAGTTAAATAGATGGGAGAAACCCGAGTCTCAGAACCAATTATCAAACCAAACTTGTTTACTTGTAATTTGAATTGCTCGTCGCTACCTACTCTCTCCTTCTCCTCTCTTCCTCCCCCCTTCCCCGGTGGAGTTGTGGTTGCCGCCGCCGCAGCGGGGCACTCACACGATAGCGCCGCTACAGAGCGGAGCCGCTCATCTCTCGCTCTCTGCGGTCGCGATTGCAATGAGCCGAGGCCCGAGAAGCGTCGACATTGTGGCGTGGGGCGCAGGTGGCCGGGAGACGGCGCCAGCGTGGTGTATCCCGGCGGTTGCAATCCAGCGGCAGTGCCGGGCTCCACGGGCGCGGCCGAGCCCGCGGTTCGGGTCGCCGGAGTCGGCCGCCACGCTACGCCAGGGAGGAGCAGCAAGAGGCGGGGGTGAGGCAAAGCGGCGGGCTCGGTCTCGGCGCCATGGGGGAGGAGTAGAGGCCGCCACCGAGGTGAGGGCTAGCGGCGGATGCGGGAGTGGTGAAGGTTCGGGAGAACCAAGCGCCTGAGAGAGTTGGTTGGACGGACCGATGGAACGTTGTGCAAGATCCAACGGTTGAGCTTTGGAGGCGACGTGGCCCAATGAGGGCTCGAGAAACCGCCCCAACTTTCATATGTAGATCTCATTGTCATCATGCATATTCTTCCTTCTTCACCATCACTTCCCTCAGTGTCTAGTAGAAGAACGAACTTATGCCATATCCTCAGCCCCCTCACAGATTTGAATATTGGAGATAGAATCTTGGATTCCATTGACTACCAAATTAATTTCAACTAGCACTCTTAGGATCTTAACAACATCAAAAAATATTTTGGATAAAAGAGGAGAAGATGAGTGAGAGAGGGTGAAGGGGGGACAATGGCGGCTCAAGGTACATGTAGATGGCATAAGCAGCAACACTAATGCTCCCGCGTGTGGTCGCTTGCTCCGTTGTGCGCTCCCGCACACCCGCGTGAGTAAGGCTCATGAGAAATGTAAACATACTCATTGGGCGCTTTTGTACAACAGGGGCCAAAGCCTAAGGCAAGTAGATGGTTAGACGTCCAAACATGTGGTTCCTAGTGCACCCCAGGCTAGGTCAAGTAAGAAAGAGGGAAATCACATCATATATTTTTTTCAGGTCCGTTTTTCAAGTTTTGAGTCAGTTTGTTTTGTAGAATTTGATAGATACGATCATGTTGTGTGATACCTTTTTAATAAGTTAGATCGATTCCTCATCTTAATAGTTCATTCTCTGATTTTGTCCAACTTGTGAGATAGTTATTATCTAAAGCTAATGCTAACAATTAGCTAGTCTATTATCTAAGCATGTTTAGATCTAAAAGGCATAAATATTGACTGATAACTACTATCTGGACCAAAGAAGACCTTAATGATGGGGAGTTGCATATTCCTTTCGTCTATTAAAAAGCATCCAATCGTATTCGGGTGACAGTCGCGTCTACTAGGTATTTAAAAAGCATCCAATCGTGTTCAAGTGAGTGACAGTCGGACAGACCAAGCGTACCGGCACCGTGTTATAATAACACAAATAAAGAGAGGTGTATCCAACCCTAGCTTTGTACTTACTTGTCCAGAGGAAAGTCAACCAAACTCCAATATTATTTGCAAATGAAGGATCCGCCGATCACTCCAGGTGATTCGACTGAAGATTTAGTGAGGTCGATCTTGCTGAGAGGTACGACTCCGTCAGTGACCCGTAGTAGAGATGCTCGCCGACCTTGAGCCAGCCGGTGGCGAGGGCGAGGCCCTGGTCGGTGTACATGGTCACCGGCTTCCCGTCCAGAGCCACGCTCATCGCCCCCGAGTTCTTCAGCGCATGAGGAATCGTCACGAACTTCTCAGCGAGGTACACCAGCTTCCGGATCAAGGGGTACTTCATCAGCAAGTCCCACTGACGAGTCCTCCCCTGCAGGTTCACATACACACGATGGGTCGAGTCAACTGTCTCTGCCTGGCAAATTTTGGAACAGATGCAAAAGCAAAATTTTCCGATTACAAGAAGAGATTGTGCCAGTTTAGATGTTATTACCGCGGACAGGGCAATCCAGTAGCGGCCTTCCCCGTCGTACCGGATGTTGTCGGGGAATCCCGGCAGGTTGTCGATGAACTCCTCGATCGTGCCTTTCTTCTCGCCGGCGATGTGGTACCTCGAGCACCTCTTCCTGCATCACCATCCATACGGAAGTAGAAGAGGTCAGGTGCGCAGGTCGTGCCGTGCGAATCGTCGAGACAGCGACGGACACGCACAGATCTCACGTCCCAATTTTCTTTGCTGGTAGGTCGGGGAAGGACAAGAGAATAGCGAGCAGTAGGCCAACTCACATGACGGTCTCGCAGTAGATGAGGGAGCTCTGGTCCGGCGCCACCGAGACGCCGTTGGCGAAGTAGAGGTCGCGCGCGAGCACGGCCGTCCGCCCCGTGGACGGGTCGAAGCTCATGAGTCGCCCGTGAGGCCGCGCCTCGAGGACGTCCATCATGTGGTTGTCGAGGTTGTACTTGTACGACGCGTCCGTGAAGTAGATGGTGCCGTCGGCGGCGACGTCCACGCCGTCGGTCAGCGCGAACTTGAGGCCCTCCGCCGAATCCGTCAGCAGCTCTACCTTCTTGTCCGCCGGGCTCACCTTCAGTAACCCCTGTCAAGAACCATTCTTACCTCACCTCAGTGTTCAAATGAATACTGAAAAGCCGATGGATCAATGAATAGTGTGTTTCCGATGTCATGTCAACTCACGGTGTTGGCGTCGGCGACGATGAGAGCGCCGTCAGAGGCGAGCACGAGACCGAGCGGGCGGCCGCCGGTGCGGACCCAGTCCTCGACGTCCCCGCCTGGCACGCTGACCCTCCGGACCCACCCGTCGGCGCACCCCGTGTACAGCCACCCTCCGGCGGCGTCGAACGCTAGGTCCTCCGGGCCCGGGAGGCGCCCCTCGCCCACGCGCTCGCTGAGCTGCAGCGCGCGGCGCTCGTGCCGCGGCGCGGACACGTCGGGCCCGTACGAGTACTCCGGCGGCATCGGCGCCGGCGAGAAGTCCCTCGGACTGTACAGCACGACGGCGAGCGCGACCGGCGCCAGCACCAGCGCCACGGCCTTCGAGAAACCCAGCCCCGCCGCCATGGTGGTGCTCTGTCGCCACTAAGCGCCGCACACACGCACACGCACCGAGACGACGCCCACCCGAGGTCTCAGGACTGGCGTTAATTGTTTTTGTGTGTGTGTGTGTGCTGGATACGATACGATTCGCGATGATAGGGAAACCTCGAAACCCCCGCGTCTTTGTCTGCGAGCTCTTGGCCGGCCTGGTCTTTGGAGAGCGTGGAGACAAGCAAGCGCAGTAGTGCACGTGGAGACGACATTGTAGATTGTACCACGTCGTCTTTGGTTTCATCAACGTGGCATGACACAGGACATCCTGACTATATATGTTCTGGACACGGGACAATTATCTCATCCACAGTCTAACATTAAAGCAATTGTACCTCGCTTCTATCCTCTCGCTTTCACGGTGGTAAATACTGACCCGCCTCGTCTATTATCCCTCACTGTCACTCGATCGTTCAGTTGTCTGTTGCTTTCATCCTGCTTTTTTTTTCGTCCATCAGTTTGCTTACGGTATCAGCAGTTTATTCGAGATGTAAAATCTTTTGGGTTTTTTTTTTAAAAAAATAGGAGGGGTTGCCCCCTAGTTATGCTGAGTATGAAACTCACGAAACCCCTTATGCTATTTCACTGAGATCATACCATTTGTGCTATTTTCTTTGCACATCAAAACGACACACTAGTATCAGTCACATATATGTGCATGTATGACTACTTCATCTATCCCAAAATGTGTCTTTTTTCAGTTTTCATGCCACAAATTTGAGTCAATATATTGGTACCAAATACGTGCAACATTTATATATCTAAATAATTTTATTAAAACTAGATTTAAATATCTTTCCAATAGTACTAATTATATACCATAACTATTAATATTTTTAATATATATTTAATAAAAATTATTTCTCAGGAAGTGCAAGTGACATACATTAGTATGAGACTGGGATAATAATAGTATCTCAACACATGGTGATGATGATGAAGTTTTTTTTTCAGACAGCGAAAACACAAGCATACAGACCCAAATTAAACATACCCAATTTGTTTAGTCTACATGTCCAATTAACAACACCAACATATCTCAAAAAAAGGAACTAATCAAAAGACTTGAAGTGCAAGGGACACATATAATGGCTTTGCTTGACATGACTTCCTAAGACGGAAATGGGACAAGAGTGGGGCCTGATGCATAACGTGGCGCAAGGAGTTGCTAAGAATTAAACTAGTGAGGCTTATCTTTATAGAAGATATAGATAATAGATAAGGGAGAAATCGTGGCACTCTAACCCTAGCCATCGACTCTTCCCAATCGTTTATCTCTCGCTGCCTCACTCGCCACCCCCTCAAAACTACCTCCACCAATGGTTTGGCCGCCTCCGTAACCCCTCCACTTCCGAGGTAACAGACAATCCAAGCCTCCCCAAAACAAACACAACTAAAAATGATTTCGTGAGACGGGTCAAAACATTAACATAAGCTAGCACACAAGCGAGTGCCTCCCTAGATGGCTAGGGGAGCTCTAGGAAAATGACCACCTCTGAAAATCATTTATGAAGGTTGGTGTGTTAATAAGGTGACCGCTTCTGAAAATGGCATTAACGGAAGAAGAAGTGTTAAGGCATTTGTCCTGTTAATGAAAAAACAACATCCTCATAAAATCTTCTCAGTAGTAGTCCAAAGCCCTAACTCCTAACCCTAACAGGAGGTAGCAGGAGATGGTGGAGCTCACCGATAGAGAAGGAGAACGCTAGCCTCGAGAATATCTTCTCGTTTTTTTTTTTAGATTACACAAAGACAACGCAGACGCTCCACACGCACACAACCCCCCCTATAAAAACACACACGCGCAAAACCCTACCCCTATGAGCACATTCGAATGACCGTCTTTGGCAAATCTTGAAGATCTTGAAGTTTACGAAGTCACCACACGCGCCTTGTTGCCGTTGTAGTGCAAAATCCTAACCTTAACACGCGGTAGCTGGACATGGTGGAGCTCATGGATAGAAAAGGAGATCCCTGGTATTCCATTCATTTTTGGCATTGAATGATTTTGATAGTGGGTAGTTTTAGCTTTTACCAAATGGTAAATGGCCAAAATTGTCAAAAACGCTAGAAATTGTTTTTTTTCGTATTTATGTTTTATGTTCCCATTTCAACTTTTCTGTTCACAACGCGATAAGAAACCTCGAAAATGAGAGCAGCGGCTTTCGTCCCTAGGATCGATTAATCCCTTCCAGATCAGCATTATGGGAAAATGATAAAAAAAAAGATTAAAAAACAAATAGCAGGAGAGGTGGTGGCCCATGTAGCTTGTAGAAGTCCGGCCCTGGACTAGAGCCTAGAGGTAACGTGCATAAGGAAAGGACTTTTGAATTGGATCCGGTGTCGATCTCTCGCGGATCTCCGCCTCCCGCGGCCGCTCCGGCGCCGGCGAGGGTGGGGATTCGGTGGATCGGCATCTGGTTCTTTGTATAGGCTTAGTTTTAGGTCTTGTAGTTATAGGTTTTCTTGCTCTTGGTGTGGCCATGGCGTCGGGGCGGAGCTCGTGGCGGCGGGCGGTGGTTCCCTGCCCCGAGTACGCCGATGGCCCCGCCTCGATGCCCCCGGCATCATGCGCAGTTTTGCTCGGCCGACATTTTTCACGGTGGAGCAACAGCTTGCTGGGAGGATATCAATCCTCGCCGGCCTCGTTGTCCCGTGGCGTGGCGTCGGTGGCGAGGCGGCGGCGACGGCGCATAGGAATAAAATCTTCCGGCCTCTTCCTCGCCCGGCGACGCCCGCGCTCTGGTGTCAACGGAGAGGTATCGGAGATCTTATTAGGAGTGTCACAGTTCGTCAGCTGGCTCTTGGCTTGGTGGTTCGCGGGAGAGCGGGTCGAGCTCCCGCTTGTCGGCGTTCGTCGATGGTGCAGCTCGGTTCGAAGTTCGAGGTACCTGGGGCAGTCCCCGCCGATGTTCGTTAAGCGATGATGTTGTCTCGATCTTCGGGTCGAGCAAATCTTGCGGCCCGATAAAGCTTTCAAGTGACGGTGGACCTCCGGATCCGGGTGGCGGGCGTTCAGCGCCGGCAAGGGAAGATGGTGGCGTCGACGGCGTGTGTCGATAGCCGTCTCTCGTTCCTGTGTATATGTACCTGTATGTCGCTTTGTACTTGTCTTAACTAAGTAATACAGGTGCGTATTCTCAAAAAAAAAAAAAAAAAAAAAAAAAAGTATCAAGGCCCGAAGGCCGTAAAGGATGGGAGATGGGCCATGGACTAAACTTTCACTGTGTGATTCAATCTAAACTGCAAGCCCCTAAAAAACCAATCTATAGGTGCCATTTTTGTTAGAAGACAATGGATGATCGATAGATCAATGACTGAATTGTATTCTCTGTTAATCATGACACAAGAATTACAATAAATATACAGGGTCACACAGGACCGAAAAGGTGCCTCTCGAATCGGTGTCTTAGCATGTATGGAACTGCCCAAAGGGCCTGATCGGTTCTTGTCGATTCGGCTAGATTGGGCCGGAATTGACACGTGCTCGCCGACCTTCGAAGCTTCCGAGATAGCGTGCGGGGCTGCAACTTCGCCGGGCGGCGACGGGCAGCAGCTCGAGCAACGAGGTGGAAGGGAGGAGCCGTGGAGGAGGCGGCGGTGGCCGGGCGGCATCGCACCCGTGGGCGCGGGCGCGGGCGGCGGGAGGGCGGGCGCCGCTTGTGCGCGGGCGGCGGCGGGCGGCGCGCGGAGAGCCCGAGGGCGCGAAATATATTTTTTATTTGCTTGCTTATCCCCTAGAGATTACATGTCTCTTGCTTATATAGCCCGACCCGGTGGGACTTGTAATCTAAGCAATCTCTATAAGGTTCCCTTATATGACCGGGATACCTTTTACAAGCAATTTCCTATTTTATTATTTCCTAATAAGGGTCTCCCTTATAGATGAGATAGCCCCTTGCACACCAAAAATTACCTAAGATAATCCTAACTTGAAAGCGAAGCAAACCCGAGTCGCACGAGAGGGGAAGCGGCGGCGGCGGGCCGCCCGCCTCGCGCGCGCGCCCCCGCCCCCCCCGGGCCGGGCGGCCGCCGCTGTTTGGCCCACTTAGCCACTCTTAGGCTGGCCCAATTCTGGTTCATGACATCTCCCCACCGCTTCGACGAGGCGGCGGCGCCCACGCAGCCGCCCAACCCACCACGTGAGGGGCGAAGGCGGCGACCGATCGGGAGGTGACCACCCCGCCCGAAGTAGAAGATGAGAGGACCGCACTTGTCGTTGTCGCCGTTGCGGTTTTAATCGGCGTCCTTGTCGGCGAAGGAGAAGTCGAGGTGGAGGTCGCCGAAATAGATGCTGAACTTGAAGCTCGGCCGGGGCTGCACGGCGGGACGCTCCGCCCATGCACGGGCGCATGGCGGAGGCGCCGAGGGTCCCCGACAGCTCGATCATCCGGGCGAGTCGGAGGAGGAGACGTGTAGATGTAGGTCGCCGGCAAGTGTCACCTTAGCATGAAGCTGCTGCGCGCAGACGACGTGACGGATCGACGTGGGCGGCGAAGAGGTGAAGTCGAGGAGGCAGCCGTGAGGAGGTCGCCGGCGTGTTCACGGGCGGCCCAATTGGATCTCCCCAGGTCCATGCCGCACCGACGGTGGCGTTCCCAATGCGGAAGAAGACGCCGCGCCCGTTGTTGTCGAAGAGGAGGACGGTGGCACCCTCGATCCGCTCGTCGGGCGCGCTGGAGAAGAAGGACGCCAGGAACGCCGATCCTCCCGGGACGATTGGGGAGGTGGAAGCCCATCGCTACGCCGGTACGGGACATTCTCCCCCGCGGGAAGTCCCGGAGAAGCTCTGAGGCGGCCGGGATGTAATAGCGATGGAAGTACCTCATGATGCCATAGTGGAGACTCCACTGGGCGCAGTAGCTCCCGGCTCGATGGCGTTGGAGATGATCCCGAGCTCCTTGTTGGTCGTCGTGGCCAAGTGCAGCTCCGTGATCATGTCGCTCGACGCCGATCCGTCGATGTCGCCCCATGGCCCGCAATGAGACGCCGGCTGCCCCGGCACGCAATCAACCAGGGGCGGCAATGATGGCGTCGCCGATGTTGCCGTGTAGCTGTGGTGGCCGGCGTTGCCAGCGCCGTTACCGGGCGCCCGGCTCGGCGTCGCTGGCTCTTCGTCGTTACTGGCGGGCGAGGTCGATGGCATCCTCCATCGAACGGGCTCGAACCATTCGAGTGCCGTTCGCGGCCGAGGTGCGCAAGCCTTCGACGAAGAGGGCCGACGCGGTGGCGCTGTCCCTCAAAATCCATGCGTGAAGCATAGACCTCGAAGGCGTTGATGTAGTCGTCCAGCTTGCCTCCCTGGGAAGGCGGCACATATGCCCCCATGGCGTCGAGGTGTCGGGGCGGGCCGAAGTGATGTCGCAGGCGCCAGGTAAACTCGTCCCATTCGAGCGGGGACTTCTTCTTGGGCGGTCGATGTACCAGATTGCAAAGAAGACCGGTGAGGTGGAAGGCGGCGTAACTCACGTAGTAGTCCGGGTCGATGTCCAAGTTGAGCTCGAAGAAGAGCTCCGACTGCGAATCCGGGAGGTCGGGGTCGTCGGGTTCCGTCGAACTCACGGACTTGCGGGCGTGGCGTAGCGGGGAGGGTATGTTGCCGCAGGTTGCGGCACGATGCGCGGGCGTCACGGGTGGGCGCGGTCGGGCACGGGAGCGCCGTGGGTGGCGCCCGGTGAAGGGGCGAGGGCGCCGCGGTGACGCCATCTCTGCCGCCGGAGTCTGTGCTTGTCGCGGTTGTCGGTGGAGAGGAGAGGGCAGCCGGTCTTTGCAGTGTCGTCGAGGATGACGTCGATAAGGCGGTGTGCGCCATGTACAAACGTCATCTTCCTCGCCGGCCCCGAGGATGGCGGTCGGAGCCGGCGTCGAGAGCCATGGCGGGGAGGGAGGGCGGCGGCCGGGGCTGCTCTGGGGGCGGCCCTGAGCCGCGGCGGCGGCGCCACCGAGCCGTCCTCCTCGTTTGGTCGTCGTGCTCGTGGGGTTCTCGAGATGATGCGACGCGTACTCCATGCGGCGAAGACGAGCCTCCATGTCGTCGAAGCGCCGGCTGTTCGAGGCGCGGTTGTCGTCGAGGAGCGCCTTCGGCGCCCGTTGAACTCCTTCATCTCGGGAAGCCATTGGTGGTGGGAATCGTCCCGGTCTCCGGATACCACCGCCGATTCCGGCTAGATTGGGCCAGAATTGACACGTGCTCGTCGACCTTGAAGCTTCGAGATGGCATACGGGGCGCAGCTTCTCCCGGCGGCGGCGGGCGGCAGCTCGAGCATCGAGGTGGAGGGGAGGAGCCGTGGAGGAGGCGGCGGCGGCCGGCCGGCGGCGCCGTGGGCGCGGGCGGCGGGGCGGCGGTGCGGGAGAGCCCGAGGGCGAAAGATATTTTTTATTTGCTTGCTTATCCCCTAGAGATTACATGCCTCTTGCTTATATAGCCCGACTAGTGGGACTTGTAATCTAAGCAATCTCTATAAGGTTCCCTTTATATGACCGGGATACCTTTTTACAAGCAATTTCCTATTTTATTATTTCCTAATAAGGGTCTCCCTTATAGATGAGATAGCCTCTTGCACACAAAAAATTACCTAAGATAATCCTAACTTGAAAGCGAAGCAAACCCGGAGTCATACGAGAGAGGGGAAGCGGGCGGGGGGCCGTGCCCCCCTGCGCCCCCGGCCCCTCCCGGCGGGCGGCCGTCGCGTTTGGCCTAGCCACTCTTAGGCTGGCCCACTTCAGTTCATGACAGGTTACCATCCTAATGATGGTAATTATCTACTTGATCAATATTAATTAATACTAATTAATCCTAACAATTTTAACTCTGGCTTAAACCTTAATACTCCCTCGGACCCTCGGAAAAAACAATTCGTAGAATCCGTGTGAGTCCAATTTTCTTAAGCTTGACTAACTTTATGGAAAAGATTAACATCTATGACATAAAACTAACACATTATGAAAAATATGTTCTATGGTATATCTAATGATTCTAATTTGATACCATAATTCTTGACAGTTTTTTCCAACAAATACGGTCAAAAGTTAAAAATCTTGACTTACGACACCTCCAAGAATCCATTTATGCAGAGTATGAAAATATATTCCATAGTATATTTGATGATACTAATTTGGTACCATAATTCTTGATAGTTTTTCCTACAAATACGGTCAAAGATTAAAAAGTTTGACTTAAGAATAACTATCAAGAATTATGGTATTATTTGATGTTAAATTGGTACCAAAATTTAGCATCTTTGATAGTTTTTCCTACCATAACTTTGGCATCTTTGTTCAACAAATGTTAAATTTTTGTAAAATTTTAACTATCATAGTTTTTTCCTACCATAGTTTTTCTTAAATTTTTAGCTTTCCAAGAATTTGTAGCTTTGTTCAACTATCATAGAATAATTCTTTGATAGTTTTAACTATCATAGCATATTAACTATCATAGAGTAGGAAAAACCATAGTTTTCAAATACCATAGCTTTCAAGAATTTGTAGCTTTGCAAATACCATAATTCTTTGATAGTTTTTAACTATCATAGTTTTTTTCCTACCATAGTTTTTCCTGATAGTTATTCTTGCCAAAATTTGTAACATTTAGTACTAATTTTCAAAAAAAAACCATCATAGTTAAAAATTATCATAGTATTTGGCTGATAGTTATACTTTCCTGATAGTTATTCTTTCCTGATACTAACCTTTTTAACTACAATTTCTATGCCAAAACTATCATAGAGTAGGAGAAACCATAGTTTTTTAACAGTGGTATTTTTTTTCTTAAAACTATCAAATTTGACATTTGCAAAGCAACTCAATTTTTCCTACAAATTCTTGGAAAGCTAAAAATTTAAGAATAACTATCAAATGTTCAACTCAACTCCAAGAATTTGTAAGAATGACTATCAGGAAAAACTATTAAGAATGACCATCTCAATTTTGGTATCTTTGTTCAACAAATGTTACATGGGCAAAAATTGAGTTGCTTTTGCAAATGTCAAATTTAAGTTTAATTTTATAAATAATAATATAACATTTGTAAAGCTAAAAATTGGGTATTATTTGATGTACAAATAAATTTTTTGAGATTTTTATTGCCGTTTGAATACCTAAAAACGTAGAATAAAGAGTTTGACCATTTTTAAATGCAATAATTCAACTTTTAAAAAGCTGCGGCTTGATAGCTTTAGCTGCTGGGTTTGCTCGTGAGGGCCGAGGCAGGACACGAAAGTACGTTACCGTGCTCGAGAGTCGAGAGTGCATGTTTCAGATTTCGCCACGCCCACGCGTATACGCGACGGTTTTCTCGGGAGGTTTTACCTCATGGTCAAACATTTTTCTCCAATAAGCTAGCGTTGAGTGGCATCTAGAAGGGCTAAAACAAAAATCGGATTTACGACATTTTTCTCGGTCAATAGCGTGGTGCTTTTGGCGGATATTGGTGTTCGTGTTCGTACGCATGAGGTGTCAGAGGCTAGCACACCACCACAAAAATCCCTCTTCTGGAGGAAAGAACAAAATGAAACACGCTGTTTCTCCAACGTCGTCTGAAATACGGTCCAAGACTTTACGGTCAGTATGTCTAACGAGTTTTGGTAAATCACAGGCGTCTGACTTTTTATTTTCATTCGATCGTGCAGCAAACATCACCCATCTAATCTAGCCAAAAATCGAACCATCCATATTCTTATCCAACCATAGCCTTTTATTAAATTATTAATAAAGATGGCACACATCATACCACTTATTCGTACAGATGACACACAGAGATGACGTAACACGGCTCAACATGCAGCGCGCTGATCTGCTCAGAAATGCTGCTGGTTGTAGCAGTCGAGGTTTGCGCCGGCGTCGACGCCGAAGATGCTGCAGTACTGCTGGTAGTAGCCGATGCGGTTGACGTTGGCATCGTTCGGCCCCACGCCGCACTCGATCCCGCCGTTGATGATGTTGGTGATCACGCCGTACCCGGGCACCCGGCCGGCGGCCGTGTCGTCGCTCGACGGCGTCCAGTTTCCGAGGATCACGTCGTGGCACGACGGCTTGTTCGACTGCGCCGTCATCCAGAACCAGATCGCCGTCTTGAAGGAGACCACGGGGTCCGTCGCCACCAGGTCCGGGTTGTTCACCAGGTCCTCGCCGATCGCGTCCCCGGCCTGCTGGTAGTTGGCCTGCCTGGAGAGTTGAGGCGAGTGTCACGACCAGGTCCGAACCGGTGGCTAACTGAGATGTCAACACTCGTGTATATCACTTGCTTACCCTGTCAATTGGATGGGTCCCCGTCCCTGGTAGGGAGGCGAAGTTGGGTTGATCTCTTCCTTGTAGCAGTAGCCCCATGTGTAATCGCCAGCAGCACCGCCTGTGTGGTGTGCCAAGCCAAATTGATCACTACTCCGATGCATGCAGGAAAACAATCACAGGAGCATCTCGGATACTCACCGTTGGTCTCGTGTGAGGTCTGGCCGAAGAAGGCGGCGAGCTCGCGCTTGTTGGCGTCGTCGTCGCTGCCGCTGGTGCCGAAGCCACCGAAGAAGTTGGCGGCCTGGATGAAGGCGTCGTAGGTGTAGAAGCCATTGGCGGGGCAGATGGAGTTGTCGCGGTTGGGCAGCATGTT
The DNA here is from genome assembly GCA_015847255.1 of Hyparrhenia diplandra. NCBI lineage: Eukaryota > Viridiplantae > Streptophyta > Magnoliopsida > Poales > Poaceae > Hyparrhenia > Hyparrhenia diplandra. Next base: position 76,520 of record JADLZK010007733.1, on the reverse strand, counting down.
GTTGAACGTGTCCTGCGAGATGATGGATCCCACGTCCGCCGCCGCCACGCCAAGCAGCACCGCCGCCATAGCCGCGGCCAGCGCAAGCCTCGCCATAGCTGTGCACTTGCTCCTCGATTCCGCTCTCTGTTCGTTGCTCGTAGCTGGAGCACGTACGCTTATCGTTGGTCTGGATGCCCAAGATGCTGGGCTTGCCGCGAAATATATAGCCGGCTTGCCAGGCGCCCACGACCACGAGGGACATGGCGCAGGACGCGGCAGGAGTACGTTGCATGCGCCGGGTCGTTGTTGCCGCGTCCTTTCTGTTTTCCCGTCAGATTTCGAATTTTCTCGGACGCGGTTTGTTTCTTCTCGCGTGGGTTTCCTTACTCACTCTGTCACACTGAGTTTTTCATCCTAAATTCCGTGTGATCTTTTTCGATCTTCGTCTTATTTAATTTTTTTACATAAATATAATTTATTTTATTACGGCTTATTTTATTAATAAAGATACTTGAATATTGATTAATTTATTTTATAATTTATATAAATATTTTGAATAAGACGAATGGTTAAACGTGAAATTTAAATGACAAACTCTATGGGACGTAGGGAGTAGTGAGCTAGAAATTTCTCCACCGTCCAAGAAAAACTAAGCATTTTTGTTCGGATTTCTGACTTTATTCTCACCAAAAGTGAGAGTGGGAGGGATGTTTTATTTGGCGGATGAGAGCGATGACGAGACATAGATCGAACGTTAGAGCGTGCGACATGACAGCCGATGCCTTTACACACCGCATAAGTCCTCTGGACAAACGAAATGAAACACACGGCTTCCACGTTTAAGTAGTACACCAAAGATCTGCCGAACCCGGCTAGATTGGGCCGAACCGACACGTGAATTGGAAAATTGGGAGGAGAGGAGGATGGGGGGCGATGATGGCGGTGGCGGCGTGGGCGGCGGCAGCCGCCGCCCGGCCGTGGGAGCGGCGGCGGCGGGAGGTCGGGGCGCGCTGGGGCGGGCGGAGGCGGCGGCGGTTGGAGCTGAAAACGATAGATATGTTTTATTTGCTTGCTTATCCCCTAGAGATTACATGCCTCTTGCTTATATAGCCCGGCTAGTGGGACTTGTAATCTAAGCAATCTCTATAAGGTTTCCTTTATACGATCGAATACCTTTTACAAGCATATCCTATTTATTTATTTCCTAATAAGGGTCTCCCTTATAGATGAGATATCCCCTTGCACACCAAAAATTCCTAAGATAATCCTAACTTGAAGACGAAGCAATCTCGGACTCGTACGAGAGAGAGGAGATGGCGGCGGCAAGGGGCGCCGCCCCCTTGCCGCGCCCCCCCCCCCCTCTCGGGCCGGCGGCCGCCGCGTCGTGCCCACTAACCTGTTCCGGCTGGCCCAATTCTGAATCATGACATTTCCCCACCGTTCGACGGGCGGCGCGTCCCACGTGCCGCCCAACCCACCGGTGGTGGCGAAAGGCACGCTAATTGGGGAAGTGACAACTCCGAAGTCCGAAGTAGAGGACGAGGGACCGCACTTGTCGTTGTCGTCGTTGGTGTCTTTATCGCCCTTGCCGGAGAAGGAGAAGTCGAGGTGGAGGTCGCCAAGTAGATGCTGAACTTGAAGCTCGGCCGGGGCTGCACGAAGGGACGTTCCGCCCATGCACGACACATGACGGAGGCGCCGAGGGTGCCCGGACGGCTCGATCATCCGGGCGAGTCGAGGAGGAGACGTGTAGGTGTAAGTCGCCGGGCACTGTCACCTTTGCATGGAGCTGCCCTGCGAAAGACGTGTCGGCGACGAGGCGGCGACGGCGGTGAAGTCGAGGAGGCAGCCATAGAGGAGGTCGCCGGGCGTGGCCGACGGAGGGCCCCAAATTTGCATCTCCTTTGTCCACGGTGCGCCAACCGTGGACGTTGTCGATGCGAAGAAGACGCCGCCGTTGTTGTCGAAGAGGAGGAGGGCGGTGGCGCCCTCGACCACGCCGTCGGTCGCTTTGTAGTAGGAGGACGCTTCTGCTGGAACGCCTGATCCTCCCGAGGGCGGTTGGGGAGGTGGAAGCCCACGCTACGCCATGCGGCGGGGACGTTCTCCCCAGCAGAAGTCCCGGAGAAGCTCGGGCGGCGGGGATGTAATAGCGGTGGAAGTACCTCACGATGCCGTAGTGGAGGCTCCACTCTGGTGCGGTAGCCCGCAACTCGATGACGTTGGTGATGATCCCGAGCTCCTTGTTGGTCGTCGTGCCCAAATGTAGCTCGGCAATCATGTCGTTTGCCGTCGCCCGGTAGATGTCGTCCATGGCAGCGACAAGACGCTGCGTCACGGCATCGGATCAACCAGGGGCAGCTGCTATGTCGCCGTCGATGTCGCTGGGTAGGCGCGGCGGTCGGCCGTGGCGGCGCCGGTGCCGGCGCCCTCGTCGTCGTCGTCCGGCTCGTCGTCGTTGTAGCGGCGGGCAAGGTCGATGGCCTCCTCCATCGAACGAGGCTCGAACCACTCGAGTGTCGTGCGAAGTGTCTCCCGCAGGCCTCCCACGAAGAGGCTGACACGGTGGCGTTGTCCCTCGAGTTCCATGCGTATTGCATAGTTCTCGAAAGCGTTGATGTAGTCGTCCAGCTTGCCTCCCTGGGAAGGCGGCGCGTACGCCCCCGAAGTGTCGAGGTAGGCGGGGGGTCCGAAGTGATGGCGTAGGCGGTGAGTGAACTCGTCCCACTCGATCGGGGACTTTTTCTTGGACAGATCCATAAACCAGACTGCAGCAATACCAGTAAGGTGGAAGGCGGCGTAACTCACGTGGTCGGCCGGGTCGATCTGCATGTTAAGCTGGAAGAAGAGCTCCAGCTTGCGAATCCAGAGGTCGGGGTCGCCGCCCGTCGTACTCCTCGGACTTGCGGACGTGTCACGTAGGGGAGGGCGTGATGCCGCGGGTGGCACCACGGTCCCGGGCGCCGCGGGTGACGATCCAGGGGGCGCCGGGTGGCGCCAGGGGCAGGGGCCCGCCGCGGGTGACGCCCGTCTCTGCGGGAGAATCCTGCCGATCGCAGGTGTCGGGTGGAAGGAGAGGGCAGCCGGTGCTGCGGTGTCGTCGAGGATGATGTCGATGACGGCGGTGCGTCACGCATACCGTCATGTTCCTCCTCGAAACCGAGGATGGCAGGGGCTCGGAGCCGCCGACGTGGCTCGTGGCGGGGGAGGGGGGCGCCGTGGTGGCGCCGCCGACCTGTGCCGGCGGCGGCGAGCCGGCCGGGCTGTCCTCCGCTGTGGTCGCTGTGCGTGCGGGGGGTCCTCGAGGTGATGCGCATATACCCATGCAACGTGGGCGAAGTCTCCATGTCGCCGGTTACCGGCGATCCGAGCCGCTTGTCGTCGAGGAGCGCCTTCAGCCGGGCGCTGGTGAACTCCTTCATCTCGGAATCCATGGGTGATGGGAATCGCCCCGGTCTCCGGATACCAGGCTGTTAGAACCCGCCTAGATTGGGCTGAACCGACACGTGAATTGGGGAATTGGGGAGGAGAGGAAGAGGATGGGGGCGATGATGGCGGCGGCGGGCGGAGGAGGTCGGGGCGTATGGCGGCCGGAGGCGGCGGCGGTTGGAGCTGAAAACGATAGATATGTTTTATTTGCTTGCTTATCCCCTAGAGATTACATGCCTCTTGCTTATATAGCCCGGCTAGTGGGACTTGTAATCTAAGCAATCTCTATAAGGTTTCCTTATACGATCGGAATACCTTTTACAAGCATATCCTATTTATTTATTTCCTAATAAGGGTCTCCTTATAGATGAGATATCCCCTTGCACACCAAAAATTCCTAAGATAATCCTAACTTGAAGACGAAGCAATCTCGGACTCGTATGAGAGAGGAGAGATGGCGGCAAGGGGCGCCGCCCCACTTTTTCCCAAGCCCCCCCTCTCGGGCCGGGCGGCCGTCGCGTCGGTCCAATAAACCTGTCCCGGGCTGGCCCAATTCGGATCATGACAAAGACTTCCCAAAATGTTCGGCCGCGGCAGGAATTCATGGGAGCTAGTGCGCTCCAATGCTCCATGCGGAGACAAGCTTCTAGTGAGTAATTAAGTTCTTACTGCTGGTTGTGTGGACGTGTGCATGTTTTGATCAGTCTACTCTCTCCGTCTCAAAATGTGTCCTGTCACTTACGCTTCTCGAGAAAAAAACTGTAACAAATTATATATTTAAAAATATTAATATTTATCATACATAATTCATATCATCGGAAAGATCTTTGAATCTAGTTTTTAATAAATTTATTTGAAGATATAAATGTTTCATGTATTTTGTACAAATTAAGTCAAAGTTGTGGCACGAAAACCAAAGGCGGCGAACATTTTGGAACGGAGGGAGTAGCTTGCACGGCTAGCATATCCATATTAAATAACAGGCGTCTGACTTTTTATTTTCATTGGATCGGGCAACAAACATCACCGGCCCATCTAATCTAAATCCAACCATCCAGAGCATATTCTCATCCAACCATGGGATCAAACAGCTTCTCTCCTTTCTTGCTATCTTCACTCTCATGCACCTGAAGAATATAGGAAATGTGAATTTCCTCAGTTGTGTACCATATTTTTGGTCAGTCTTGCACGGCTTAGCGGCGACTGTAATCGTAGCTAGGAAAAGTATTTTCGCCAGTTATTATATCATGTCCGTGGCCTGCGGATAACGTACAATAACCTTAAGCTTCTGGATAATGCAGCTCATCCGGTCATCGGTCGGCCACATGCCAACTGAAGAAACGAAACTTCTTTCTAACAGAGTTTAATACACTAATCTAAAGAAAATTCCGAAACCTAGCTACAGCATTGATATTTGATTGCTTCAAGAAGTTCGGCAATCTTTGACTCCGTCACCCTTGGAGAGAATAATCTGCGCATCATGGTCATCGTCTTTGTGAATAATTTGGAGCCCATGACACACTCCAGCACCACCCCGTACGTGGTTGATAAGTTCAAGCCACATACACGTACACAAGTTCTAGCGTGTACACATAAGCACTCGTTAAGCTGGTTTGTACGTACTTCTAGTTAATGAAGCAACTAACCACGGTGGCTAAGGCGATGAGCTGCGCATGTTTGGGAGGACATGATCGATCGAGTGGACCTGCGGCGGCTACAGATCGAGTTCCTGCGGATGTACTCGAGGTTTTTTAATGGTAGACGGTGTCGAATTGGATCGTGGTCGTGGTCATACTTGTGCAGCGGACAAATCAGCTTCGTCTGGTGTCGATGCCTGTTGAACCGGTCAGAGGTAGAGCAAGGCCTATCCAAGTCTATATATAATATGAGGTCATTAGGGAACTGTCGCTACGGTGATCAGAATTTCAAACATGGCACTGAACTAATGACGGCGATGGGTCTATGCATGGTTTTGCTTATGGAAGAAGGTTTTAGTTTCCAGAAAACTGTGCTGTGCGTGCTTACTGGGTCAGCTGAATATATCATGTCCTCGTCCATGGAAGGGAACGATCTGTCTTTGGACCGCTCTTCTTTGAAGCAACAGAACCCTGCTGGAACTGGTCGAGAGAAGCTCTTGTTCCTCCAATCCGGCGTGCACGTTAAGGCCTCGTTCGGTTCGGCCCGGAACAGCCTGGAACGGGCTCTGTTCCGGGTGGAACGAAGTGGCCCGTTTTGAAATCTGGTCCGGCCTACAAGTGTCGTTCGTTTCGGCCGGCCCGGATTGGAAACGGGCCTGGTTTGGCCTCCTTCCCCCGTTCCTGGACTGGATCAAATCCACACCTCCGAGGTTTCATTCCGTGTGCGGGCGATGCGACTACGCGAGACTCCCAGCTGGGCGGCGCGAGGCGACCTCGTGGCTGACGGTGACTATTTTTTTGGCCGGTGCTATTCTATTTTTGAAAGTCTGAAGAAGTTTCTGAATTGTATAGCTGTACAAGGTGATTCTATTTTTGGCCGGTGATAATTTTTTAGAAAACTGAATGTTGTTAGCTCATTCTTCGTATGACTGCATTATTATTATAATGTGTGTATCGATCTGAAACTGAATTCAGAAATGAGTTAAGTGCTTCTTAATGTTGTTAGCTCATTCTTCGTATGACTGCATTATTATACTATGTGTGTATCGATCTGAAATTGAATTCAGAAATGAGTTAAGTGCTTCTTGTTGGGACACGGTCCCTGGCACCCCGCGGAGATGCGCAACCAACTAGGATGGCGAAGGTTTGCTCGTACGACTAACAAGATAACACATTCGCCCCGACTGTGTGTTTGCTTCGTAGGACCAAGCAGTCAAAAGACTGGGAGATCGCGGAACTGGCGGAGATCATGACTCCGCCTCGACGCCCCCATGGCGCTGACGGAAGCAAAGGTCCCTGCCAGCAAGCAAACAACCCGGCGCCAACCAGGCGAAGATGTCCCACCCGGGACCCTGAGGCCAAGCATGAAGGAGCCAACGAAGATTGCTTGCGCAAAGGTACCATCCAATGGGCCGAAGCAGGCAGAACAGGCCCAAGGCAAGCCGGGCACCGGCCCACCAAGCCAAGACGATCCTGGGAGCAAAAGGACGCGAAAGCCCCCAACGTAGTAAGGGAAAAATCGGAATATGTCGGGCATCTTTAGGGATAGAATTGTAACATTATGTCCCTACCCATTTGTAAACTATAAATAGAGGGCGCAACCCTCCTTGTTGTTGGTTGGTGAATAAAACTTATTACCATTTAATATAGAGTGTTCATCACTTAGCCATTTGCCCACATACTACTCTCTTGGAGCGACGACCAGGCGGAGGCCTCGTTCCCCTATTACACCACTGTTTCAACATTGGTGCCCACCGTGGGGTGAGAAGGAAAAAGAATGACCACCGCCAAATCCACCGCGGCGGGCCCGGTGAAGAGCTCCCGGTCGAAGCGTAGCACCAGGAGTACCTACATGACAGCAAGAAGCGACCCATCACTGGAAGGAGAACGAGAAGATCCGCCTGCCACTCGTGTGGAAGAGGAAACGGCAGCACGGCAGGTGCATCTCAGGGCGAAGGCATCACTCAGACTCAAGAGCTACAATAGCTCCAAGGCACGCTCCGAAGGTTACAACAGGAAAGGGACCAAGCTACAGCAGCGTATGACAAGACCATTAGAGCCTAGCAGACGTCGGCCCAAGCAGCGGAGGTCAGGCAGCAAATCGCGCTGCTGCAAGCGGAGGTACAGAGCATGCAGTCAATTGGCCATACCATGCCAACCCACACACCGCCAATCACAGCATCCCTTCTTGTACTCAGCCAGGCAGCGATGGCCACAACACCAGAGATTGCACCCACACCTCTAACTGTCCACAATGCCCTCAAGGAGCAAAGGTCGTTCGACCAAAAATCTCCACTGTCAGAGGGAATACAGAGAATATTGTGGCCGGTGAGATACAAGCCCACCCAGCTCCCAAGGTTCAATGGCAAAACCGACCCCCATCAATTCATAATGAGCTACGAAGCCGCAGTAGCGTCAGCAGGGGGCAATGAAGCAGTTCTAGCGAAGGCTTTCATCATAGCTACCGAAGGTGATGCCTTGGCATGGTACTCTATGCTCAAACCGAGCACCATATACTCATGGGAGAACCTCCGCGACAAGATACTGGAGAATTTCAAGGGACTAGTGGTCCAATCCCTCACATCCATGGACTTGTTCCAATGCAAGCAAGGCCAAAACGAAGCCCTAAAAGATTACTTCCAGAGATTCTTGCAGCTCAAGGCAAAGGCCCCGGATGTACCAGACCAACTCGCAATAGATGTGACGATCGAGAGGTCATCGCCTAGGGCCGTTTGCACAGGAACTTCGCCTGAAAAGAAACCCAAAACCATGCAAGAGCTTTGTGAGCAATTTGAAATATGGATCCGCTCGGATGACGATTTCCGAAAAGAGACTGAAAGAGCAAAGCCAAGGCAGGCAAACAGTCAAAAGGTAACAAGAGGAACTAACAATAAGAACCTCCGCGAGAAACAAGCTCGGGGGGCAACAGTCTTTGGTGATTGATCAGGTAGAGGAGGCAAATCAGCCGCAAAATTCACAAGGAGCAAGACCACCAAATCCTCAGAAATTGTATCAAGGCAAAGGGCCTGGAAAGAACTGGAACAGAAAGCCGAGAAAACAATTTTGTGCCATACATGGTGAAGAAATGGGACACTTCACAAGAGATTGCCCCGTTATCCAACAGGAAAGGGACAAAGCCCTAAAAGGCGTAAGCAGCCAACCTCCACCGAACCAACCGCAACAAACATGGGACGTCAACCGGAAGAAGCTCCGACGTGAAGAGAAACTGTTTCACCTTCTCGCCTTCGGCGGTCCCGGTCGTCATCATTGGATCGAAGGTAAAACCGAGTACTCCATCCATCCCGGGTCCCACTTGTTCTTCTGAGCAAAAGAAATCTCCGTCTTCTCCCCATTCTGGAAGCGGCACGGGCTAAACGTGCAGCAGCCATACTGACACTTCTTCTCTGACCCATCAGCCATCTTACGGGTCTTCAGTTGTTTATGAATCTCATGAAACTCAAGAAAACACTGATAATAGGCTTCACACCATACAACTCACAAGCCCAGCAGAACTTGGTGAGCGCAAGAAAGGCGTGTGGGGTGAGTTGATGAATTTGAACCCGAAAAGCTTCAACAACTTGACGGACAAAAGGCATATAGGGAATCCAAAGCCCACACTTGAAAAAGTCCTTGAATACAATACACCCCACTCTTCCTTAATGATAGGATCTGTTTCCTCCTTAGGAACCTCAGCGTGGTAACCTTCGAGAATAAAACCCTTCTCCCTCAACTCGTCTAGCATAGCCTGAGTCATCCTGGACTTCCCAAACTCGTAGGTTATGTCGCCCATAGCTTCAGGCCCAACCAAATCTCCGACGAAAGCCTCGACGTCGGATAGCGATTCCTCAAATCTTGAGCCCAAGCGGCCTCCGGCATGCAATCTCGTAATAAGTGGAGAACTGAAATGAACGTGCCCGGAAAAGCTCCGCATACGGCCCGTAGAGCTCAAACCGTGGGTAGTACCCGCTGATGTAGCACGAACCAGCACCCTCAAGCATGCAACTAAGCGGAGAACAAAACTAACAAAGAAGCGGAGATTGGCTACTAGCAAACAAGCACAAGCGAAGATCCGCAGAAGGCAAAAAGTGAGGAAAGCAATGGCTCGGGGGTACCCTTCGCGTCGAGGGGTCTCCTTTATAGGCGGTCGGCGACCCTTCGCATTCCAAAACCAATGGATGCGACCAACGGGCGAATAATGGTCACGTCGACCTCAAAAGGCGTGCATTTTTGTCCGTTGGAGCCGAGGGCAACTTAACTTCCACCGTCGGAGGTCCAAGTGGACACACGCTAGGGGAAGGCACCCTAAACATCTCCGCTACTGCCGATGAGGTTGAGAACAAAGGCACATCTCCGCCTTGGCCACTAGTCCTCAAGGGGGGACTGTTGGGACATGGTCCCTGGCACCTCGCGGAGATACGCAAACCGACCAGGATGGCAAAGGTTTGCTCGTGCGACTAACAAGATAACACCTTCGCCCGAGTGTGTGTTTTTTCGCGAGGAGCAAGCGATCAAATGGCCCGAGATCGCGGGGACTGGCGGAGATCATGACTCCGCCTCGGCGCCCCCAGCGCGTGACGAAGCGAAGGTCCCCGCCGGCGGCAAACTGCCCGGCTCCAACCCGGCGAAGATGTCCCACCGGGACCCGAGGCCAAGCATGAAGGAGCGGTGGAGATTGCCCGCTGCGGGCTACCATCAATGGGCGAGCCGGCGAGAGCAGGCCCCGTGGCAAGCCGAGCACCGACCCACCAAGCCAAAGACGATCCTAGGAGCAAAAGGGCGTGAAGGCCCCCAGCGTAGTAACTTTATGTCCCTGCCCATTTGTAAACTATAAATGGATGGCGCAACCCTCCTTGTTGTTTGTTGGTAAATGAAACCTATTACCATTTAATATAGAGTGTTCATCACTTAGCCATTTGCCCACATACTACTCTCCCCGGAGGCGGCGACCGGGGCGGAATCCTCGTTCCCTGTTAGAAACCAATTGTTTCAACACTTCTAGAAATAATTCTAAAATGTCAACTGGTCTGATCTGAATCTACCAATGTTTGGTTGTGTTCGAGAACTAATGTCGATAATCTGAATCTGAATACGCCAATGTTGGGATCTATTCTTAGTATCTCGTTTCAAGTAACATACAGCTCATCTTTACGTAACTTGTCATAAACTGAAATCTTGTTTGGTTGTGTTCAGTAACTAATGTCATAGGCTGCAATAAATTGGGATCTATTCTTGTTTCTCGTTTGAGTAACCTACAGCTCATCTTGTTTAATGGTCAATGCATAGTGGCCATGTCATTGTGAAAATTTTCTTGTGCTACTAGATGGCCGTGAACAATCGAGTTTTGTTTAATGGTCCATGCGTAGTGGTCATGCCATTGTAAAAATTTTGTGCTACTTGTTGAATTGGTTAGTTTTTTTTTTAACCAATGGTGAAAGTAAAAGCATATTTCTTAATGCAGAGTGGGTCTATGTCAGCAATATATGTATGCTTGATACTTAGAAATTTGTTGTTTCAGAGACAGTAAAGCGAACCTTTTCTGCATATATATATGTTCTACTAATCTCAGTCTATTTGATGCACCTAATTTACTGGGTGCTTCTTGCTTATTGATGACCCGACATCATTGATATTGTAAAAATACACTTTACTATTTCCTCATGTTATTACTTGTATCGATATGTGTGGCGCTATGAACTGCCAATTTCTGTGTTAGTAACGCTGGAGTGGTGAACTGAACGGACTTGAGTTTTGAAAGAGCCCCTCGTCTCCGTCGAGATATTGCCTAGTTCTGTAATTCAATTGACTAGCTAAACTCATTATGTTGTATACTGTATTTGTTGAGAGACTGAACTCGAAGCATAATTATGCTACCATATTATGTCAATATTACATGTTTATAGTCTGATGATTGCGGTAGGTGTTCTCTGTTCTGAAGGATCATGATGTTTCCTTGTGATTCATATGATGAACAGAGACAGATAGGCACGTCCTTGGGAAGCTCAGGTAAGTGAACAAAGAGACGCATCCTATCCTGAGTTTCCCATACATTCATGTCAGTAAATAAAAGCTCTGAAAAGGCTCATATAATTGTTGTGTGATGACTGACTGAAGTAGGCTCCTGATTGCTTTTTGTGATTTATGAATGGTGAGATCTGTATATATTTTCCTTTTTACAGATTTACAAATGATTGGCATGTCTTCCATTGCAACTGTAGGCTTCAGTTATCGATGGATTCGTCGCCCCTCCGGCGATCTCTCGTTCTCGTTCCCTAGCTCCCATCTCCATCTCCAGCAGCAGCTCGTCGTAGCCGAAGGCGGCCGAGCCACCGGCCTCAACGATGGCATTGGCCTGTAATAATGTTCGCTCTTTCCAATTCTGTACTACGAATGCTGTTGTGATGTCAGATTTTTGTCTAATGCTTCTAGTGAAAAAGAGACCTTTTGAGACGGTTTCTAAATTTTGTGTGCTTACTTCATACTGCCTCATACTTTCATAGGCCCTCGCTGCTTTTGCGATTACTTGTTTGCTGCCTTGTTTTGTTCTTTTTGAATGGAAGCCTGTCTGTCTCAAGAACAAGCGCTTATAGTGATGAAAAGCTCAAACTAGGCAAACAAATTCTCTTCCAGCTTTGCTATCCTTGTCTAGCCGAACACTCATTTTCATTATGGCCAGGTTTTGATCCACTTGGTTTGAGCTCAGGAATGAATTGGCCAGGTTTGAGTGACACACCTGGATTCACTCCATCCTGGCCAGGATCCAAACTGGGTATGGCACTGGGCAGGAACAACCGAACGAGCCCTAAGATAGCTCTGTTAGCTAACTGATCATGCTTATTTTCTTCTAAAATCTGACGTGCGTGCTGATGAAGCAAATTTATGTTGTTGCAAGAAGCCATTAGCAGGTGTCTGTCCTCCCTGGTGCGTGCGTTTGTCACTACCTTCACCTCTACTGCACTACACACTCACACGTGTGTATAACTCATTCGGATCCCCACATATTAGTGAAAATTGACTATTTAGAGCATCTCCAACAGTGTTGCATATGGGTTTGGCATTTGCATTTTTTACCAAAAGTCTAGAAAACAATGCTCCAACAGTTTTGCAAATCCCTTTTGCATTTTAGTGAGTTTGGCAAAATCAGGTCCTTCTTTGGTATTTTTGCCAAACTTGGGAGCTTTGGCATTTGTTGGGTGCGTCTCTTGCATGCCCGACGCATGGCGACCTGCGAACAGGATCCCACGAGGAACCAACAACTGCTCCCTCCTGTCCCCACTTTTACCATATGCCAAACTAAAAAATAGCAAACTGTTGTAGAAAGCCTTTTTTTGGCTTGACATTTGGAATGGGGAGTTGGCAAACAAGTCAAATGCCAAATCAAAAATACCAAAACTGTTGGAGATGCTCTTAGAACCCTAAACGAATTCAAATCAAAAAGATGTCAACTACAAAATTTCGTACTTTTCAAGATCTACAATTTGAGATATTTGAGCGTTGTTTTTTTGCTCGACAAAATGATTTCAAATAAAAAAAGTGGTCAACTACAATGTTTCATAACAATTTGAGATCTACAAATCTTATTTAGGAAGTGTTTTCATACGAGGCCGTTTGAAAATTTTAAAATTCAAAATTTAGACATTCAAATCCCACATTTTGAGGCATCAAATAAAGAAAAAAGTTGTTAACAACAAAAATTCATAACTTTTTGATATTTATATTTTCTATGTAGGTCATTTTTCATCTGACATCATTTTAAGAAAAAAAATTTTTTTTATTGCCTCATTTTAATACTTGACGTCTATTTGTAAAAGCGGCCTCAATATCTGATCGCCCTTACCAATACCTCCTCAACCGCCCTTACATAGGTATTTGTAAGGCGGCTATATATTAAGGCTCCCTACAAATAGCCAGCCCACTATAGAGGCATCCCAATCACCGGTCTTGATTTTCAGATTTCTTTTTTTTTTCAAAATGGAGTACAGATCATTTTTATAGTAGTGTGTGATCTGTCCTTTATTTCGGTCAAGGCTCGGATAATATTGCGGTAGTGAGCTCATCATTGTCCGTAGCCACAAGCCTCGCAGCTCGCCGTGGAATCATTTCGCGCGAGATGGACAACATTAACCCAGCCGAAGTCCCAAACCGACATCTGATGCTGATGACAGGCCGTGCCAGGCTGCTGAATGCAACGTGGTGTGGACCGCGTGGATCGACTTCCCAACCCCAAGTGTTCCGTCGTCGTTGGACAGCCAATTACTAGTACTATCATGCAAGCACTTGGATCGTCATTATTTCCAATGATTTCCAGTCTGTACTCTGTAACGGCCCAATGATTGTCTATTCAAAGGTTGGCGGGAGGTGAGACCGTTGGACACAGCAGCTGCAGCCAGTGCTTCTTCTGCCCTTGCTTTTTTCTTTTGCGCGTTTTTCCTTCTTCTGCCCTTGCTTGCTGGGCTAGCCATCGCCTCTCCTTTCAGTCCTTTCCGAGAATGGAATATGTTAAACCGAACGAAACAACAAGCATTGTTTCGGCAGTACCAACCCAACATCATGCGATACAACGGCCTTGCAGCTGGCCGTGATTATGTAAGAATGTTCAATTTGTAACACGTGTTTTATTCCGACTATTACGAGTGGAGATAGCGGTGTGTTTCCTTATATTTATATTCATTGATCGACGTCATTACTTGGGAATTTTGATCAAATGTGTGGTTCCATCGTTAGGCCTATATTGGCAGGTAATGGTCTGAATAAGATCATGCATGTGGCTTTCAAACTCTGCTCGTTCTCAGCATTTCTGATTGTTGGTACTTTATGACTTGATACCAGCGCACAAGAATGCACAAAGCCAAACAAAACAAATGCTTCTAAGCAGCAACCAACAGAAAAGAAAAGGGTGTACCTAGTGCTGTAGGCTCCCGCGCGGGCACGGGTTCTAGAGAGCAGTGATTAGCTTCAGGCCTTAGGCTGGGGCTCGATGCAGCAACCAAGAATAAAAGCCAATTAACAAAAACCTGAAACATCTAGAACTCCAGCCTAGAATAGGATTTCTTTTTTATAAATATTATCTTTGTGTGCTGTGTGGAGTGTAGTTGTAATTTTTTTCAACCGTTATATATCCAAGGAGCATTGGAAATAGTGTCGGTTATTGTCTCCATTATATCCAGGTAGCGTTGGAGACATGGTGCGTCATCTTCGTTGGCATGGTCTGTCATCTTGTACGAGGCATTGGACACACACATTTTATACGAGATAGCTAGTTCCATCGATCGTCATACACGTTGGCATGGTCTGTCATCTTCGTTACGGTATATTAACCCAGACCTACTGCACTACACCATGCCATTACCATTAATGACATGGTCATCACCAGAGGAATTCTTCATGAAGGATTCCATGGAGCAGTCACCACTGTCCCAATCCGTTGACGTTTTTTCTCCAAAGCAATTAGAAGGTGGACGAAGTGAGGGATGCCATCATGTCCCTAGTGATACGATGCTCGCTTACATCTCGCGCATGCTCATGGAGGACGAGGACGACACCGAAGATAAGCTCTCTGATCACCCTGCACTTCTCCGGGTGGAGCAGCCCTTTGCTCAAATCCTCTCCTCCTTTTCCCTTGGTGCCATCAATGGCGACACAAATCATGATCTGTTGCAAGATGGTGATTTAGAAGACGAGGTAATAACAAGGAGCAGCAAATCCGTGATGATGATCAAGGAGCCCAAGGATATTTGTGCCCATGAGATGTTAGAGGATATGATGTCAAGTGGCCACCAGACATACATTAGAGACTTGGAGAAGCTACGCATTGACATGGCCAATGAGGCGGTGCAGAAGAAGAGCAGCAGCAAGGGCGGTAAAAAGGCGGTGAGTAATAATGTAGTGGATGTAAGCTCCTTGTTGATCTTTTGTGCACAGGCAGTGGCGGCAAATGATCACACGCGTGCACACGAGCTACTGAAGCAGATCAAGCAACATGCATCAGAAACAGGGGATGCCATGCAGCGGCTAGCTATGTGCTTTGCTAGGGGGTTGGAAGCACGGCTATTGGGCATGGGGAGCCAGCTCTGGCAATTTATATTGGCAGAGCCCCTCCCAATTCCGGAATTTCTCAAGGCACACAACCTCTACATGGCAGCCTGCAGATTCAACAAGTTGGTGGTCTGTTTTTCCACAATGACCATCATGCAGGCCATGGTGGGTAAGACAAGACTCCATATTGTAGACTACGGTATGCGTTACGGGTTCCATTGGACACACTTGCTTCGCTTGCTAGCGAGTAGGGAAGTTGACCCACCAAACGTGAGGATCACCGCCATAGTCTGCACACATCTCCGGCCATGTCCAGCTGAGCTAATTGAGGACACGGGGTGCCGGCTCAGCAAATGCGCCAATGAGTTTGGTGTGCCATTCAGTTTCCATGTCATAAGGAAAAAGTGGGAAGAAGTTTGCAACGAGGACTTGGACAAACATCCGGATGAGGTGCTCGTAGTGAATGACCACTTCAATTTCAGCACCTTGATGGACGAGAGCATATTTTTTGATAATCCAAACCCCAGGGATACCGTTCTCCGTAACATTAAGAAGATGAGGCCACATGTCTTCATCCAGAGCATTCTGAATAGTTCCTATGGTTGCTCCTACTTGTCGCGGTATAAGGAGGCCTTGTTCTACTATAGGGCAATGTTTGACATGTTTGATGCAACCATGGCACGAGAGAGTAAGTCACGAGTGATGCTTGAGCAGGGGCTGTCTGGAGGTGCTGCACTAAATATCATCGCTTGCGAGGGCATCGACCTGTTGGAACGCCCTGAGAAGTATAGACAATGGCAAGCGAGAAACCAACGCGCAGGGCTGACGCAGTTGCCATTGGAACCAAATATTGTTAATTTGCTCAAGGAAGAGGTCAGCCATCACAAGGACCTTTTGATTTGTGAAGACGGTCACTGGCTATTTCAAGGGTGGATGGGGCGCATCCTCTTTGCCCTATCCACATGGGTAGCAGACGAGTCAATCCTCTTCTGAATGAAACCTTTTGTTTTCTTCTCTACTAGAGTTATGTGCCGTTATACTATGTGGACCATATATCTTCTGGTGATCTTATGTTTCCCAGTGTCACCATTGGTATCTTTGGTCGTGGTTTCGATCAGTCTGCGCAATATGTACCTCAGCTTAAAAGGAAGATGCATTGTTTAGTGATGCGGCGTCTCCTATTTAAGACACTAAGGGAATTCTCAGCGCGTTGCTGCTTGTATGCAAGGGAAAATACGAAAAAAAAGAATTATTAGATGTCAGCTTCATTATGGAAATGACTTGATGTCATTGGTGAGAGTCATTTGCACCACCACGGGTATGCAAGAGAAACATAAATGATCTAAAATGTTAACCAAACCAAAACACGCAGTAGTAATTCAGTATTATCCACGTACATGAAGACCTGGGTAAAAAAATAAGAAACATTCATGAATTATACGCCATTCTGCACGTCCATCAAACTTGTCAAACAATATCATGGGAGGGCAGCGTAGGAGGCCCGTTTGGAGCCGTTTCAGCCGCAGAGAGTTTGGAGATGACGTGGCGCAAGAAGATCTCAGATAAATCCTTTGCTCATGCATAGCCTAGTGCTACCAGCGGCATGGCCATGAATGCGGTTCATTCGTGGAAGTAAGGTCAAAGGGGATGCTGAGGTTTCATAGCTGCATGTCCATAGAAATCACTTAGTGATTTCACAAAAAAAAAAAAAAATCACCTAGTGGGGGTTTTATATATAGGTGTTATAGACTACTTGTATTATCGGTGCCTAGTTGATCATGGAGATGCGTAGTAGCATACTCAGCCTTAAATGTGTAAAAAAAAAAAAACGCAATTTTTTAACTTTTCAAAATCTAATTTGACCATTAGTTTTTTACTTGAATAATTTATATAAATATTATCAATTTTGTTATGACTTATTAGATCATTAAAGATATTATAATAATAACTAATTTATTTTAGAATTTATACAAATATTTTGAATAAAAACGAATGGTCAAATTAAAGATATTTTGAATAAGGCGAATGGTCAAATTAAAAATATTATGACTTATTCAGAATTTGAATAATTCATGGTTGGTATCATTTGACCATGCATGGTATCGATTAGTTTATGCATTATGTACCTTACGAGGAAGACCCAATTCCACTTATGCGGTCGCTTGCGCGATATGATCGCGGCGAACCAGAGACTGGCTTGAGCGCAGGGGTCTGTTTGGTTCTCTCAAGATTAGAGAGTAGAGACTAATTTTTAATCTCATTTAGTCCCTAAATTACAAGAATGAAAAGAGAGATTAGTGGTAGGAGGAGCAAATTGAGACTACTATTTAGTCTTTAGTCCAGTAGTCTTTCAAGAGAAGCTAATCGGTCTTATTTAGTGCCTAGTTTCTAGTCCCAACAATCCAAACACCCTACCTCAAAAAAAAAAAAAAAAAAAAAAAAAAAAACAATCCAAACACCCCCTCAGTTACTTCGTTCTCCTTTCCTTTTAAAGAAATATACGGATCGATATCTTTTCCTTTTTTTTTTAATCGAGCGGTTGATGGCCTGGGGTTGTGGACGTTTTTTAAAACCTTTGAACCGAATATTCCATGCAAGTGGGTCAGATTTGTTCTGTCACTTTTGTGGCATGCGTCACAGCACAAACGTTTCTTTGTTTTCTCCTTTGTTTTTCTTTCTATCATTTTTTTTTTCTCTTTTTTCACTTAGTCCCGACTAGTTGAATCTCATGACCATATTCTTGATAAAAAGTTTATGATGATAAATTTATTCTACAAAATATTATACACGTATAATATAAATTTTTTACACCGTGTTTTTTTATGTTTTTGCTAATATGTTATGATATTAATTTACACATCCAAGTTCTAAAATCTATATCTATACCCATAATAATAAATAGAAAAAAAATCTTGTGCAAATCTTTTATCCAACAAAATCTTTCATCTAACCAAGAGATCGACTCGATGTACGATTGCATCAACATCCCTCTTCTTCTCGTGTGGCAATGTCACGGTACAAGACCGGCCCAAGAGGGGAGGGCGTGCGCTTGCGCCTAAGGGGCGGCCGGGCGCCGCCACCGCCGCTGCCCCCCTCGTCGTCCACGACATCTTCGTATCTTTTAGGACTAGATTTTTTTGGTGTGAAGGAGATATTCCAATCTATAAGTAAGTCTCCTAAGAAAAGAAGAAGACTTTGCTTGTAAATGGTATTCGGAACATAAGGAAACCTTTTAGAGATTGCTTGAGTTACAAGTCTCAAAGAGGGCTATATAAAAGGAGGATGTAATCTTTTAGGGAGAAGCAAATAAAGAAAATATTCCCCCAACTCTTCCTCCTCCTTGCCCCTACCGCTTTGCTTTGCCGCCTGCCCCCTTCAAGGCGCGCCCCTCTCTAGGGGCGCCGGCGGCGCACCGCCATCGCCCATCCCTCCCCTAAGGCGTGCGTGACACGTGGTATCCGGAGACCAGGGGCGATTCCCACTGCGAGGGCTTCCCGAGATGTACGACTTCTTCATGGCCCTCATGCATCTCCTCGAGGACAACCGAGAAGATTGACCCCGTGAAGATCTCTAGTTTGGTTTTGGATAATTAGTGACACCTAAGGACTAATCTCTCGATGCTAAGTGTTTGATTAGATTGGAGATTGGTCGTGCTTGGGAGTTGGTGCATGGTGATCATGGAGGATGGATCGAGGTGATCCAAAAGTTGATCAAGCATGCAACTTCGGTGGAGTTTCGGAGATCAATTGTCCCCAAGGCAAAGGTATAACCATAGGGCTTTTTGATTTCACACTCAAGACACCATAGAGGGTGTGAGTGGTTATAGGATCGATAAGCCGTACTATAAAGAGGGAAACTTATCGTACATATCGGTCCTCATGTGCCTTTAGGTTCAAAATTCATATGCATGCATTCTAACCTAAAAGAGCTAACTCTGCGCTTGATGAAAAATGTTTTCAAAATGCTAACACATGGTGTCGAGGTGTTCTTCGACGTGTCGGCAACAAGAATCAAGTGACGGAAGTCGGTTTGGAGCAAAAGCGAAGAAACGGCGGCGAAACGACGGAATTTCGCAGCTCAAAGGCAACGGGGCGCGCGGTGACCGGACCAGCGACCGGTAGCATGCGGGGATCGGCCGACGCCGGTGTGTGGTTCGATCAAAAGCGAACAGAGCATGTTTTCGGGATTGTTCTCGGGGAGTGACCGGACGCATGCAGCGCGTCCGGTCGGCCCGTAGGAATTGCATGTTCCTCCCCAATGGCTCTATTTCGTGGTGGAGCCTATTTATACCCATTTGGCTGCCTCATGCTCCCTCTCTTGGTCATTTGAATCACTCCTAACATCCTAGAGCTGAGCAACAACCCTCCCTCTCTCTCATTCTTGCTTGTGAGCTTCATTCTTGAGAGAAGAGGTGATCCAAGTGCATTTGCTTTGTGTTCTTGCATCTAGAGGCACTTGGGGATCGTTGTGAGCCGGTTGGTTTCTTGTTTCTCTTGGAGACACCGCTCCTAGCCGGCTTGGTGAATTGGTGGAGGCGTTGGCAAGAGTTGGTGATTGTTCTTGGCCACCTCCGGGCGAAATTGTGAGAGGATCACGCACTCCTCGTCGGGAAGACAAAGTGCAAGGAATACATTGCTCATGTCTTGGGTACCTCACTTGTGAGTGGTGTGTTGAGGCTAGCAAGGGCATCGCTGTTGGTATTTGCTAAGCCTACAGGAATATTATGATAGATAATCCAAGCGCCACTGGATACTAGGTGAGCACTTCACCCGGTAATGGGTTTTAAATATCGAATCCACGGGGAGAACGTAGAGAAGGGTTCTTGAGATTTACTACTGATCCCTAAGTAGTTTAATAAAACTAGATTGATAAAAAAAGATAAGGAGTTCTAGTAAGAAGGTCTTGTTCTCACTTCAAGTAAATCATTTGCACATTGTTCTTAAGAGGGGTTGTCATGAAGAAACTCTTAATAAAGGGATTCTACGCTAACAACGCAGGGGTCTCCCTACGATTTCTATAAACGGGGCAGGCGTAACAAAGGACTCAATAGTCTTTGTCACCACTACGATCAGCCTTAACAAGTGTCTTCACCCCCTATAGAAGGTATTCGTAATAAGCTAGTCAATCTAAGCACCACGCTTACATTAATCTAACAACTTTAATTCAAGAGCGACAGGAATCAAAGTAATCTTATCAAAGAAATACGAACCTTAAGAACAATAGAGACAATATCACTTACTCGAATGGAATTCGAACAATCCACAAGATCTCGAGTCGTGCTCCAATGGCATCGGCTCGAGGGAGACGATGATGGAGGCGCCAACTCCGAGGAGGAGGAAGAAGATGGAGGCGCCGGCAGCTCAGGGCCTTCCTTCTACTCCGCCTCAACCGTACTCTAATTCTCTCAACTTGCAAAACTAACTCTCAATCTAATTCTAATCTAGAGCTTCTATCTCTTGTCGTCGTTGATGATCCGATTGAATTGAAGATTGAACCGAGATTGATTGAATCCCGGGGGCACGGGGGTCTATATATATGGGTCTTCTTATGTCTCTTCGACCGCAGGCAATGTGGTATTAACCTTCATGCATCTCATGCTTAACCGACGCCCTCGGATCAAACCGACATCAAACGACCGGATTAGATTGCGTCTTAGAGGCGGTGGAGGAACGTTAAAAAACAGAGGGACAGATTGGGGGGCCAAGCCGGGCCGATCGGCCGATTATTGGAGCCGATCGGCCCGGGGTGGGCTCCACTCACGGCCCCGCGATGCGTCGTGGCTTGAGGAGTCTTCTAGATGATGTTTTCTTCGGTGTCAAGTTTCGTTCACGTCGGGTGTATTCGAGCCTTCTAGTCTTGCTTCGGAGTTGGATTGCGTTACGATTTCTACCGTTTTTTACGTTAAGTCCCCGCAAATCACAACTTTACCAAAACTCATGGAAATCATTAGTATAAACCCCTAATAAGGTTGTCTAATTATATTTTAGTCCTTTTCCATGTTTAATTGACAATTAAAAGTATGCATTAACAAGTGTCAACAAACTCCCCACACTTAGGCTTTTACTGCGTCCTCGATAAAAGGATGGTCTAAGCATGGATCATTGTCATACCCGCACTTTAGGATCTCTCGAGCTTGATTTGGTTAGAAACAGATAACCTTTATTCTTTAATCAAATCTATTGGAGAGATTTTGCATAAGTTTTGAAAAGAAATCATAGCTATACTTACTCCTTTGTGACACTCTCAAATCTCTCAAAGTATATTATATCCTCACAGTTCATTTATTATATCATATGTGGAGCTCAAGAACATGTAGCATACTTACCTTGTATTTATTGCCGAGTCAATTGTGGATCCATGGAGATAGATGTCATAAGTCACAGATCAAGATGTGCATGTGAATCAAGATTATTACCATGGCTCTCTCTAGATGAAAATCTTCTATCTCCCCTATTTATATTTCTCTCTCTTTTTTTTTTTTTTTTCAAGAGGTAACCAGGTGATTATTAGAGAGGTGGGTTCTACTCACCCTCGGACACATGTCCATTTTTACTCTCTTATTTATTAGAGAAGTGGGCCCTACTCACCCTCGGACACTTGTCCATTATTCTTCTCTTTATTTTTTTGCCTTTTTCCTTTCTTAGAGAGGGGGGTTCTTCTGACCCGTAGAGCACTTGCTCATTTTCTCCTTTCTCTCACTTTTCTCTCCACTCTTAGAATTTTTAACATTTGGCTTTTTCATAGCTGTACCTTTGTCAACAATAAAAATTATGGGAGATAGAGATTAAAACTTTTTAGAGCATGGATACTTTAGTGAAAGCAGTGTACGTGATCTTGATTTTAGACTTTAGACAAATTTCAACATGGGTCGTGGTTTTGACAAAGCTCAACACAAGAAAGTAACAATTAATTAGATATATCTTTAATGATTGTTACGGCTCTACTTTAAAAAATCATTGATCACAAAGGAGAAGCATAACTAATGATTTTAATATTTTGAAATAAATAATTCTCCAAAGACAAGATAAAAGAAAGAAGATCATTTATTCTAACTTTATTCTTTCTCATGATTTAAGCAATTAAAGCATCCCAATAAGTGACAGATATATGTAGGAATTTAATCATGCAAAACTTTGTTCAAGACATATTTTTCATAAAGGAAAATGTACCATAACAGAAAAGGCTTATTTAATTCGGAACGGAAAATAAATTGCGAAAATTAAAAAGTTTTAGGAAGCAAACCGAGCGGTGGACGAAGCTGGGCCTGAGTGGGGCCAGGTCAGGGCCGATCGGCCTGTTATTTGGGCCGATCGGTCCGCCTCTGGTCCGTGTCGGGTCGCGGCTCTTCGTCTTGAAGTCGATGGTTCCGTCTTGATTCAATTTCGTGATTTTCGTCGCGAAAATTTCTGTTTGGTCGGCATGTCTCTCCCCCACACTTAATTCCTGTTATCTTGCATACAAAGCATGGTGGAGACAAAAACATAGCCAGAAAAATATAGAAAAATATTCAACTCAACTTGTGGATTACTTTATTGATAAAAGAGAGAGCACTTTATTATATAATTCCGAACTTCCTAAAATTTAAAGCAAACTAATATTATCTAAACCAAACTAAACGACTAAACTTAAGACTCAAACGCTAAGACTTATGTGCTCTCTAATTGTGGTGCTTACATAGGGCCCTTGCCCTTCTTTGAATTGCGACTAGCATCCTCTTCCTGGTTTTTACGCTTCTTCTTTCCTTCATTCTCTAAGAGACGGAGGACGGAACTAGTGAGGGCGCTATTGACGCGGTGAATCTCCTTGCATGTTTCTGCAAGGGCTGCTACATCTAGTGCGAGTTCAGCTACGGTCTTTTTAGTCTTCTTCTTCTGTGGCATACGCTGGCTGGCCTCGATAACGGGAATCCTCTTGATCTGTGATTCCTTGGCACGGACTCCGTTAATGGTAGTGCGGCGTGGAGGTGCTGTAGTGTACTTGTGCTCCCTCGTGTTGCCGTTGGTGTCCATGCGAACACGTGTAAGACGCTCGCCCATCTTTGGTTTTTCAACCTCCATGTAGCTAGGAACATGGATCGGCTTCTTTAGTGCGGCTTCACGGCGACGATCGTACGGCTGTGCGTACATGACTTGCTTGCTTCCTTGTGGTGGTGGCGGCGTGCGAGGACGACGAGGTGGGACAAACGGAAGCGGGGTACGATCGGGGGGTATGATAGCGAGCGGCTTTGGTTGCTTGATGGAAGGAACAACTTGCTTGGCTTTTTCATTGAAGGGGACAAGCTGCTTTTCAGCCATGGCTGCTAATTGGAGATTTAGATGAGAAAAGAGGAGGGTCTATCCTTGATTATATATGGGTCGATTTTTTCGGGGGCGAGAGATTGGGTTTACTGGTACTAAAACAAATCACGGAAAGTGATTTTTCGTAACTAAACGTGCAAGAGACCGTGTGGGACAAAACAGGGCGAGAGGGGGACACGTGGGCCGTCGGCTGTTATTTGGGCCGATCGGTGCAGCCACGTGTCGCCTCGCGACGCGTTACGTCGTGGGGTGCTCTAACTCTATTATTATCCCGAAAAACCGGGTGTCGGCCCATTATTCGTGAAAATTAATATTTTTGGGTAATTCGAAGAATTCGATAACATCTAATTCTTCTAAATCTTTATTGGGCTCTAAAAATATTTTGAGGCGATGACCATTTACCTTGAATAGCGTACCTTCGTTATCTTGAAGAGTGACAGCTCCGTGTGATGATGAACTCACCACCTTGTATGGTCCTTCCCACTTGCTTCGTAGTTTTCCATGTCCCAAAGAGTCGTACCACGAATTAAAAAGTAATACCCGATCGCTGGGTGGAATTCCTTCTTCTTGATTCTTTTGTCGTGCCATCTTTTGGTTCTTTCTTTGTAGATCTTGGCACTTTGTGGTACGCCTTCTCTCTCATTCTTCCAAATTCGAGATAGTTGCATTCTTCGTTTTGTTCCGCTGCGTCAAGGTCCATGTTCCACCTCTTGATTGCCCGGTGAGCTTTGAACTCTAGCTCAACGGGCAAGTGACATGTCTTCCGTAGACCCAGGTGGTAGGGGAGACATTCAATGGGAGTCTTGTAAGCTGTCCGATAAGCCCAAAGAGCTTCGGGTAGCCTGTCTTTCCATTTAGTTCCCATTTGGTCAACCGTTTTCTGTAGGATGTTCTTGATTTGCTTGTTTGACGTTTCTGCTTGACCACTTGTCTCAAGGGTGATAAGGTGTAGCGACGTTGTGTTGGATCCCATGAGATGAGAGGTACTTCTCGAAATTCTTGTCGATGAAGTGGGACCCTCCGTCACTTATCACTAGCCTTGGTGTACCGAATCTTGAAAATATTATTTCTTCAAACATCTTGATTGAGCTTTTGTGATCAGCAGTCTTGCATGGCATGGCCTCAACCCATTTAGAAACGTAGTCAACTGCCACTAGGATGTACTCGTAGGGTCCGGATTTTGGGAATGGTCCCATGTAGTCAATTCCCCAGACATCAAAGAGCTCGATTTGAAGATTGGTCGTCGGCATGGCATCCCTAGAATTGATATTGCCATGTCTCGACGGCGTTGCACCTTCGCACGGTCTCGTGTGTCTTGATACATGGTTGGCCGTAAAAAATCCACTTTGCCGATCTTTGCATGTGTGCGGAATGCTCCATAATGACCCCCATATGGTGCGAGTGGCACTTCTCGATAATCTGTAGTCCTTCTTCTGCGGTACACACCTCCCGAGTAAGCCGTCGGTGCATACTCGGAAGAGGTATGGCTCATCCCACAGTGATGGCGACTCTCATAAATAAGCTTTTTCTTATCAGCCCCTAGTCGTACATATCCTGCAACCATAAAATTAACAATATCTCGCATACCGGGGGATCGGATCGGAGATCCGATAGAGCATGTCGTCCCTCATAGAGTCATTAATGGGTAACTCCCTGTGGTTTCTCAAAATGCATTCTAGACAAATGATCGGTAACAGAATTTTCTACTCCTTTCTTATCTCTAATTTCTAAATCAAACTCTTGGAGCGAAAAATCCATCGTATTAATCTTGGTTTAGCATCTTTCTTAGTGAGCAAATATTTAAGAGCAAAGATGATCGGTGTAAACAATAACTTTTGCTCCTACCAAGTAAGATCTAAACTTGTCGATAGCATAAACAACAGCTAGTAACTCTTTTTCGGTTGTGGCATAATTAAGTTGAGGTCCGGTTAAAGTTTTACTAGCATAAGCAACAAAGATGATGTTTCTTGTCTTTTGTCCGTCCCAAAACAGCCCCCCACAAAGATAATCACTTGCATCACACATAATTTCAAAAGGTAAAGACCAATGGGGGTTGAATAATGGGTGCGAAAATAAGAGCATTTTTTGAGTTTCAAAAGATTTAAGACAAGCATCATCAAAATCAAAAGGAACATCCTTAGCTAACAAGTTTGTAAGAGGTCTAGCAATATGAGAAAAATTCTTTATGAACCTTCTATAAAAACCAAAGATGGCCAAGAAAACTTCTTATTCCTTTAACATTCACAGTGGAGGTAGTCTGTTCAATTACTTCTATTTTAGCTCGGTCTACCTCTATTCCTCTTTCGAAAACTAGATGGCCTAGCACTATTCCTTCTCTAACCATAAAATGATATTTTTCCCAATTAAGGACTAAGTGCTTTTCTTCACATCTTTGCAAAACCTTATCTAAGTTTTCTAGACAATCATCAAAAAAGTTTTTCCATAAACAGAAAAATCATCCATAAAAACTTCCATAATCTCTTCAATCATATCAGAAAATATAGACATCATGCATCTTTGAAAAGAAGCTGGAGCATTACATAATCCAAAAGACATTCTACGATATGCATAAGTTCCATATGGACATGTAAAAGTGGTTTTGCTTTGATCACTGGGATGGATTGGGATTTGGTGATACCCCGAATATCCATCGAGAAAACAAAAGAAAGAGTGGTTTGCCAACCGTTCTAACATTTCATCAATGAAAGGCAGTGGAAAGTGATCTTTCTTTGTGGCTTTATTTAATTTTCTATAGTCTATGCACATACGCCAACCAGTGACAGTTCTCTGAGGAATTAATTCGTTCTTCTCATTTTTAACTACTGTCATGCCTCCCTTTTTAGGCACAACTTGCACAGGGCTTACCCACTCACTATGTGGCACAGGATATATAATCCCGGCGTGCGAAGTTTTTAGAACTTCTTTCTTTACCACATCTTTCATCGCATTATTAAGTCTGCGTTGAGGCTCTCTAGATGGTGGAACGTCGGGATCTGTGAGGTATACGATGCGTGCAAAGGGCGGGGGCCCGATGCCCTTTAGATCTTGGAGTGAGTAGCCAAAGGCCGAACGATGTTGTTCTAAGACATAATTAACCCAGTAAGTCTCTTCCCCGAGTGAGTTTATCATTAATGATCACGGGGGACTCGGGATCATTATGCGAAAGGCATATCTAAGACCAGGTGGTAAAGGTTTAAGTTCAATGGGAGGTCTCGAGGTTTCCTCGAATTCATCGAGAGGTTCGGATTCGGTTGGATTTTCTTCCTCTTCCTCGATGAAGAATTCGAGTTACATCTTCTTGATTGGATTCTACGAAATGTTCTATAGATGCTTCTTTCACCTCTTCCATTGGGTCAGTTGCGACCTGGGTTCGGTCTCGGTATGAATCGAATGTGCGAAGTGTAAGGGAAATTTATTTTTGCCTAGACAAACGTCTAGTTTTCCCGTGTGTCCTTCTTTAAGGAGTCTTTCTAACGGATGGCCTATTAAAAGGTCAAACTCCTTAATGTCAAAGATATAAAAGCTCAGGTTGATTAACATGTCATTTACCCGAATAGGTAGAGTGTAAAGAATTCACGAACTTTGGACAATTTGCCCGGAGGAGTGCTTTAATAACTTAGTAGTAGGAGATAATGGCATGTTCTTGCTAAATTGCTCAAAAAAGGATAAAGCCATTATATTTATTCCTATGATCAAGGTTATAAAGCGCATCATAAGTGATTGCATTAATTATGCATTGAATTGGTACGAAGGTGAATCCAAACGGATCACCTCTCAAGAAAGTTCGATTCTTCTAACCATTCTCGCACTCATGATAGATGCGAGCTCCCTAGTGTGTTGTCTTGAGAAATATTGCTCAACGCGATCAATTTCTTCTTGTGAAGATAATTTGCGTTTTCGAGGTTTCTTCTCTTGATGATAATTTGAGGTGTTTCCAAAATCGAAAAATAAATCATCCTCAATATCATTCATAAAGTCGGGGAAAAGAATGTTTTTCCTTTAATGATTACAGCCAGCTACGGGTTGAGATGATTACGGCATAGGTTCGGTGTAGCTACTTACGGAATTTCTTCTTCTAAAGATTTCTCTTCTATTGGATCATCATTGGTGCTTTGCTAGAATGTTGTCTAAGATGGTTCTAGCTTCACTAGATGTAAGATGGATGAAAGATCCATGTGAGGAGGTATTCAAATAGGCTCTAGATTCTTTATTAAGACCAATATAGAAATGTTGAAGTAAAATGTGGTCTTGAAGGCCTAGATCTGGTCCAGACTTGCAAAGAAGTTCAAAAACGTTCCCAGGATGAACTCAACGACTCGCTATCCTCCCGTTTGAAAGATATGATCCGGGTTCTAAGGTTGACTACTTTAGAAACGGGGTAGAAATCCCGAGGGCGAAAATGCACGGAGAGTTCCCCAATCGCCTTTCTTCTTCTCCTTGGTTACATCATACCATTGGCGAGCTTTTCCTTTCAGTGTGAATGGAAAGAGCTTCCAACGGATAGTCTCGTCAGACATACCCTCTATATGAAGGCAGTCACATGTTTGCTCAAATTGTTGGAGATGATGATAAGGGTCTTCGTCTTCTATTCCTAAGAAAGTGTTGGTTTGGACCATCTCTATTAACTGCGGGCGTAGCTCATAGGCCTCGGATAGAATTGGTTTGGATGATGGTATAGGCCTAAGGCTAAGCTCCGTAGGTGCCGAAAAATCTTTAATGGATGTAGTATCCATGATAAAGAAAAGGATAAGAATTTAAATTAAAAAGAAAAGATAAAAGTATACTCAAGAAATCTCTAAACCGTTCTCCCGACAAGAACGCCGAAAATGCTTGTTGGTATTTGCTAAGCCTACAGGAATATTATGATAGATAATCCGCAAGCGCACGGATACCGGTGAGCACTTCACCCGGGGTAATGGGTTTTAAATATCGAATCCACAGGGAGAACGTAGAGAAGGGTTCTTGAGATTTACTACTGATCCCTAAGTAGTTTAATAAAACTAGATTGATAAAAAAAGATAAGGAGTTCTAGTAAGAAGGTCTTGTTCTCACTTCAAGTAAATCATTTGCACATTGTTCTTAAGAGGGGTTGTCATGAAGAAACTCTTAATAAAGGGATTCTACGCTAACAACGCAGGGTCTCCTACGATTTCTATAAACGGGGGCAGGCGTAACAAAGGACTCAATAGTGCTGTCACCACTACGATCAGCCTTAACAAGTGTCTTCACCCCGGCCTATAGAAGGTATTCGTAATAAGCTAGTCAATCTAAGCACCACGCTTACATTAATCTAACAACTTTAATTCAAGAGCGACAGGAATCAAAGTAATCTTATCAAAGAAATACGAACCTTAAGAACAATAGAGACAATATCACTTACTCGAATGGAATTCGAACAATCCACAAGATCTCGTCGTCGTGCTCCAATGGCATCGGCTCGAGGAGACGATGATGGAGGCGCCAACTCGGAGGAGGAAGAAGATGGAGGCGCCGAGACTCACAGGGCCTTCCTTCTACTCCGCCTCAACCGTACTCTAATTCTCTCAACTTGCAAAACTAACTCTCAATCTAATTCTAATCTAGAGCTTCTATCTCTTGTCGTCGTTGATGATCGAGATTGAATTGAAGATTGAACTGAGATTGATTGAATCCGGGGGGGCACGGGGGGTCTATATATATGGGTCTTCTTATGTCTCTTCAGCCTTCAAAGGGCAATGTGGTATTAACCTTCATGCATCTCATGCTTAACCGACGCCCTCGGATCAAACCGACATCAAACGACCGGATTAGATTGCGTCTTAGAGGCGGTGGAGGAACGTTACGGAAACGAGGGGGCCAGTTGGGGGCCAAGCCGGCCGATCGGCCCGATTATTGGGCGATCAGCCCGGGGTGGGCTCCACTCTGGGCCCCGCGATGCGTCGTGGCTTCTGGAGTCTTCTAGATGATGTTTTCTTCGGTGTCAAGTTTCGTTCACGTCGGGTGTATTCCGTGAGCCTTCTAGTCTTGCTTCGGAGTTGGATTGCGTTACGATTTCTACCGTTTTTACGTTAAGTCCCCGCAAATCACAACTTTTACCAAAACTCATGGAAATCATTAGTATAAACCCCTAATAAGGTTGTCTAATTATATTTTAGTCCTTTTCCATGTTTAATTGACAATTAAAAGTATGCATTAACAAGTGTCAACAATCGCCTAGCTCAAACACCATCCTTGTGTTGGTCGGCACAACCGGAGAGTAACTTGTCGGTGTACAAGCGAACTCCGGGCCAACACATCGACGTGTTCATTGTCTTGGTGATTGGCTCTTCATCTTGTGTTGATTGGTTGTCAATCTTCTTCCCGGTGATTGGTACATTGCCTCTACGTGTTGGTATATCGCTCTTACTCTTGTATTTACCTTCCTAGTTTACTTTGAGTAGAGAGCTAGCTTTGCTTTGTGTAGTTGTTCTTGCTAGCATAAGGATCATATTAGGATTGTTCAATAGATAGAGTAGTGTAGTGACATAGACTTTGAGTGGTTTAGAGATCATAGCATATTTAGTCTTGTCACTAGAAGGCTTGCAAGATCACTAGAGCTAGCGCGAACCGCACCATCCAGGGTGACCTTCCAGTCGTTTTCGACGCCGAGCTAGCCGTTCATCCAAATAGCAACTCTACACCAGCTCTAGGCTCAACGGCGAAGCCAACCTTGGCTTCCCAAGCGCCGCATAAGGTGCCACCTACATAACCCTTGGCGTAGATTAGCTGCCCGCCCACTCTGCGTGTTGCGACATTGACTCTTCATCCACCATAATTTACAGTATGCCTGGAGGTACCGACGTACGATGGCACCACCGAGTTCCATGCTCGGTATGCCGCTTTCTATCTAACAGGTGCCTCACAGCTCTGGTTCAGCCGCTTGTCTAGTAGGAAGCCATTGGAGATGTGGGACGTCTTCACGCGCTACCTGAAGCGCGACTTCGGCACAGCCATCGACAACATCACGAAGGGTGATCTGGCACCGCCAAGGCGGGCTGGCGATCTAAATGACTACATTGACACCTTCGAGGCCTATGCTACACGCATGGACCTCCCAAGCTAGCTTCACCATGTACACCTCTTCGTCAGTGGGCTCCGCACTCCTCTCCGTGAAGCAGTTCAGTGGGAGGAACTGCACATGATGCACGAGGCAATTAGCCTCGCACGCTAGTTTGACGCCTCAACTCTAGCTCTGCCACACGCGGTTGTGGCCAGCGACGACATCAACATCGACACCAACATGATCTCGCCGGAGACTAGGGCGCCCCAGGAGCAACCACGCCTTGCCCCGGCTATAGATGCCATCGACGATAAGGTGGCCCTTGACCACCTTGCCGAGCTCCGTCTGGGCACCACGATGAACCAGGAACTCGTAGTCATAGCAGGTACCATCGAGCTTCAAGCAACAGTGCCAGAGCAGACCCTATACAACGAATTTTAAGGTACAAACGCCGTTACTATGTCCCTGCAGCTTCCATTCTACTACAAGACCTCCTACTGCAGCAAGGAGTTCCCCCACACGGTCTTGCAGTGGGCCTCCACCTCCCGACGACAGCACCAGCTCAGCAGGCCTTCCCAGCCACCATCCTTCTCATGGAAGTGTGCCCACACGTCAACCTAGACGACATCACAAAGTACTCCTCTTAGACAACAATGGGCGGGGAGTTCATCCACGTCAACAACGTGGACTCCCCGGATGCCGAACCCCCGGATCGGGCGATCGTGCGGACCACTAGCAACCTCGTCTCTGACCACTTACCGCTTCTCCTCGTCACCGGTTTCATCGACCCGACATGTCTTTTGCGGACACATACACGCCAGTGCATGTACCCACGATTTACTCCATCCCGAGACCTCCTGTCTCCATGCGAGACACTCTACTTGACGGGTGTCATGAGTGGCACTATCGTGGCAGCGGCACGCGATCCGCCAAAACGTTTGTGCCCCCCCCCCCCCATATACATCTACAACTTTAGCATATACATCGGCGACCTGAATTTCAACCTCACATTCGACGACGACGACTTCATTGTCAACGAATTTCACAACAGGATGGGTCGACTCGGCCGCTCGTCCTATACATCACATAGTCACCAGTCGCCATAGCCTTCACATCGAATTGGTGGGTTAGCCGATACGTGGACGCGTCGCCTCGTCGAACGATGGGGAGATGTCACAGTACAGGACGGCCCAGCCCAGGGAGGGCAGGCACGACCCAACCAACCGGGATGGCCAAAGAAGGGAGGCGCGCCGCCCCGAGGGCAGCAGCTGCCGCCGCCCGCTTGTGTCTCGGTTCAGCATATTTCCGTTCTTAGAAAGGACTGAAAGGAGAGGCAATTGCTACAAAGCAAGCAAGGGCAAAAGAAGCAAAATATCTGCATCAGTTGTGCAACCGTCTCTAACCTCTTAGCCAACCTTTGAATAGATCATCAGTGGGCCTGGTCATCATTGGAAATTGGAAATACTAATGACGATCCAAGTGGATGCATGATATTACCTGGTAACGGTTATCACCCCCTACTTGCTGTTTCTGGAGGCAGTTGCGCAAGCAAGCTAAACCAACACAAATTCTACCTCCGTCCCAAAAAGATGCAACCCAGGACAGAACAGAACACAACAATACTAATTTGAAATGTTCCCAAATATTTGATCAAAATCTAAATATACATTTGGTATACCAGTAAATTTATCGCCAGAATATACTTTTATCAATTGATTAAGTGCATCTTTTTTTTTTTGGAACGGGAATAGTAGAGAAGATGTGTCTGGCGCGCCGTTGCCCTAGTCGGCAACCGAGCTCTACAGGCGTGAAATAGCACGCAAGAAATCGACCACGTATCAACGTGAGACATCCACACCTGCACTGTGCAGGAGGACTGCACCTGCCTATATAATTATGAGCATAACTTTTGTAACTTTGAAGATCATGTATGTCATGTGTATAAATTATGCGTATAAGTTATAGATAAAAGTTATGCATCTTTGTAGCTTTTCATTTTTTGTTAAAAAACAAAAAAATTTCCAAAACAAAAATGTTGCTGAATTTTTTTTACCAAGTGGAAAGTTATGGGATGTGTAAAAATCGTTGGCTGGTTGCTTCCAATTCTAGGTGGAAGTTGGATGTCCATGGATGTCCAATGGATACCCTCTAGTTCAAAAAATGAACTAGAAAGAGGTGGTCCCCCCACCAAAATTTGAATTTCTAAGTCATTTGTCAAAATCCATGGATGTCCAAATTAGATTGAGCTTCCACCTAGACTTCCAATGAATGTCCCTCGATTAGTGAAGCCTATTGTTTAGTGATACCAAGTCTCCTATTTAAGTCATTATATATCTTGTCAATGTCTAGTTGATCCTGCACGTATTCTTGGTCGAAAAGATGATCTAAATTACCAAGTAATGACATCAATTAATATAACGAAACACACCGCTAATTCGGTCCGAAGCAAACACATGCTACAAATTGCAACATTCTAACAGAATCACATTGCCAGCTACGAGGCCGTTCTATCGTGTGGTGATGTATCGGCTCTGCCGAAACAATGCTTGTGTCTCGGTTCAGCGTACTTCCGCTCTTAGAAAGGACTGAAAGGAGAGGCAATGGCAAGCTGAGCAAGCAAGGGCAAAAGAAGCAAAATATCTGCAGCAGCTGTGCAACCGTCTCTAACCTCTCAGCCAACCTTTGAATAGATCATCTGGTCATCATTGAAAATTGGAAATGCTAATGATGATCCAAGTGGGTGCATGATATTACCTGCTATTTCTGGAGGCGGTTGCGCAAGCAAGCTAAGGACCAACACAAATTCTACCTCCGTCCCAAAAGATGCAACCCATGTGTCTCGGTTCAGCATACTTCCGTTCTTAGAAAGAACTGAAATGAGAGGAAATGGCTAGCTCAACAAGCAAGGGCAAAAAAGCAAAATATCTGCGGCAGATGTGCAACCGTCTCTAACCTCTCAGCCAACCTTTGAATAGATCATCATTGGGCCCGGTTATCATTTGAAATTGGCAATACTAATGACGATCCAAGTGAGTACATGATATTACCTGGTAACGGTTATCACCCCCTACTCGATCGAGCTTCACATGTGTTGACACCCAAATTAGTCCTATGCTAAATTAGGAATGAGCAAAGTATCAAATAAGTGTTCATGCATGGACCACGCTATTTTATGAGAAGAAAAGGTGTCAAAAGATGTCCTAAAAATAGTGGAGGAGCATGCAATTGAAGAAATTCCGCGGAGGAGAAAAATCACCTGCGACGGACGCTGGGATTGCCGCGCCTGGCGCGTCCGGCGCATCGCGTCGGCGTCGCGTCCGGCGCGGATTCAAAAATAGGGTCCGATTGCATGGCTCTTTGGACCGCGTCCGGCGCGCGCGCTGGCGTCCAGCGCAAATATGCGTATGGCGTGCGTCCGGCGCTGTTTAAAAATAGGGTCCGTTTGCATGGCTTACTTGGACCGCGTCCGGCGCTTCTATTTCGGCGTCCGGCGCTGTTCGCGATCTGCGCCCGAGATTTTCCTAATTCCGAACCGATTTTATTTCGGGTTGGTTTTTGGAGAGTCCTGATGTTTGGGAACGTTTTGGACGTTTTCCTAAAAGGATAAGACCACCCTCCTCTATATAATAAGAGGTTCATGGCGATTTGATCCCATCTACATCCAATCGACAACCAATCTATCTCTGTCCCGTTTGTAGGTCATCTTCTTCCTTCAACCCATCTACGTTGCTGTTCGGCGAACTCCACGTTCTTCGTCGGCGTTCTAGGCGGCCACGCTGGTCCTAGAGCACCCCTCGCGTGCGTTCTCCCGACGGGTCTTCCCGAGGTGCGTTCGAGGTTTTCTCAGCCGTCACCGAAGCTCTGGCGCCCCTACCGATCCCTAGATCGGTTTGGGCTGCCACGCTGCGGTGCTTTCTCGCTGCTTCAAGGTTGTGTGCAACCTTCGTGGGCGCCCAAGGCCCTCCCGGTGTGTTGGTGTGAAGCCCCGGTTTCGCGTCAACAACATGTTCCAAAATCCAAATCATGCTGTTGCTGGAGGCGGTTGCACAAGCAAGCTAAGGACCAACACAAATTCTACCTCCATCCCAAAAAGATGCAACCCAGGATAGAAAGAACACAACAATACTAATTTGAAACGTTGCCAAATATTTGATCATGTATGTCATGTGTATAAATTATACGTACAAGTTATAGATAAAAGTTATGCATCTTTGTAGCTTTTTAATTTTTTTTTTTTTGAAAAAAAAAAAAATTCCAAAACAAGAAATGTTGCGGAATTTTTTTACCAAAAATGGAAAGTTGTGGAATGTGTGAAAAAAATCGTTGGCTAGTTGCTTCCAATGAATGTCACTTAATTAGTGAAGCCAAAGCGTTTGTTTAGTGATACCGAGTCTCCTATTGAAGTCATTATATATGTTATCAGTGCCTAGTTAATCCTGCACATATTCTTGATCGAATAGATGATCTAAATTACCAAGTAATGACATCAATTAATATAACGAAACACACCGCTAATTCGGTCGGAAGCAAACACATGCTTCAAATTGCAACATTCTAACAGAATCACACTGCCAGCTGCGAGGCCGTTCTATCGCGTGATGATGCATCGGCTCTTGAAAAACGCACTTTCGGCGTGGTCTCAAAAAAATGTAACGGCTCTGCCGAAACAATGCTTGTGTCTCGGTTCAGCGTACTTCCGCTCTTAGAAAGGACTGAAAGGAGAGGCAATGGCAAGCTGAGCAAGCAAGGGCAAAAGAAGCAAAATATCTGCAGCAGCTGTGCAACCGTCTCTAACCTCTCAGCCAACCTTTGAATAGATCATCTGGTCATCATTGGAAATTGGAAATGCTAATGATGATCCAAGTGGGTGCATGATATTACCTGCTATTTCTGGAGGCGGTTGCGCAAAGCAAGCTAAGGACCAACACAAATTCTACCTCCGTCCCAAAAAAGATACAACCCATGTGTCTCCGTTCTTAGAAAGGACTGGAAGGAGAGGAAATGGCTAGCTCAACAAGCAAGGGCAAAAGAAGCAAAATATATGCAGCAGTTGTGCAACCGTCTCTAACCTCTCAGCCAACCTTTGATTAGATCTTCAGTGGCCTAGTCATCATTGGAAATTGGAAATACTAATGACGATCCAAGTGGGTGCATGATATTACCTGCTATTTCTAGAGGCGGTTGCGCAAGCAAGCTAAAACCCAACACAAATTCTACCTCCATCCCAAAAAAAAATGCAACCCAGGACAGAACATAACACAACAATACAAATTTGAAACGTTCCCAAATATTTGATCAAAATCTAAATAAATATATTTGGTATACCAGTAAATTTATCGCCAGAATATACTTTTATCAATTGATTAAGTGCATCTTTTTTTTTGTAGAGAACATGTGTTTGGCGCGCCGTTGCCCTAGTCGGCAACCGTTGCTCTAGTCAAGAAGAAACCGAGGCATTCCTTCCCAAGGCGTGAAATAGCACGCAAGAAATCGACCACGTACGTATCAACGTGAGACATCCACACCTGCACTGTGCAGGTGGACTGCACTTGCCTATATAGTCGGCGCATTTTGTACTTTGAAGCCAGTGTGCCATGTGTAAAATTAGCTTAGTGGACTCGTGTCAGCGTTATGCACTTTGCTACCTTTTCTTTTTCGTTCGCAAAAAAACAGTCATCGGCAATGGATCGCAGCGTGAACGTTTTTTTACCAATCCCCGACCAGCTGCCGACGCTGTTCAACGACGGCTGACGACGCGGCAATGAATGTCCCTCGCCGGTGACCATTGTTTAGTGCTCCAGCTCGCGGTAAGCATTATATATCTTGTCAATGCGGCGAGATCCTGCACGGCGCGCTGTCGAAAAGATCATCTAAATTACCACGGTCGTGCTGCTCGCCGGCTTGGTCATCAGGCTGGGCCAGACCGACTTCTGGTTCATCATCGCCGCATTATGCTGGTGGACGGCCTTGGGATCCAGGGCCGCAGCCTCCGCCACGAGCTGGAGTGGCAGCACCAGACCACGCCGGAACGCGCCCCCGTGTCGTGGGCTGTCGGCCGCAATGAGCCACTGGCTGCAGCTGCTGTCCGCGTGCTCGTGCGCCGCGCTGTCGCCTCCTCCGCCTTTGAATAGTCATCTGGCCGCATACGGCGGCAATACTAATGATGATCCACGCCAACCGCCATTCGGTGATCGATATTTTCTACTGCCTCGCGCTCGCCGAGGACGCTGCAAATTCTACGTCGAGAAAAAGATGCGCCCATGCAGTGGAGGGTGGGCCACCAGCGCCTGCTGGAGCGCGTCGCCGCCGACAAGCCAGCTCGCCACCGACTGCGGCGCCGTCGCGGTCCGCCGCCGTCTTCCACCTCTCCTACCAACCGGTGCCTCAACGGCAGCATCTTTGACGGCCAATACATGGACCTCGCGTCCTACGCCGACGACCTCCTCACGGCGGGCTCGCACCACGAGCAGCGCCTGCGGCAAAATCCAAATCATCCTCGCGGCGCTTGTCGAGTCCGACGCCAAATTCGCCGACGCCACGCTCCGCAAGATCGCCACGTCCGGCCCCGCCATTTGATCGCCTCAAATCGATATTTGGTATACCAGCTTTATCGGAAGAACGCCTATCAATTGATTAAGGATTTTTTTTTTTTTTTTGGGAACCGTAGACAACATGTGCCGTCGTTTTCATGCCAGTCGGCAACCGAGCTCAAACAAGAAGCGTCACCAGCATTCCTTCGCCATGGAGTCCGTGGCTAGCACGCAAGAAATCCGATCTCGACGTATCAACGTGGGCTGTCCATCCCACACCAAGCACTGGCACGCGACCACGACAACTGCCTACAAGATCGGCAAGACCAGGGGTACATGCCGATCATCTCCTACCTAGCATAGTGGAAACGGGTCCGGCGACAGACATGCGCGCTCCTAGGCGGTGAAGCTTGTCGAAAAGGCTGGCATCGGCACATGGACCACCGTGAACGTGCTTCGGAGACCAGCAGCCGACGCTGTTTTCACCGTGAGCAACGACGACGGAGGTGCTGCAGCAGCAGCAGGAGGAACGCCGAGCTGCACCACCTGGCGATCGAGATCGACGAACCTCGCCAAGACGAGCGAGCCGGCTCGGCGGGAGATGATCGGCGGCACGGAGGGCTGGTCGCCGGCACGCTGGTGGCGATGTTCCAGCCCGACAGCAGGTTCATCATCGCCCGTGCTGCACAAGGACGCGGTCCGGGATCCAGGGCCGCAGGCTCCGGCGATGCTGGCGTGGCAGCACCAGCCACGCCGGAACGCGGCGCCATCATGGCGTTCGGCGGGCTGTCGGCCGCTCGTCCACTGGCGCTGCTGCTCCCATCGTCGCCATCGGCGCCGCGCTCCTCGCAACCTCCGCCCTACGTCTGGGGACGCTACGGCAGCACACTGAGAAGGCCACCGTCAACGCCATTCGGCGGTCGATATTTCTGTGCATCGGCGCTGCCTATGGTGTCATTCCACGTCGACCATTCCGCTAATCTTTTTCTTCGTGCCACCAGACGCCTGCACAGGTGCCGACGCACTATCCGACTGCGGTGGCAAAGACCGCCGCTCCACGACACCTCCCCCGGTGCCTCAACGGCGGCATCTTCGACGGCCCAGCACATGGAGCCTCGCGTCCTCCGCCGACGACCTCCTCGCGGCGGGCTCGGCGTCAGCAGACGGCGGCGCTGGCGCGGCGCTGGTCGAGGTCCGACGCCAAAGTCGCAGCCGCCCGTCCCGCAAGGTCGCCACGCATCCGGCTGGACGCCATCGAGCGCCTCATCGACATGCTCAGCTGGAAGAACGCCTTCGGAGGACGCGTGCTTCGTGGAGGCGGCCGTCGATGGATGCTCAGCAGAAGACAGCGCAACGCGCTCCGCGTCACCGGCAATCTTGGCGCCATGGAGTCCGTGGCTTCCTTGCTCTACGCAGATCTCGACGAGCTCAACCTCCTCGGGCTGTCCATCCTCAACAAGCTGGCACGCGACCATGGAACTCATGACAAGATCGGCAAGACCAGGGGCCTTCTCGACACGATCATCTCCTACTCGGGCATAGTAGTAGAAAACGGGCCGGCGACAGACATGCGCCTCAAGGCGGTGAAGCTTGTGAAGAGGCTGGCGAGCACGACGGGGACCACCGGAAAGCTGCTTCGGAGGAAGCTCTCTGACAATGTTTTCACCGTGAGCAACGTCATGGAGGTGCTGCAGCAGCAGCAGGAGGACGTGTCCGAGCTGCACCACCTGGCGATCGAGATCCTGACGAACCTCGCCATAGACGAGGAGGCGAGGGAGATGATCGGCGGCACGGAGGGTGTGGTCAGCACGCTGGTGGCGATGTTCTTGCCGGAACAGCAGGAGGATGCAGCGCCCGACCCGCACAAGGACGCGGTCCGGGTGGAGGCCGGCGAGGCTCTGGCGATGCTGGCGCTGGACAGCCGCAGGAACTGCGGCGCGATCATCATGGCGTTCGGCGGAGATGTGGAGCGGCTCGTCCTGGCGCTGAGTGATCCCATCGTCGTCATCGGCGCCGCAAGGATCCTGCGCAACCTGTGCACCTACGCTGGGGACGAGTGGCAGCTTTCACTGAGAAGAGTCACCGTCGGCGCCACCAGGGTACTTTAATTTCTGTGCATCGGCTATGGTGTCATTCCACCATTCCTAATCTTTTCTTCGTGTTCTTCCTGACGCACGGCACAGGTGCTGCGCACTATCATGGGGCAAAGACGAAGCTCATCGACACCTTTTTTTTTGGCGGCGCAGATGGAGTTCATGAATGGGGAGCTCCGCGCGATGCCACGGCTTTTTTTTTTGACGTGGCGCTGGCGCGGACGCTGGTGCTGGTCCTCCGGGAGTACAGACGCCCGTCCCTAGAGGTGCCGCGCATCCGGCTGTACACGCTGGAGCTCGCCATCGCGCTGATGCGCTCGGACGCGCGCTTCGTGTCGCTCTTCGTGGAGCTTGGGATGGAGGCCGAGCAGAAGCGCGTTGCGGAGACCACCTCCAGCCTCGAGTGCTTCAACGTGGTCTCGGGCAGCGTCGGGCTCAGCCGCCGCGCCGTCAGCGTCCGGCTCGCTCGTCGACTCCGCCATGGAACTCATGAGGAAGCAGGCCTCAGGGGCGTTAGTGTAAGCCTGCTGCTCAGCTGAAGAGAGGGAGTTGGTGTCAATCGTGAAGGCGGGAAGGAGGTGGTTTGAATCTTCTGACCAGGAGCGTGCACGGTTGGAACGCAGCGGTCCACCAGGAACTTCAGTGTGTGCAGTTGTGTTTTGGGTGAGTTTGTATCTCAGTTTACATATAGTGTGTGTGTGTTATTATTGAAAACTGCTATGTGTATTAATAGCTGGATGTAAGAGGTGTGGTGTAGCGCATCAGTCGAGTTGTAAAACCGTTTGTACTCCATTTCGTGTGTGGTGAAAAAGGGCACCATCAACCCTGTCGGTTCCTGAATGTGTTCATCTGTTCTTGGCACGATCTCAGTTCTAGGCATAGCCACTTGTGATATTGTGTGTGATTGTTGATCCTGACACTAACCAACCTGTAGGCTGGAGAACTGAATTGCTAAATGATTTGCCAAATTGTATAGAAAATTTTTAAGTGGCATAATTTGAGGTGAAATTATAGATTCGCCAGTGGCAGGCCTGACACATCAGTCACGGATACGCTGAAAAGGGATTACATGGCTGAAAAAGTTGTTGATTTTTACTCTTGTATTTGATTGAATTGGCATTGAAAAAAGATGTTGATTTTTACTCTTTGGGTCAAACATCGGGAATATAAATCATCAATAACTTTTAAATTGTTGATTTGTAAATTGAAAAATTATATGAGTAGAATTGTCTTAAAAAATACTTTGATAAAAGTATTTATCACATTGTATATATTTTTATAATAATAAGAGTATGCTTGTACTTTACTTTCTTGTATCACTGAAAGTGCAGGGAAGGGTTCTTTTGGTTTTGGCTACTAATTTCGATGGCATTGTTCTACGACTCCTATATACTAGGCCGTAATGGATAATACAGTTGTGCAATCGGTATTCGTAGCCAAAATGGATAATACAGTTGTGCAATCAAATCCATCCAAACTACTTCAAATACAAAAGAAGAAAGTTGGCATGTTTTCTTTCAAATTGTAAGAATAATACAGAGCGGAGAAGGTGTTGCGTATTACTTGCAGGTGTGGGTAGTGACTTTGCAAAAGGTCTTGGTAGAATAGCCAATATGGTCCCTCAGTTTTGCGCTGAGGCTCAAGTCTGTCCCTCAACTTCTATCGGCCAATTTGGTCCCCCCAACTTTCATTTTTGAGTCAAAATTGTCCTTTTACTCATGTGGCTCTCCTTGCTAATGAGACTAATAAGAAAAAGTCATCTTTCCCCTTGGCATTTTCTTCCCACCCTCAATTTCTACCGGCAGTATGAAGGAAGACTACTAGAATGAGTTGTTACAGAATCTGCTGCAGCCGCTAATGATGCTAATCAAGCCGCCTTCAAACACTTGGCCATCTAGCTCCATGATTTGGTAGAATTTGGACCCTCCTATGACATCTTGGATATTAATGCATAAACTGAAGCATCATCATTCATACATCATGATCATGTGCATTTGTGATTTTTTTATGCCAAAATGGAATGTTCAACACTTTTGCTTGAGTGGTTTACAGCAACATCTCACTCAAAGCCACTAAATTAGAAAGACAATTAACTAAACCAACGCTAATTGAGGAGGGAAAGGAGCCAAGGGTAAAAAGGACTTTTCACATTAGTATTATGGGAGTGTGGAGCACCATATCAGCACAAGGATGAGTTTGACCCAAAAGCGAAAGTTGGGGGACTAAATTGGACGACTGGAAGTTGAGGGGCGAACTTGAACCTCACGGCAAAGTTGAGGGACCAAAACGGCTATTTTGCCAAAGGTTTTTAGACAACTTAGATATGAACAGTTATTGGATGGCATAGACCATAGGGCGCATACTAATTCATTTGGATAACATAATTCAGCAGGCAAGGCATCTGTGTACATGAACCGTACCGTAATTTTAAAAGTAGCAGAGTCAATGTCCTGCTCCTTCAACAAGATGGATGGCATTGTGGCTTCTGTCATTGAGCCCAAGAGTTCTGCTCTGAAGACTGGTCAGCAGACAGCGACCACAGCACGGTGAGCAGAGAATGACTCGTCGCCAACAATGAACAATACATCAGACCTGAAGTAGCAATCCAACAGGTCAGAAAAATGGCTCCAATGAAGAAAAAAAAATGGAAGACCAACAACAGGGACCAAAGTTTTTTTTTTTTTTACCGAAACGGTCGGGGAGTCCCGGACCTCTTTTTTTTTAATTAAATGAAAGAATGAGGTACAGAGAAAACGTTACAAGGCAACAATGCCCAAAATTAAAATAGAAAGCCTATACATAATTCTCTCCAAATTTGTAAAAGAGCAGCTCTAGCTGGTTTAGCCTTGATGCAAACAAGGCTAATTTCCTCCCTGAAGGCTCTCTTCCACTCATCAACATCCCTTTGGCCATTGTCAAAAATAATCTTATTTCTGGTTTTCCAGATCATCCAACAAGCTGCAATTAAAATTTCTCTGAATATAATACTCTGAAAATCATTCTTTGCTTTGAGAAGCATATTGGGAGGACTGAGGCTGAGATCCCAAGTGATATTCATCGAGAGCCAGCATTCTTTACTGAAGGGGCAGCCAAAGAATAGATGCAGATAGGTCTCCTCAGTCATTGTTACAAAGAACACAACTGTAGCTGTCAAGCTGCATATTCTTTCTCTTGAGCATATTTCTTGTATTGAGCCTATCACGAGCCAGAAGCCAAAAGAAGAACTTTTGATTGCCCAGGTTGTTTGCAGCCCAAATCCATTTGAATAATGGAGAAGCCTGGGAGGTGCCTGTCATCACATTATAAGCTCTTTTGCTGCTATAGTTAGTTGTGCCCCAGGAATATATCCATTTGTCATTAGATGATTCATCAAGATCCAGGTTCTGCAGGATCAGCTCAACTTCTCCTAGTTGCTGATTGGCAATGGTTGACAGGGTGGGACCAAAGATTAGAAAGATTGCCATGGATAAGAGGTTCTATGTACCAATATCCCGGTGTTACGAATTTGAAATTTCATTTGTCAAATCAATTAAGCAGTAAAGTTTAACTTGCGAGTATGACTGTGCTGGAGGTACTACAAGATTGAAAGTAAATGATGGTGGAACATCACTGAATAACATTCAAGCAGCCAAGAATAGTACTGTCCACTGACAGATAACTGAATATAAATTAACGCATAAAAAACGGCAAGCAACTTGAAAGCTGCCATTACACACACCCAACTTCAGGACTGTACATATTGATGAGCACAATACAAGGCGCTATGTTACTCCACAATTTCTCTAAAAACATGTACTCTGTAGTCCTAACTAGAAGTCTACAGTACTAATTTAGCATAAGCAATTAACTACCATCAATTTACATGAGTTGTCCCACAAACTTGGCAGGAACTTCATCAGGTACTGCAAGGACAGTTAGTTTGAGAACGGGCACTTGATCCATCACCACACTCGTCACTTCTTTGCATCGAGGCATTTTTATTAAGGCTATGTCATTCCCGTTTGTGAAATATGAACTGATGCATTCAAAAAATGAAACATGGTATTGTTTGTATCCCTATTTGTCGGTACTAAATATACTCAAACACATGCATTGAGGGATGACCTTTTCGTTCCATTATCCATTAGGCTTTAGGGCAATAAAAAATATGAAAAAATAAGATAAGTAAGAAGGGAGCATAAACAATAAACAAAATGACATCATCTGATCTCTTGCAGTTAGGTAACCCACAGCATGCAATCGACATTCATTTAAGTTTCTCACATGTTCTATGTCATGCCGATAAAATGCATGCATTACATCAGTGTTCAGACTGTATAAACAGCTAGTGGAAGCATTTGAATGAGGGCAATTTAATCAGAATGGATCTAAAAAGGTCAAGATGGCGGAGGTATGAGAAGAGATGCCTACCTGCAGTCTGCGATTGGGTCTAAAAGTGCCAAGTTTCAGAAGGAACCAACAGATGGCTCTTTGACAACCTCTTCTTTCTGCCAAGAAACTCTTGAGAGAACATTTTCTGAAGGTTCTTCTTTCAATGCAGTTCATGTATTGCTGCATTCAGAATGGTCAGAGATTTAAAAATATTAGCAAATACAAAGGGCATCCATCTTTGTAAACAACATTGCAGAGATAAAGTGGTTGAGAAAAAATAGACAAGAGTATAGCTAATGTTGTTCAGATTTTACCCTTAATCATGACACCTGGCTCCTCAACCCAGTTTGTGAATAGGATAGGCTCCTTAGAGCCTTCAAATAGCAAGTAGCAAGCACCATTTGTCATCTGAACACTCGTCAAAACAACACTTCTTGGTTAATTGGTTTAACATAGTATTTCGTATAGTAGCTAAAATGCATAAACAACCAACACAGAACTTCAAAGCCTATGTGGAGAACTATATGGAGAACACTCGCAGCATATGTGTATGGTGTTCTTCAAGATGGGGAACAGTCGTAGCCTATGTGAACGGTGTTCTTCAAGATGGGGAACCACGCGTGGTCACATCAGGTACAGTCTGATAGAAATCGAAATCGGACAACCAAGATGGAGCAGCGACTGTTGCAACAAACAGTCGTACAGTACTGGCGGATGGCAAAGTAATTTAATATTGATATTTGATATTATATGATTAATGGAAACAATGCCCAGAGAAAAAGTTTTTTCACAAACAAAGACATTTTTATTAGCTTCGGCGACAGGGGGCCTCCTGAACTTATATGAAGTTCTGAACTTATATGAAGTTCTGAACTTCCATGCGGCGGGTGTTATATACATGGGCCCAAAAATGAAGAACCTATCACATACTAAGTGTCGAACCAAATGGATTCCATCACATGGCTGCAGAGTCCAGAGAGCAAAGAGCACCTCCTCTCCAG
This sequence comes from Hyparrhenia diplandra, assembly GCA_015847255.1. Classification (NCBI taxonomy): domain Eukaryota; kingdom Viridiplantae; phylum Streptophyta; class Magnoliopsida; order Poales; family Poaceae; genus Hyparrhenia; species Hyparrhenia diplandra. Next base: position 32,130 of record JADLZK010007733.1, on the reverse strand, counting down.
TTTTCACTTTCCCTAACTTCTATTCTAAACCACGCAATATACTAAGCGCTTTTTACAGGGTAGGAACTATACTACATACTCCAAATCTATGTTATTATATATATAGATATAAGGGATGTATATAGAAGGGGTTCCGCTTCTCTGAGCTGCCGATGTCATTCAAGGAACTCTTGTGGTCTTTTGCCTCTTCTCTTCTAGCTGTGATGCCTCATTCAGCATGTCCACAGCGTCACTCTGCATGTTTAGCTTGGATAATGCAACTGCCTGCATGTAGAATGCTGTCGGCCAATCAGGGTAGACGATCTGTGCTTGCATTGCATCACGGAGGGCAGCATCAGGCTGGTCACACATAAGGTAGCACAAGCTTCGTCTGGCGAATACAGTCGGTGACACCATTGTCCCCACATCAACAAACTGTGAAATAAAGACAAGGAAAGAAGAATCAGCTACATTGGAGTGTTCTTTCTGTTTTTAGATAAATGGAATAAATCAAAGTAACTTAGTCTCTACAGCTACTTAGTCTCTACAGCTTTTAAGTGATATATATGGGGGCTATTAAGAGCTTTTCATGAACAAGAAACACATGCCCACCTGACTGTAAGAATCAATTGCTGCCTTAAAATCTTTGTCTTTGAAGGCAGTGTCACCACGTTTCCTTGCATCCAACATATCCCCATCTGCTGTGTCCATTCTTGAAAAGATAGCTGCAGAATGGAGAATGATGCCAGTTTCACAGATCCTACAAAACAGAAAGACTGGAACCAGAATGTACTCATTTATTTACCTCATTATTCCCTTCATCATCTCTGTAATGTGCTGTATAAAGGATCTGATGGATGGCAGTTAGGTCCATTCTGGAACAGGCTTCTCCCATGGGAGAAAGAGGGTGCTGCGGAGTAGGAGGTGCCTGTGACTGTTCCACTGGCTTCGGAATTCCAAGCATCACATAGGACGGTACCTGTTCCATATTTTTGAAGGGAATCATCAGGGTCGTTATCTTGAACATTTGCTTTCTATAAAAGCAGGTTTTTCCTCTGGGGAAAAAAAATCATCAAGGTCGTTTTGGTGTTATTCAGACACACATGTCCTAATTATTCAGCTATGTTAAACACCTACAGCCATTTTGGATTCCAAATTGTATTTGGAGTCATGGAGTATCCACCAAAAGATCTACCGAATTGGACAACAGAGCCCGATCCAGACACTGACACCCACACACGCGTCCATGTAATGTGTTTATAATTTTGTGGTAAACCATGCGCTTTTGTAAGAGATATAATATACCTAACAAAAATACTAGTAAGACAGGTATTTGCTCATGTTTTATCTGAAAATTTTGCAAATATAGCATTCAAAGACAACGTGTTAACATAATCTATCTGTGTGGTAATGCAGGAAAAACACTAATATACACATTCTAACAAAGTTGATACAGTGAGGACTTCACTGTTCTGTTTTAACCTTTACTATTATATCATGCAAAGCATTAGGTTGCTGCAGCAGAGGGGAAGGAGTGAAACAATATCATACAGTAGTGAGGATTTCAGTTCTGTTTTAACATTTACTGTCTCATGCCAAGTATTAAGTTACTGCTATACATACAAGGCAAAGAATGGAGCAATCACATAGTAACTGTGGAAGTTACAGTTATAGCATGAACCAGTGTGATGCTAGGACATTAAATATACTCCTTTCACAAAGACTGATTCATATATGAAAAAAGAAGAATAAACATGGTTACCTCTAATTTTGTCTGCAAAGGCTCCAGAATGGAAACCAACTTTTTTATGTCCGGACGATCTCTTGGCTCATATTGTAGACACTGAGAAGCAAGGTTCACCAATGTAGTAGCCACCTCAGTTGAGTAGTTCCCCTCCAAATGTGAATCCATAACTGCTTGGATGTTTCTGCCTCTCATGATATCAAGTGCCTGCTAGCAACAAACGCATACATGCATTATTACCAGTGTGCATACATGTAATGTATGTGTGTTTAGTTTTATGCTTGCATAACAAATTATCCAGGGTTTCATTTCCACGGTGCAGATTGTGCTCAAATTATGTGAGCTAGAAATGTGCCAGAGATTCAGTTTGAGAAAAGAAAAAAAAAACACTGCAATCTACAGGCATGGGTGTTCTGCCTGTATCCAACTGGCATGTGTATTTCTATATTTGTGGAAACAGGCCTCGTATCTAATGAGGCATAAGACATTTCTAGAAGAAACTTACATGTGAAGGTGGTATGCGTTTCCCACTGAGAAGGTCAAGGAGTACAGTGCCAAAACTGAATATGACACTTTCTGGAGTAACCCTGCCTGCAAGAACAAAACTTTCCTAAGAAAAATATACAATTGAAGTGTTTCTTGCTGTTTTGTTTGGTCATTACTTATTGATTTCAATAAAATACAGAGACTGAAGACCCACTAACCAGACAACCTCACAGCACCCGGTAACTGCTTTACCAAGGGCAGAATATGCTCAATTTAAAGTTTTAAACAGCTAACCAGACCATCTCATAGCACCTGGTAACTGCCTTACCACTCAGAATATGCTCAATTTAAACAGCACATACAAGGGAATCAGAAAACCATAAACTGAGTCACTGGTCCTTCCAAAAAGCTAAATTCCAGATGTTTTTGTCTTTTAAAAGAAACAGATCAACACTATAATTATGGAACCAAACTTTCAGAAATCATGTCACTATAATAGTAACAAAAAAAAATGTTTGTCTGCTCGAATCTATCAGTTATACTAAGCATTGAGCAAGTGTTGAAAAATATTTTTTCCACTGGTAAGTGTAGTAGAATGATGGCAGTCGGAAAGAAACAGAACTAAGTTTAATAAGAGAAATCACTGAGATACCTAAAAAGGTGAAATATTTCGTTACTTAACATGAAACTACCACATGCGGGAAAAAAAAAAAACATGAAAGTGAAGAGATAGGCACCATTTCTCAGATATTCTGGAGGTGTATATGCTAGGTTCGTGCTATAGCTTTTTCCATCCCTGCTGTTTTTCATCAGACCAAAGCATGACAGACGAGGGTCACCATTCTGCATTCAGAAAGTTTATTATAAATATAAATTTTCGTTTGAAAATAAGACAATTAGTATAAAATGACATATTCAACTGCTGGATGCAATTAGGAGTATCAATTTATAAAACATAGTTTTCGAAACTGTTTACAAAACAACACAATACATGACATGATGTGAGTCCAATATAAGTTATGCCAATACCAGTTTAATACTAATGGATATTGCCAGACACAATAAACATAACTAGTAAACATGTTACTGATATAGTTATCAAGGACATATGCCATGTGGTCATCAACCCAACGCATTAATTAATCAAGATTTATGCACCACCTGCAGTACCCGATATTCAAACAAGGTGCACAGGTTGCCCATTTACCTCATCAAAGAGGACCCTGTATGCATTTAGGTCATGATACAAAGGCCACCCCTTGATACTACAGTATTCCAATGCTTGCGAAATGTAGTATGCAACCCTCAGACGCATAGCCCATTCAATAGTCTGGTTTTCCCCTGCACATGAGCAAAACCACAGTCAGCAATAAATCAAAAGAAGTCAATTGATGCTTGACTGCTTCCAATTATTTGTTTGTGGATGTATGTTAAGTAAAACCATCTGGTAAATGCAATTAGAATTTGTCATGTTACTAAAGATAAAACAGGCGATCAAACTCCAAATCAACTCCTAGACTCAGGAATTTCAATTTAGTTTCCCCTGTGAACTGATGTAATAATCAGGATCAGAACAGCTCGCACAGAAAACTGATGTAATAATCAAAATCAAAGCAGAACATTTCGCCTGTCTTCTGTCAAATATCTAACGTATTCACCATTCACCAGAATCGCACGACATTAGCATAGCAGTGAGTCCCAATATTTAGAACATGATAAAAAAAATGGTGCATAAACAGGTAACACGAATTGCAGGAGTGCAGAGCACGAGCGGGGCTCACAGTGGAAAAGGTGCTTGGCGAGGGTATCGTTGGGCATGAACTCGGCGACGAGCAGGCGCTCGTCGCCGTCGCAGCAGTAGCCGATCAGGTTCGCCATCCTGCGGTGCCGGAGGCCTCCGACCCCCTTCGCTTCCTCCTGCAGTCATCAATCAAACCAACTAGCACCTGTGAAAACCCAGGCACACCGAGGGCGCCCCCACCAGTAAAAAAAAAAAAAAAACAACCGAACTTTTTGCTTGCTGGTTGCCTACCGCGAACTGCTTGGGGTCGGGCCACGCGAGCTTGGCGAACTTCTTCACGGCAATTGCGCGCGTCGGGGCGCCGCCACCGCGGGGGCTGCCCTTTGAGATGTCCCCTGTAGACGAGGTTGGGCGCCTTCTCGCCGCTCTCGGAGACGATGTTCTCCGGCGCGAACCCGGCCGTGGCCGCGCGGAGCTCCGCCAGCGAGAACTCGGCGAACACCGGGACGTCCCCGGCGGCGGCCGAGGTCGCGGCGGCCTGGTGGTGCGCGTTCAGGGAGAAGGAGGACGGGCCGTTCGTCGGTGGCGGCGGCGGGCGGTGGCGGTTGCGGTGGTGGGGCGGCTTCTCCGCCGCGTGGGGCCCCGGCCCCGGCCCCGCCTGCAGCGAGAGAGCGGCAGCAGCCCATCAAGTGTGAAAAGAGTGCGGCCTTGCGATCCGGGCCGGTCCCCTTCCTTTTCGCGGGTGTGCTCGTGTGCGCGGGGGTGGGCGTGGGGTGGGCGTGTGAGAGAGGAGACAGTTTTTGCCCTGTTGCCCCTGATTCTGATTCTCTGGGGGCCTGGTTTCCGCGCCGTGCCCGTGCGGTTTGTGTCTATGGATGGACTGTGCTTGCACCCCAGCATTGTTCATCCCGTTGCTCCAATGCTCCTCCTATATTCTGTACTTGTGCCAATAACTTTTTTTTTTTTATATTTTTTTGAGCTTTTCATATATCAATATTTATGTTCAAAATGAGCTAGTTCCTTCAGCCAGTCAGGAACCGCATTTAGCCAGAAGAAACATTTTCAACCGAAACCATTTGAGCACAATGGTTGTGCCACCGATTTTTTTTATAAAACCCAACTTAATTTAAACTCTCAAAAATCCTGTCGCTATGCTTGTTATATCGCGTTGAGGCCGCCAATAGCATTTTCATCCTGCCCGATCAAGAAGAAAACCATACAATTGTTTGCTATCCACCTCCAGCCACTGCCACAGCTCAGCACAAATGGTCACGCAGTGTGTGCGCTCTTCCAAGCTCACTGTATTTTTTTTCTTAATCGACTTCCCTTTTGCCGTTTCCTCGCAGTTGTGATGACTGGGGCCCGCCACGCAGGCACGCAGTCGGCAGGCGGCAGGCCCGGTGGACATGTTCAAAGTCACACAAACGCGGCACGCAGGCCCAATTGATGCTCCGGGCTCGGACGTCGCCGTGGACGTCCCCTCGACTTCGACTCGGCTGGTGTCGAAGCCAACACGTCAACCTTTTTTTATCATCCAACACGTGAACTGTGAAGACGACACTGGCAGTCTCTCTCTTTTTCTTTTTATATATAATAAGAGGGAGAGCAGGACGAATCATCTTGTTTTGTTGTCACCGAATGCCTATGCATATGTATGCACTATTTTTTTAATAAAAAAATAACTTAGCGTTTCACTGGACCACGTGCCATTTCGCGACGAATCATCTTCTTTTGTTGTTCTATCAAGCGCATTTTTGTAGGTGGCTTGGAGAACCTTTTGAAAAATTCCTCTCACGAGTTTGGTAGGTGCGGCTTTGAACCATGCAAATAACCTTATGAAAACTTCAAGCTCTGTTTGGATGTGGATATTGGGAGGTCTTGGTATTGAATTGGCTTCAATACCAAATCGTAGAGTAGTATTCGTATTGGTTACAATAATCAAAACCATCGCTTGGATGCAGATGAGATTGCTAGGTCTATTGATGCAAACGTTGTACCTAGAAATATTCTCAGGATGAGCCGGACGGAAAACCGCCCAAGATCTTTGGAATTCATTTATTTCTTGCAGGGGTGGCTTGTTTTGGCTTTGGTGGGAATCGAAGGAGCCAGTGAATACCAATCCGTGCTTGGATGTTCATACGATGACATTTGTCTCCTGTGTTTGTGCTCCCTTATCAAATTAGGGCGAATTTCCTAACAGTTTGTACATTACAAACTATCTACTCTTTATGCCTGCAGACAATGTCGTGACGCGAGGTGACAGCCAAGGCCGGCTCTACAGTTTTGATGATCTTTTGTCTGAGCATGATGTCGTAGGCTTTTTGCTAGATCTTTTATTCGTATTATAATGAATACAACATATAGTAGCTTATAAATGATAACACACAACAACAAAAAGTAGAAAGAACAGTAAAAATAACTTATTATTATCTCAAATAAGAGTAACAATAATGCGAGTAGTTTTTAAAGGTTTTTTTATCATGTAAAATCATTAAGCATAATATCAAGATCGATGTTGGCCAGAACATCTTTCTTAGTGTTGTACATAACCAAGCTATTCAATCTTTTTTCTAAGAATGACAGTTATTGTTTCAATATAGTTTCAATCTGTAGACTGAGACAGTTGTCTTTTTTTTTTTTTTTAACAAGACAGATGTCATTTTTTAGAAGGATTGAGACAGTTGTCTCGAACACTGGCATCGGGATGCTTCAACCAACAGCCTGCTCGTGGCATCAGGCCGCTAGACGAAGTGCATGAGGACAGGCTCAGGCTGGACAGCCCGTCCCGTTGACAACACGCACAAGGGCTCCCCAAGGCCCAAGTTGCTCAGCTCAGCCCAGCAGGAAAAGGCCGTCACATGAGACTGAAATACGTACCTGGGCCTCATACGTACTTTTGGACCGATTGGACATTCTGGGCGTTGGACGTGGTAGGCGCAACCGCAGGGCCCGAAAGGTGTGCGAGTGTGACCATGTGCCATGTCCGTTTCCGTCTGCACGAGCTGCTGCATACAGCACGATTACAATTTCCATGCCCAAGCTGCTATCATGCTCGTCCAGTCGGACTGGCATAAATTGCCACCACCACCACCTATAACGTTCATCACGTGCCAAATGCCATTGGCTTCGGACGGATCATCCGGCGCAGTGCGGATCGATCGCGGTGGGCTCTTTGCATCAAAAGCCAGAGGCCCCAAAAGTTGGAGAGTGACTCCCGTTCCAGGCCCGTCCATTCGCGTTGGGCCCAAGCACCACCAAGCAGAGAAAAGTGAAAGGATAAAATCATCGATTTTACTAATAAAAAAAGAGTGGTGCTTCTCTTTTTCTCCACTTTTTCATTTTTTTATCTTCCCTTTCTATCATCAACTCGTCATTTTGTGTCTCTTCACGCTGACAACTGAACGAGTGATTGGCCAAGAACTCTAAAGAATTAATAATCCTTACCTTCTCTAGTCACTAGATAAGGGCAACGATATGAAATCACCGGCGGTTTTTCCTTTAGATGTGCATGCTAGAGAAGAGGATTGATTCCACCAACACACTCTATTATATTCTCAGCGCAGGCAGGCGCGTCGCGATCCAAGCCTCACACTCACTCACAGTACTTGCATGGTCGTCGATCGTCCTCACGCGGCGTCGTGTTGGATCGCATCCATTACGGCCGAGGAAAACCGGCGCAGAGAAATCCTGGCCGAATCATGTATTGCAGCAGAGCACTGGTCGATCGTCTTCCTTCCACTGAATCGTACGTCCAACCCAACCACCGAACGATCCTTCCATCGATCGGCACTAGCTAGCTTCAGTGATTCAGTCCAAGACGCGCTCGATCGCAACTACCGTAAGCTTGTCATAGATTCAGTTATTTCTGCCAGAACACATGGGAGGTCGATCGAGGGATGCGTCCAAAGCCGCCGACCTAACTATCAGACTGCAACATCATCCCATCTAGCCATTAGCCGATTCATATGATCATCCACCACCCAATTATTGTTATCACTTATCGCGCGCCCGCCCGATGGAGAGGACGGAGCTCCTTTTTTTTAGGAATGGAGCTTAATTATTTTGGCAGACCACATTGATTCGATTCATTCATGTGATGGACCTCGCATCGCATCGCATCGCATCCCAACCGCACCGACGCGATCGAGCCAATGACTTGTACCACTAGCTATCTAATTGTTGGTTGGGTAGCTCGATCGATCAGGACTTGGGATTAGATTAGGGGAGACCCTAGTACTTCAAAAGTGAAAGGCCACTTTTTTTCTTGTTGAGCCAGTGTTCAAACTTCGAACTGATGAGCCCGGTCATGGGTACCTTTCGCCTTTCTAGTCTGATGTAGTAGTACGGTGGTGATCGATGATCTTCGTGGTCAGGCCAACTGGATAGTCTGAAACTAGGTACAGGTCGGTTGGATTCAGTACGTACTAGTACTAACTTGTACTAGTATGTATTTAGAAAAAAAAACTTTTGAATAAAAAACAAATGAAGCCTTTTCATATGATACTGTACGCAGTGCCCAATCCGGTCATCCGGGGGCAGAGAATGCTCTTGTACGTTGCATCAGTTTCAGGGTGGTTCTGGTTTCTCTGAAGAACTCGCTGGCACGGGCAAGGGTGAGCTTGCACGGCTTAAATTTGGGGTCCGGCCCGGGGCTGGATAGACGTCGACCTCAGTCGCTACAGGGAGAGGTTGGCGGCTGGCTGCATCACTGGAAAAAGGGTTGGGTTGGGTTCGGTCACTCATCACCCCAGCGCGGCACATTAAACTCCGCAGATACAAGTCCATGTGACGCCTAACCGACCGAAAAGACCACAGCACCCAAAGATTGATTTCCGCCAAATCAATGCCTCAGCAGTATGGCTTTGTTCCATTCCATTGCATGCTACGAAAACTTCAGTCCCTGTCCGTTGCATGCATCGCCCACCTGGAAAGGGAAACGGCAAGACAGATGGCTCGCAGCTCGCTCGTGACAGTATCGACCGTCTTCGTGCAAGAGACGAGGTTTCACAATTCTTAAGAGTGGTGAGAGGGACAACAATCTTTTCTACACAAAAATCCAGACATATGAACAATGTTCTTCCTCTCCAAAAGAAAGAAAAGAATGTTCTTCTCCGCAATACACTATGCAAGTGAAACAACTTTTGCATCGCTCGCCTGCTAATTTTGTTGGAAAACAATGAATCAATCAAAACAGACGGTTGGTTCGCACTTGGGCAGAAGCAGAGGTTCTCCGCCAATCGGAACTAATTCCCTTTGCATGCAATCCGAAGAGAACTACTAGGTATTTACATCATTTACACACCGCAAACGAAACGAATCAAAATGGACGGAAGGTCTCACAGTGACAGCAAAAAAACGTTTGACCCGCCAAGATTAAGAATGAATCGCTGGATCAGAATGTGGGCGTGAGCAGGTTGAGCAGGGAGACTCTGGCATTGACGAGCGCGCGGTACACCTCCTGGCAGCCAGCCTCGGCGGCGTCGACGCACTCCTCGAGGGCGCGGACCCTGCCCATGGCCGCCTTGCGCTCCTCCTCCTCCTCGTTGCACGAGTCCTCGAACGACACGGTCCGCCGGCGCCGGAGCAGGTCCGTCACCAACCACATCGGGCTCCCGGGGTCCGCGCGGGGAGTAGGGCGTGGGCGTCCTCGGGGACGGCGCGGCGCTGGCCGCCGACTCGGCGGAGGCGGCCGACACGCCGGCGAAGACCGCGGACGAGGCGGCGGACACGGCGGCCGTGGCGGCCGCGAAGGCGTCGGCGAGCGTGGCCTCGTCGGACTCGCCGCCGTCGCCCGCGGCGCGGTGGGAGAGGTCCCGCGCCGAGGACGCCAGGCGGGACACCTCCCGCGCGGACCGCCGCTGCGCGCGCAGCGCGGACGCGAGGCGGACGCCGTAGTCGCGCCGGCGCAGCGCGGCGTGCGTCTCGGCGAGGAGCTGCTTGAGGGACACGAGGGCGTCGCGGAAGGAGCCGTGGAGGTCGGCCAGGAGGAGGAGGTCGTCCAGGAGCTGCTCCGTCCAGCAGGGGTGCCGCCGCAGCGCGTCGCGGGCCTGCGGGTGGTCGAGGAGGTCGGCAAGGCCCGACAGGACGCGGCCCGCGCGCCCGGCGCCGTCGGCGACCCACGCGGGCCCCGTCTGCGCCGGCGCGTCGGCCCACGCCAGCAGCGCCCGCGCCGAGTCGTGCAGCGCCGCCGCCAGAGGGTGGAGCCGCACCGGGAGGCTCGTGGACCGCACCCGCGCGTACGACGACAGCTTCTTGGGACGCGCGCAGTCGAGGAGGAACGACGGCGCCATCGACTTGGGCGACGTTAGCGTGCTGAGCGTCCGACGGAACCCCACGGCCATTGCGGGCGTGTCTTGGCTTGGCTTGCTCTGCTTTGCCTTGCCCGGGAAGAGGAGGCCGCTTGGCTTGGCTTGGCTTGGTGGTGAGCGGAGGAGGCGCGAGGTGTTTTATAAGAGCATCCTGCGGAGGATGGATGATGGTGACGTGGCGGGAGAGGCGAGCGGAGGCCGCACGGGTGACTGGGTGAGTGCGAGTGGAACACGTTTGACCCAAGCGCCCGGGGATGGACTGGAGTTGGTTGGCTTGCGTCCGAAGAAAGATGCTTGCAAAGCCAGTTATCTTGTTGGGGAAGCTACTGATACTCCTCCTAGTCCCCTACTCCGTATTCTAGAGACTAGAGCCTAGCTATGGAAAAAATGAGCGGTGGAACTGGAAAAAGACAACAGACTTGAGCTTGAGTTTACTGTTTGTTTGTGGTTTGTTGTGAGGGTTGTTTCCTGACTTGCACCATCGTGCAGCTGGACAAAGAGATGACTTGTAAACTGAACCTACCTTAGCTATAGGATTAGGATCTCACAAGAGGGGGGAACGGGAATCTATGCCGTGTGCAGAGGATGTTGTACCGGTGGATTGGTGACCAAGTAAAGTCTTCTAATATGAAGACCTAAAAATGTCGTATAATATTCCTAGAATTTGCATATGAACACATTAAACTTACACTTATTCTAAATTAGTTTCCATTTTCATTTCTCAGTACATTTCTATCTCTCCTCATTTCTAAGCATCATGCATTTCTCACTACTACTTAATTCTCATACCCATAGCAAAAATAATTCAAAGCGGCTAATATTTTAGAACAGAGAGTAAACTAATATGACATGGAGGGAGTACAAATCCTGCCTCTCCCTATAAGAGCACTTGTAGTGTCTGCAAGTTTAGACTTCATCTCGAAGCCATGAACTTCTCCACGCTTGAATTGATTTTCGTTAATTTGCTTAGAGCGTGCAACCTCGATGTCCAAAATAAGGTGGGATTATCCTTGAATAAAATAGTCACTTCATTCTAAGTTATAATGTTATTTAAATTTCTTTAGATATATTCATTTAACTATATATCTAGGCATAGTATATATCTAAATGCACAAAAATTATATGTCGTGGTCGATACCACGGTCCACGAGAATCGACCCGGCTGGTGTGTGCAACGATGGCCTAGCTCAAGAACAATGACATGAGGGTTTATCTTGGTTCGGGCCGAAAGCACCCTAGTCCGGTGTGTGGCACTATCGAGCTCAAACCGCTCGTATCGGGGCAAATACAAGCCGGCGAGAGAGGGAGATGAGCTCCCGTGTCTCTTTGTGATGAGTGGAATCGAGCGGTGTGGGTGTGTGTGCTTTTTCATGTGCGAGAGAGCTTGCCCTCTCCCCGTGGCCGAGCCCCTCCCCTTTATAGTCGCAAGGGGAGCTCACGGGGGTCACTGAGCGGAGGGCTTTAGAGATAAAGGAATACAAGTTTGGGGGGTGAAGAGGAAGAGTTCCCCTGCAATGTCGCACGCCGGGACTGTCCGGCGTGCTTGTGACGCCGCCCCTACTTCCGAGGGCACGCTCGCCGCTCGCCGTGGAGTAGAATAGGGACCGCCTCAGATTCTCGATCGTAATGCGTGCGGGTGGACGAAAGCTCGGAGCTCGTCGATGCGATAGAAAGGGGGACAATGAGCTCGTCCACGCCGCCGCCCGTGACTTCTTGCGTCGTACCGCCGTCGAGCCGCCTTTGCCCGGTGCCGCGGGGCGGATCATGAGGGCGCCGCCGTCGCCTTAAATGCTCGTGCGGGGCGCGGGAAAATATGTGGCCAGGAGAGCTCGGCGTAGAGCTCGACTTCATCCGTCGAGGTCATTCGTGTCGCATAGTGGTTGTCTCTTGTGCTTTGTCGCCATTTGGCGTGGCACTCGACCCCCACGCGTCTGCGTCGGCGATCTCTCGGCGGATGAAATCGATAGTAAGTCGCGGCGCCGGCGCGTAGGCTGTGATGTTGGATCCTAATCATCAGCGTCGGATTCTCCGTCGTCTTTGGATTTGGTGCTCGGGACCTCGTTCGGGCGGAAGGGGCTCGTCGTCGGGGCGGAACTCGTCATATCCCCGCGTTCCCAGGGAGCTCGTTCGGCGGAACTTTCCCTCGGGGCGACCTCGAGCTCGTCCACGGATCTTAGCGTCCCCGCGAGTTCGCGCTCGAGGCGGAACGTCTCCGTCGGGTCTCGGCATTTATCGTGGGTGATGTCCATAGCTAACGAGCACCCCCTCCTTTTAACGCTTTGTTAGGGTCAGGTTAGGATGATTGACTTAGTCCTAATATCTGTGTGTCCCACACTATGCATCTACAATAATGAAAATGTCTTGTCATTTAGGACCGAGGGAATATTGAAAAATCAGCTATTTTTTGCTTGGTTGGGTCACTTTTGTTGGAACATGAAGAAATATGTTGTATTGGCATAGAATGGATGAGGCACTGATGCTTGTTCTATCCAACTACATCGTGGTCCGCAACTACTTTACAAGTCCTTGATCTAACGGCGTGGTTGGTTTCTTGCATCCGGCATGGTTAGGCCCATGGGATGCAATGAAATCATGATAGGTTACAGTCCAAGTTCCCAAGAAGCAATATCACCCCTCAACTGGATTCTTGAAGAATGAATTTCTTCGACATTTCTACTGCACTTGACTGCCAAAAGCCTCTAGCCCAAGTGGCTAAGGACAACCGGCGGCACTCCCTCGGTCTCGGGTTCGATCGACCCCGAGGTTAAAAAAAATCCCTCATTAGTCCCACGCTAAAGAACAAGTATGTGGTCGCCCTATTCTCACAAGGATGCAGTGTCAATCATTTAAATGGATGGGGCTGGGGTTCAGAAGTTTTCGCAATCTGGTGAGAAGATCTCTTCTTAATGAAAAAACTTGTGGGACGTCACCCACACGGGATCATGTTTTTTATACCGTACTTGACTCGATGTATGCATGAATGGCGTACAACTTGCACAAGATAAGAGAGTAGTGGTGCGGAGTAAGGAGCTCCATCCCTGCAACCCAATACGACTTGGTTGGACATGTATGACGACCGAACAAAAGAATGTTGCACATGATCATCATAGTCACGTTGAGCTACATCGTTGGGATATACCAGGCTCTGCTGCGAAGCAAACCAATCGTGCCCTAAAGGTCACAAACTTGATGCTCTAGAGTCAATGTTTTTTTTGACCTTGATATATATTAGGGTTCTACTTTTGAGTGAGTATTAGAAAACATGACACCTAATTTGTGAAAATATTAAAGTTTATCCATCAGACAAGTCCGAGAAATAGGACATGGTCCATTGAGTTCAATTGGATGATGATATATAGTCCAATACTCCAGGAAATCTCAGAGAGAAAAAAAAAAAAAAAAAAGATCGGTGCTGTCTACGTGCTTCGCAGCAGATCGGAGCCACTAATAGGATCATAATTCATAAATACGCCAGCTTGGCATCGAAAATGTATCCGCCAAATTTCCTTCACACGCGGCCACCACGCTGCATCAGTGTCCTTTCTATACCGGCATACCGAGGACACGTGGCTCAGGGACGCACAGTGCGCTGGTGCCCGGCGTCGGAGGCCATCTCCGTCCGTCACATGGGCGGGCAGGCACGTCCGTCCGGCCGTCGGGTCCCGCCGCGCCCACCCGCCCGCCGTGGCCCCGTGGCCGTGCCGCCTGCCGCCCACCTCCCTGATTGCATTGGGATGGCGGATCTGTGATCTCTGTGTAGGCCTGCACGCATTGAAACGTGCGGCGCGATGCTCCCCTTCCGTGGCTCCTTGCCATTGCCTCCTCCTTGGCAGCTGGTCCTCGTCCGGTTCGGCGACGGGTGCGCTGCACCCGACGAAACAAATGATTGATTCGCTCGCTCGGGTTCCTCCAGATCCAGGGATGGATGGAGATGCATGGAGAGCCGATCAGCCGATGGGGTGGGGGCACTTAACTCCGGCGAGCTAGCGAGCGATGGCGACGCGAGTGGAGTGCGCGGCCGGGGCCCAGGCCGCTTTATTTGCTTTAGGCGGCCTGATCCATCGTTAGGCGGCAATGGCATGCACCGGATCGAACCGTGGAAGGATGGATCCGTCACGTGTTTCCGGTGCGCGTTTGAGTTGTGATTAGTTCGTCGTGCATCAGAGAGGCACAGCACAGCAGCAGCATCTGGCTAGCGGGCCAGCCAAAGGCAAAAGGCTGGCATCGTTTTGTTTTGCCGTACGGATCCATGCACGAATTCGAACCGCTGGAGGCTGGGTGCATGCATGTTATGTTAGCGGCCTTTGTTTAGTCGGTGGGTGGGTCTTTGTTTGGTTTAGAGGACTGGCGGCAACGCAATTCAGATGGCTTGCGCTTCAGTGAACGCAAGCACGCACGCACGCACGCACGCATCAGTGACCAGCTAGCGGTGCCGCCGCGCTATCACGTCGTACCACGTAGGAACCGGTCGGTCTTCCCTCTCTGGCAAAGACGAGACGACCGCGAGACCGGTTCAGCGTCGGTACGTAGCAGAAATGCAGAATATTAATCACCGTCGGTCGATCGTTGCCGGCTAACGGCCAACAGACTACGTAACGTCAAAAACAGGTCAAATCCGGCCGCCGGTTCCCTTCCCTAGCCCGGCATAGCCTCAGCAGGTACGTAACGTAATGTCTTCTCTGGTGGTAGCCATCTCGCTGCGGTGTACTAGTAGGAGTACTACCACTCTGTTTAAATTGACCGGTCCGTCCAGCCCTTTTCAGCCAGGAGCTTTTGTTTAAGCGCCGACGATGAATACGTACGTTCCGGACGTCGTCCCACTCCCACCCCGTTGAGTAATCCCTCCGTCCCTTTTTACATGTCTCTAGGGAAGTGTGTTTGTGAGGGAAACACGGTTCTTTAGAGACAAACATTTAGGGACAGAGGGAGTACGTAGTTTGGATTGCAGTGACGCTCCACTGCTCAGTTTAATTAATTTTGGTTCCTAATCCGTGATCGACCGAGAAGGCTCGAACGTATCGGAAGAGCAATTTAGGTCACTCCAGAAAGACCGAGCTGTTAGACGTTTACGGTTTAGGAAAATACAAATCAGCCGATTAAAATGGACAATGCCGTCATGAATCAATTGCCCAGTCAGCACGCCAGTCGACCATGCACAAATAATCACCGGGCTCCTCAAGTGATCGGTAAGACGCGCGCAGTGATGTCATGGATTCGTTCAGGATGTTCCAGATCCCCGTTGTCGCCCGCCTTGATCGATACATGGTGAATGGGTGATTGATACTAGTACAAGTCAAACCTTCTCAACGTTGTACTACTTGCTACTATGAACGAGGAGCTTACGTCCCTGCCGCCTCGTCTCGTTCGCAGTGACGACGAGTGCTTGCAGACAGGTCACGGCTGACATCCTGCTAATTGTCTCTGCAATGTTTTTAGTCCCAGAATTTGCATTCGAGGACTGAGTCAATCCAGGAAGGATAGTCCAAAGTCGGGCAATTAAACTAGACGTGCCGGCAACGTCTATCAATCCTAAGTATTGACGTCACGGATTAGTTCAGGGCGTTCCTGTGTAGGAGTAGTAGTACTGCTGCCCTGACAGAGACGCACGCAGAAGAAACATCCCACACTAGTAGTCCACTACCCCAGGCAGCAGGTCACGGGTGCGTTGGCGAGCGTGGACTCTCTTGCAACTCTTGCATGCAGGAAGACCGATCGATCTCGTGGACCTTTGGACGGATGCCGTTGACAATGGAGACCAAGTTGCCGCGCGTTCATACTCAACCCCAACACTACGTGTACTGTGTACTCCTACTGTAGGTATCAGTGGGCCGACGAGCGAGGCGACGACGACGGCTGCGAATTCGCAGCGCAGAGCGCCTTCAGATAACTACTGTAGATTTGTGTACAGCGCCCACTTGTGTTGCAGTCTGCTGCTTGCACGAGTCAACCGTCCCTTTGCTGTGCTTCACGAGACCCAGCTTTGCAGCTAGTAGTCGAGACAGCAATGGCACCGCACAGTGGGGCGACGAACATCATCGGCGGTATTCAATGCGACGCGAGGACGGAGGACACAGAACAGCGCCACATCGCATCGCTACCAAGGAGTCAACCGATTCCCTCCCGCATCCAAAGTTTCTTCCAGACAGCTCGATCGAGCGAGCTCTCTACCCTTGCCGACCGGGACCCGGACCGGGCGGGAGCACACAACACAAACGCCGTCGCCAGTCAAGGAAAAGTCAAAATCGTCCTAGACCACCCTAAACGCCGTTTCGATGCACACAGCACAGCCGCCGAAATGCCGCAACGCAAGGATTGATGTTCATGGGCCGTGTCCCTTCGTCTTGTTCCGTGCGACGAGCGGTCGTCGCGTGGATGGGCTGCATGCAACCAGCCCGTTCATTAGGCTGGTATATGTTCAGGCCTCTACCGCCGCTCGTGTGTGTGGGCTGTGTACACACAGTACTGGGCCGTAGGTGACACGTTTGTAGCCCAAAGGCAATCTAGGCCACTGTCCTCGTTCCGGGTCTATCATCTATCGCTCCTCTACTCTTCGTCCCTCCCTGCCTCCCAAAGCTGGTGACCCGAATGGTGACACTTGGCTGCGTGACGTCTCCGCGGCTCCGCTGTACGGTCTAGAGGACGCATTCCATCGTGCGTTGAAGACCCGTTCACGTCCGTCCGGTGAGGAGTGGCGAGTTGGCGACGCACACCCGCGGCCCTGTACGTTTATGTGAAGCGGCAGGGGATCGGAAGGAAGCAAAAAGAAGAGTCAAATGCATGCGTGTCAGACGGATCACAAGAGAAGAGTCGATTCTAAGGTCGTTGCAAAAAATGTGGCTTAGCATCTAGAATCCGAGCCCATGCCTACATGAAAAGGCCATTCTTATTTTTATTCTAATGTTGCCATTCTTATTTACTTTTTAGTATAATAACTTTCTTTACTGAAAGATCGACCCATAGTTTAGAGGACCCCCCGACAGACCACCGTGATGTGTTTAGTTCACGAAAAAGTGAACCCGAAAAGTGCTACAATACCCGTCATATCGAATTTTTTGATGCATGCATGGAGTATTAAATGTAGGTCAAAAAATCTAATTACACAGTTTGGTTTTTTTTTTTTTGAAGCCATCCAGGGATATCATCGATCCGAAGAAACACCTTTCAGTAGCGAGACAAATTGAGCACAGTTTGGTTTTTTGAAGCAAGCACCGGGGGGTTGAGGGATCCCATCTGAAAGAGGGGTTGAGGGACCTCACCAAAGATTTTCCATTGATTCCGACAAAGCGGTAGTGGGCGGTGACGAGCACCGAAAGTAACGAAGACACGGCCGGTGGCCAATAAGGGTTTTAGGAGAAAATATAAGAAGCGTGCTAAATCATTGAAAATAAAGTGCACCAAGCAGCAGGGAAGCGGTCAAGGCGTTTAGGAGACGGTGACTCGAGTTTGCAATCTTCTTTGCAAGCGGCAAGCAACCGATCGAGACTTGGGCTGTCATGCTTGAACACCACACCATTGCGGTGTTTTCCAAAGGTGCCAACAACACATCGGGATGTACGTAGAGAGGAGTTGAGAAGGTACAGCAGCCGGTCTTCTGATTTCCCACACCCGGTTCATATCAGGGAAGGAGGCGGCGTCAATCCCAAGCTTAGCCCAAAAGGTTACAGCGAAAGGGCAGTCATGGAACATGTGATTTTCATCCTCCGGGGCGTTGTGCCGTCGGGCAGGTGTCCTCATCGACAATGTTCTGCTTCAGCAAATTCACGCGGCATTGCAGCCTGTTCAGGGTAAGTAGCCAACCGAAGAACTTGACTTTTGGTGGGGCGTGGCAGCGCCAGACGAACTTGTGCCCGCCCGAGACGATGCCAGTATGCGTGGATGCTCTGTATACCCGAGAGCTGCTGAGGCAGCCATTCTTTTTCTCAAATTTGCACTTTCGGTTGTCCTCATCATTTGACAAATGTGATGCCAGAGAGAGTAAGGCGTCAAGGGTCTCGAGCTGCATGGTAGCTGCAGGGGTAAGGCGTGGCACCAGGTTCCGATGAAGGCCATGGTGGATGACTTCAGCAACCGCAGCATTCTTGTGTGCACTATGACTGTACAGGAGGGGGAAAGCAGTGCTGAGGGGCTCCTTAGACAGCCAAGTATCTTCCCAGAAGGAGGTGGACTTGCCATTCTCCACAGAAACTGAGGTGATGCATCGATACGCTGGAAGGAGTGAGCCGAGAGTGTCCCAGTGCGTTCCTTCTAGTCCTGCCATGTTTGCAAGGTCAACCCGCTGTCGTGCCCAGGCGGCCCAAGCTGAATCACCGGGGTGTGGTGAAGTCTGTGAAGAAGCTTCAGCAAATGGCTGGAGTTGACAGTTGCTAGATTCTTGATGCCCAGCCCACCTTCGGATCGCGGTCTTTGTGCGATGTCCCACGCCACCAGACAACTTGCACCTGTGGTTTTAGACGCATCTTTTAAGCCTTTTTGATCCATGGTGGGACAATAATTACCAAATACAAAATATTTCACCAACTAAACACCCTAACTTCCATGTCTGCTCGTTGAGTCCATGTTGCAATGAGTGATAGTTCCAGCATGACGAGCCTGGTACGCTCGATCTGATAAAAAGTGCAATCGCCGGGAGTGTGCATTGTAGCGAGCGAGAAGAGTCGTAATTTCGTCATACTATAGGTAAATGCAACAGACCTACGTGCTTTACGATCCTATGAAGAAGTGATTTGGTGGGATGGTGCCATGGTGGCACCAAACATGCAATGAGTCCCAGCATGACGAGCCTCCTACGATCCTACCCTCGATCTGATAAAAAGTGCAATCGCCGGGAGTGTGCATTGTAGCGAGCGAGAAGAGTCGTAATTTCGTCATACTATAGGTAAAATGCAATAGAGCTACGTGCTTTAAATTAGGATCCTATGAAGAAGTGATTTGGTGGGATGGTTCCGTGCCACCAAGGCACCAAACGTGCTCCTCGATCCGTCTCTCAACAACACGTTCCCAAATCCCAATCAAAAGAACGAGCGCGGTGTCGATGTGCTTCCGGACGAGGAACCATCAGCATCAGGTTTGGTTTGCTTCGCATCCAAAATTAGAGAGGTAGCGAGTTTCCATTCTGGATCATTTCAACGTCGATCATATCATATATAGACTGAATAACCGATGATGCCACGTACGTACCGGCCCAATTGCACACTCTCAAGTGAAGAGAATCTACCCAACATCTCCGTACACAGCAGACGGCGCATACCATCGAAGCGCGCTCGGCGTCCGGTTTAATAAGTGAGGTGCACCCGTGCTCTGCTGATGTGCAGCGGCGACGAAGCCGATGTAGCCGCCGGATCCCAAAATGAGAAGGAATTCCTCTACCTGGAATGGAAAAGGAGGAAGGATAGAACCGCTACGTTTGCTCTGATGGGAAATGCCTACCTCGGGCATTGCTATTGTTGCAGCTCTACACCCTGCAACTGGGAACAGTAACGGATCTAAAATTTAGAATCATTGATGTCACTAGCGTAGCTATGGTAGACAAACATATTATTTTCTCTATTACGTACAGTAATTTTTACCTTTAAATTTGACTGCAAATGGCCTCAAGTTTGAGCTTGGTATAAATAAAGGTCGAGCTCAGTTCATTCACAAACTTTGAACGGTTTTCTTTGAGCATGATGTGCTCCAGATGAAAGAAGGAAAGCAAAAATTGTGACCCGGCCAGGAGCCTCAAGGCCCATGTCGAAATTAAGCATTTCTCTGGTGGATCGTCGAAACCACCGACTGAACGCCCACCTAATGGTCTGCAACTGCTAAATTTTATTTAGTACTCCGTTCCAGCGCCGATGAAACAACGTCACGAGATCAGAATGTGGGCTGTGCTTACACAAGCGCTTTTTGGAGCCGTTGCTCATGCGTGCTTGGTATGGAAATGTTTTCTTTTTGGCCTCTTGGTAGTATGGAAATGTTAGGACGCGATTTTGCTGAACGAACCTGCCAAACATTTCTCTCTTTCCAGTTGGACAACAACGTCCGTGTGAGTTTCTGATGACTCTGACCTCACCTCCTCGTCACAACGACGGCATCTGCCCGTTCAGTCCGGAACGAGTGGCGCGGAGCCAAACGGGAAGCAGTGGCACTCCACATCGTTGACGAGGGGCGACCAGAGCCAACGGAATTCATCATGCACACAGCACACGCATCATCGTGCGCTCCAACTCCGCTGCTCACCCAAACCAGCAAGTGAGTGGGGAGCAATTGCAACGGCACGTTCGTTTGAGATTTGATTTGATTTGATTTAACTCTCCGATTCCGCTCATCATTTCATATCTTTCGTCCATCCATCCGAAAATGGACGAAAAAAAAACAAACCAAAAAAGAGCTGTACAATATACAATCCAGGAGGCTGCTGCGCGTCACTGCCAGTCGTGCGTGTCGCAAAGGGTAGCACCCTTCCTGCGCGACGTCGGAGACCTGCACCCCGGTGTCGTAGACGCGGCCGGCCTCCCACCGGCGCGGCAGCACCTCCGACTCCGCCCACACCCACTTGCCGTCGTAGCCGCCGGTCACCACCAGCCGGAGCTGCAGCGGCCCCGCCGGCGCCTGCGCCGTGCTCCACGCCGGCCCGTGGTCCCGCGTCAGGAACCGCCAGTTGGACGACCCGACCTGCCAAAAACAAACCACACGACACGTACGACGTTATCAAGGAGCCGCCGCGGTGAACTCGATCGAACCGTACGTTGCCTCCTGCTGCTGTGCTGACCGAATGTGGCTTTCAAATTCGTTGGGAACGAAAAATACACGAACAGAAAGAAACAGGGGAGGAATTAATTAGCTTACGGTGGCGACGTCGACGGCGACGATGTCGGTCTGGCCGCCCTGGTACAGGAACCTGATGGAGAGGTCGCTCGGCGGGCGGCTCTTCTCCTCCACGCGGATCGACAGGTTACGGTCCTTGGCGTACTCGCAGGGTATCCTGGGGGTGGGCGTACAAACATCCATCAAGCTCATCGTCGGCAGGCACGTGGGACCGAAAGCTAGCTAGCTGAGCTGACACTACGGACGGATGGACGGACACCGTGCTCGCGCACGGCACCGCGCAGCAAAGCAAACCAGTACCTCTTGTACTCGACGTCGACCTCGCGGCGGTCCCTGAGGCGCGCGGCCTTGCCGGCGGTGGCCATGGCCGCGTACGCCGCGGCGCTCAGCACCAGGCCCGTGCGGTTTGACGACGTCCGCGCTTTGGTCCGTCACTACCACCTTGGCGCCCGCCGTGCTGCACAGCTCCGTGTCCCGGCACCGCACCTGCCAATGCCAATCCGATCAATCCTTGCTGCTTAGAATCCAACCAAATTCGCCAATCGACTAAGAACAAAAACAGAGGAATTGCTGCCGATAACACCGGCGGCCTCCGGAAGAAGTAAAGAAGCTAGTACGTACCTGGAAGCAGGCGCCGCAGGCGACGCCGCCCCTGTAGAGCTCGGGGCTGGCCGCGGCGAGGAAGCCGCCGTTGAAGGACGCCGCCAAGGAGCCGTACCCGCACGAACCGGCTGCGCAATCCATTCAGCAAAACCGAAATAGACGAATCAATCGAGCAATCAATCAATCTTGCACGCCACAGAAACAATCAGACGAAACGCAGAAGACAGCAGCGGGCCGGGACGCCTGCGTACGTAGTGCCGTAGTGCGTACCGTGGAGGGCGAGCGAGGAGGCCTGGTAGGTGGCCTTGGACCGGCGCACGCAGCAGCGGTCGCAGCCGTCAGCCGGAGATGGGGCCGCGATGAAGACGACGACTAGGAGC
Organism: Hyparrhenia diplandra; assembly: GCA_015847255.1. Taxonomy (NCBI): domain Eukaryota; kingdom Viridiplantae; phylum Streptophyta; class Magnoliopsida; order Poales; family Poaceae; genus Hyparrhenia; species Hyparrhenia diplandra. The sequence goes on along the minus strand of JADLZK010007733.1, from coordinate 10,083 downwards.
AGGAGCAAGACGAGGGTGGGGACGCGGCGCCTCTCGTGGCGACAGCCATGAACAGACGACCGAGCTTGATGTCGAAGAAGGAAGGCTGGAACAGAGGAGGCGGGGATTGCTGTTCTTGCTGGAGCGCCGGCTTGGCTGGCTTTATGCGCCCGCCGCCTGCCTCCACTCCACGCGGGCGCCGCCGCCGCAAGGTTGCCTGCCGCGCGCTGTGGTTTCCGATTCTGGCCGTAGCACGCGGGGCAGAAGCAGAAGCTTGCTGGTGCCAGTTAATAGTAGCTAGACTAGAACTAGAAACAGACTGACGGATAGATACTTGGTGCTGCCCTCCAACAGGCCGCAGAATGTTTTGGACACGGGTGGACGCGGTTGGGACTTGGGAGCGAAGCGCCGCGGCGCCGTGGGACGGATATAGCGAGCGGCCTTCCGGGACAGGGCCACAGGGGCCAGCGGGAAGGGGCGGCCACCGACCTCCGGGGGACACGCGCGTGCCGCAGCGCAGGGACGCGTCAGCAGATCGTCGGATAAACTCCCTCGTCCTGGCACATACCGTGTCCGGCAGCCCGGCACGTGGACGTTCGTTGGTAAGTACTCCAGCCTGGTGCTGGTAGCGCTAGTATAATCCATTCCCAGTGAGAACTACAAAAGGACACAGCTAAATGCCGCTCATTATCGATGTAATCCTGCTACTTTTTTCTTGTTCGCATTCAGATTCCAAGGGTAGGAGATAGGAGTAGCAGTGCATTTTTTTATGGAAATGATTTAATTATTCGACAGCCGTATTCTAGTGATTGCGGCGGCGCTTTTGCTGGAATTGAGGGGTCCGAGTCCGACGAGGAGGAGAAAAAAATAGGAAAAGGGCAGGAGATTAGTCATGACATGAGTGGGATTTCATTTTGATTCGAGGGGATAAGAACGGGGAGTGGCCGACGTGGCCCAGGATTACGAGACGGAGCGGGGGCGTCAGGGCTTATCGGCTATCGCGTTGCACGGCCCACCCCCACCCCCGTCCGCTGCTGCTTTCCCTGTACGGGGCGGGCGCGCCGCCGAAACACACGGATTATTTCGGTCTCCTTCAGGCCCCTGTTCCGCTGGATAGCGCCTCGTTTATCGCTCGCTAACCACGTCCACACCGCGGGTTCTGACTAGTGATCACGACACGACGGAGATGAGACCACAGGCCCGGGTTCCGGATAACCACCGTCTCGCATCTCGCCTTGCGTGCATGCATGTGCTCGAGTTGGATCACAACTTTGCTTCCGTTCCATTAATTCGATCAAGATCGATCGAGGTGCATGATGGAGGGCAGGCCGTGAAAGGCATGCGCGTACCCAACTAGGACTGGTTTACCATGCATCCACAGGCCAAGCCTACGCGAGCTCTCAGCGCATCTCGTCTCCCAAAGAGTCCCAAGAGTCGTCGTCCTACGGTCCTCCTATTCAGTTTCAGAGTGATACAGAGAACGTGTGTTCGTGTGCTTAACAAGATTTTTTTGGGAGCCCAAGATCCTTTATGCTTATACGGACTTGATGGATCATCGCTTTATTTGCATAGTTCCATCTAACCCATCCATCCGTTCGTGGAACAGAGCACGAGTTAGGCCGTGGTGTAGTGTACTGGTGTAATGTCATGTGTTGCTGCTCATCATGGTTCTCGCGGCAGGCTAGTGTACGTAGTGGACTAGTGGTCTGTGGCCCTACTACAGTACACTACAGGCTCGTGGACGGCATAATAAACCTGTGCTCTCTCAATCATGCTTGATTGACTCGCCCATAATCGTAGTTTGGGGTCGCTTTCGAAATCTTATTATTGTGATTGTGACTAAATACGTACCGTAATATCCCACCATGATTGGATCGTACAAAAAATAGATAAGATGATGATGCGTGCGAAGGTACTGATGACAATGGTAGAGCTCGTGGAGTTTGTTTGTTTGTTTGTTTTAATCATCGCTTAGACACTTACTATACGAACTTATAAAAAAAAAACCAACCTCATGGCCATGAACATTGAAATGTTAGCGTAACAGAATTGCGGGAACGGAATAGAGAACAGAACTTGAGGAGGAAGAATCTGGAACACGCAAGGCATGAGTAATGATTAGGTAGTTTGGGTTTTGGGTTTAACACATGTCACCCTCTCTTGGAGTCCATCTCTATGCAGGCGGCTCTGCAAGTGACTTGCAGTCGTGCGGATGTGTTGATTCGCGTGCTTAGCATTTGCCGGATAGACTACAGTAGACGAGCCGGACGGCTACAGTCTACTGCTTCATCTCCTTCAAGCGTAATGAGCTCCATATCCATCCTAAACGTAATGACACTCGATTATTACTGTTATTATATCCATATATCCATCCTAAACGTAATGACACTCCATTATTACTGTTATTATATCCATATCCATCCTAAACGTAATGGCACTCCATTATTACTGTTATTATATCCATAATATCCATCCTGCAAGCGTAATGAGCGAAACCGTTTGACAGCAGGTAGTTGGTGCCGTGCTCTCCGATTCTGACTCGCACAACAGCGGGATGGAGCCCAACCAAGCGTCAACCACTTTGCCGTTAATGCGTACGTAGATGTAACGACTAACGACCTCTCCATTTACTCTCGTCACAGTAGTACTGCTACCGGTGATGCTCCATGCTTGCATTGGATCGCTGAGCTGCAGAAGGACCAGCGGCCACCATCTCCGGCGTTCCCTGAAACGCCGTTGACTTGCCCAAGTCAGTCGACCTTTTTTAAAAAAATGCGTTGACACAAAGCGGTCCAAGCACACAGCGACCAACTGTCCCAGACACACCACTGAATTGAAGGCCGAATCCCATTCAACACTGCATGTTTGACGACTTCCTTCGTCTCCGTTACCTCCGCGATCCGGCAGGCGGCAGGCGGCAGTCGACATTTTTTTCAACAAAATGCTGCTGCTGCTCGTGGCCGCGGCGCCTGCCGTTTCCTTTCGGGCAAAAGCATAGCATCGTCCGCAACTTTGCTCTGCGGCGCCGACGCGGCTGACGGCTACGCGTACCCGTGCACGGCCGGTGCGCCGCCCTTCCGCGCGCGCATGACCACGGCCTGCCTCTCACCGTCGGCGTCGCCGCCCGTCTGCGCCCCCGGCGCACGGCACGTCTGCTACAGAGCTTTTCTGCTGGGCGTTGTATGGCTCGCTGCATGCGTCGCAGCGCGGCACTGGTGGGCCGTAGCCCGTACGAGACAGCCTGAGCAGGTGGAGCGCGGGCCGTGGACGGTAGGTCGGCAGCTGCGGTGGTTGCCACGTCCGATCCTCTCCGCTCCCTCCCCGGGTAGCTTTGCGTTCGCCTTGAAGGCAGGCAAAAACCTTACCGCCAGCGCGCCACTGACATGGACACGGGTCCGAAAGGCCTAAGGTGGCTACCACATACAGTTATATGGTCGTGTCGAGTATCGTATCAGGATTAACAGTGATTGATTTAGGCTAGCTAGCTAGCTATCAAAAATCGCCTTGTTTTTGCTATGTAAACAAGTGCTCACCGCCGGGCGCCGGTCCTTACTCCTCATCACGACACGTCTTGCCTCTTGCGTGCGTGCATGGTTGTGCTCAAGTTGGATCAGGGCTTTCCGTTCCGTCAATTTGTTGATCAAGAGTTGCAGTAGGGCAGGCTGTGTGAAAGGCTTGTGCGTACCGAACTAGAAGCCGTTTATGACGAGCCTGTTCGGTTGTCTGGTTGTGGCTTTGTTGCGGCTGCTGTTGCAGTAGCTACACACACCAACAGCTGTAGGCAATGCTTTATTTCGAGTGCTTGATGGCTAGGATCTTTTTGCCTAGTAGGCATCATGCATGCCAGGGCAGAATCCAAACAGGTACAGCCTCTACTATTTTCGTTTCCAGCCTTTTCTGTTTATAAGTTGACGGGAAAAAATATCACGTGAACACAATTCGCACCCACAAAGTATGGCAACACATGAACGCACTTTATTTCAACAAAGGAATACAAAAATTGTAACAATCCTAAAAATTGCTACACATTCTAAATCATACTGTATACAAGAACACAAATATTGTTCCAAGATTACAAATTTACAGAACATGACAGATCCTTCCACCATTTGTTCCATCCTTAAAAATTCTATTTCCTTCCATGTTAGATCAACAACTGAATATCCTTCGACTTTGCGATGTTTCAAAGTCCATGCAAAGAACAACCTCACATAATTTAGAATGTTAAGTTATTCATAGTAGTATACGAAAGCTACACCAAAAAGTGAACCCTGCAATACACCAGAACGTCTAGCAGGCTTTGGGCTACCAAATGGAACAGGCCCATACCACATATAAGCCCGCAAGAGCTTTAAAATCGTTAAAGACGTGCCCGTGCCTTCCCCATCCGCGCGCGCATGACGGCCAACCTGCCTCGCGTCGGCGTCGCCGCGCGCGGCACGTCTGCTACAGATCGAACTTTCCTGTTGGCGCGCTGCATGCGCTGCAGCTAGCGCGGCAGTGGCGCGCCGTACGCAGGCCGTGGCCGGTGGGTCGGCGGCCGCGCGCCGCGGTGGTTGCCATGTCCCTCCGTTCCCTCCCCGGGTGGCTTTGCGTTCGCCTTGAAACTGAAGGCAGGGGCAAAAACCAAAAACCTCTTCTGCGTTCCACTGACATGGACACGGTCAGGAAGGCCTGCGGCTACCGATCGATGCAGTTATATTGTCGTGTTGAGTATCCATCCTATCAGGATTAACAGTGATTGATTTAGGCTAGCTTTGTTTTGCTATGTTAATAACCAAGTCCACACCGCCGGCGGCCGGTCCTTACTCCTCGTCACGACAAGTCAGAGACCACCGTCTTGCCTGTTGCGTGCGTGCATGGATGTGCTCAAGTCGGATCTAGGACTTCCTCGTTCCATCAATTTCACCAAGAGTACAGCAGGGCAGGCTGTGAAAGGCATGTGTCGAGTATCAGAGATCAGAGTTAACAGCGATAGATTTGGGCGAGCTATAAAAAATCAGACTACGTTGTTTTAACCGACAGAATATTTTAGTTGCATACTTCCACGTCATTAGCAAAACAACAGAATATTAGCTGCACGTCATTAGCAAAACCAAGATATTAGTCACGCGCCTGCCACTAGCAAAAAAAAAAAAAAAATATTTGCGCTGAACTGGATTATCAAAGCAATCCAAAAAAGCCTTCCCATAAGCCAAAACATAGCAAGGTCCTAGTTTAAAACATCGTTTAGTTTCCAAATTTTTTTTTTAAGAATTACACAAGATAACGCAGACGCCACAACACGCACGCACACTCTCCCTAAGAACACACGCACGCAAACCCTACCCCCCATGAGCACCTCCGGCGGATTTGGCGCACCCTAAGTCCGGAGATTCCCGAAGTCACCATGGGTGCCTCGTCGTCGACGGGAACGCATTAAAAACTACCACTTAATGCACAACGCCGAAAATCCCGAAAAATCCCGGAAAAAGGTCTTAAAGCACAAGGATTTGAACCCCGGTGGGTAGCGTCCCACCTGGACCGTCCTACCATTGAATTTCAAGCCAATTTGCGGTTCAAAAATTTTTCACCTTTACCTATCACATTGAATCTTTGGACACATGCATTGAGCATTAAATTTGTTTAAACAAACAACTAATTTCACAAAGAAATGGCAAGGCGAATCTTTTGAGTCTAATTATATTACTCCATGATTAGCCATAAGTGCTACAGTAGCCCACAAGATTATCCTTAAATGCCACAGTACCAAACGCTTCGTCCGTCGTTTCTAAGCGAAAGTTATGAAATTATTTTTTAATTAGTGTCCAAAAAAATCCCTTCCGACATACATTAATCATTCAATGTGACACCCTAAAATTTTTCACCCCACCAACTAAACACCCCCTAGACAAACAAGCTTCCGGTGTCGTCTGAGAATGATCATAGTGCCCAATGCCAAGTGCCATATGGACACATCCATCGATCACATCTGGGCAGAATGCTCATTCACCACAGTGGTCTCGACTCCCATTACCAGAGCCAACACGAGCTACAACTCTACGATGGTGGATCTTATATCAAATTAAAATACAATTATGATAGTTTTTTCTCACATTGCACAGCATGACTTGGTCTTATAATTTTTCAAAATATCCAACTGTTTGATTAATTAGAACATTGGGTGATTCAGGTTATAACAAAAAAATATTTTTTTCTTCTTCTGTTTATAAGAACATAATATAATAATAATAACTTTGTCTTAGAGGGTTGGGCCTCCACGGAGCGTTGTGTATCATGGGATTTTTTGTTTGCTATTGCAGTGGATGTGGATCAACAGGTTTCAACAATTGAGGCCGAACATGTAGCATTGCATGAGGCCCATGAAACAGGCAAGCACCTAGAGAGTATATACCCCACCGAGCACCTTCCTGTTTATTGTTGCGTGGACAAGTCTTATTCTCTTGATTCTTCTTTTTTTTTTTTTTTTTTTTTTTGACGCAAAAAAGACTGTGGAGGATGCCCACAGTGAGATTTTAAGATAATTTGTTCTCTTCAATGCTACCGAGAAAAACGAAACACCGTTACAAGGTGTTCGTCATACAGGACTAACTCTGTTAGGACCATTGATAACAAATTTGATCACTTTTTATAGTTTGAGTTTAAAAAAGTATGCTTAAATAATTTTATTTCACTAGAATAACTAGACTTAAGTTTAATTCGCCGTTATCTCTTTGTAGATATGTTTACCTTTTATCTCTAAGATTTATTAAAAGAATAAACATCTTCCATTGGTCTGGAAAACAACAACATCCTTCGATTTCAAGCATGATTCATCTCCAAGTATTTCATTTTAAAAAAATCTTCCTCCTCCATATGGACTAATTCCGTTAGAACCATTGATAACCAAATTTGATCACATTTTATAGTTTGAGTTTGAAAGTATGCTTAAACAATTCATTTCAAAGTATGCTTAAACAATTTATTTCGGCCGTAATAACTAGACTTAAGTTTAATTAGCCGTTATCTCTATGTGGATATGTTTATTTTATCTCTAAGATATATTTAAAAATAGACATAGTTCCACTGGTCCGAAAATAACAACATCCTTCCATTTCAAGCAATCAATCCATCTCCAAGTATTTTTTAAAAAGTACTTGGAGATGGATCATGCTTGATAATCTGAAAGGATGCATTGTTTTTCTTTTGACTTTGAAGAATGGTGGATGCCATTTTTAAGTATATTTTAAAGATAACAATAAAAAAAATATCCACGTAAAGATAACATTGAGCTAAACTTAAATTTATTTAATTCATCAAAATAAATTGCCTAATCATACTATCAAACTTAGAATATGGGTTCCTTTGGCACAGCTCCCAGCCCCAGCTTCACTCTCAGCTTCCACGAAGCCGTGCCAAAACTCAAAATGCAACTACTCTAGATTCTGGTGGAAGTGATTCTTGTTAGCTCCTACATGAAGTTTTTTGCTGGGGCTATGTGGTTGATAGTGAAGACGAGGGTAGGAGTTGTGCCAAACGGGCCCTAAAAGACCCGCTCTTACCGCTTCGCCCCATTTATTTGCCACGGGAATCACTTTCTGTGTTTAGTTATTGAAAATGGCTGAAAAGTAAAAAGCTGAAAGGTACATAGAAATCTGTAATAGTGTTTTGTTCTCAAGAATCCTCCTTCGGATGGGCCGTTGACCCGACCCGTCCCCTTCAGGCGGCGGCGGCGGCGCCCGTCCTCCCTTGTGCGTCTCCCTCTCCCTTCCGTCCCCTCAATCCAACACCAAATCCGGGTTCCCCGGCTCGGATCGATCTATATAAGGGCTTCGGCCTGCAGTCACCCGTCACCACTCCAGTTCATGGCCCGCCAGCGCTTGACCATGGACCTGCGGCGAGCCCCTACCCGGTGCAGCCGTCCTCGCCCGTCTTTGTTGCCCGCCCCCCGCGAGGTGATGGAACCTCGGATGGCGCCGGCGTAGGCTGAGCGAGTGGCGGGCGCATGGAGGATGCCGCCCGCGACAGCGCCGCCCCCCGTCAAGTGTCTCCGCCCAGCCGATGCGACTGCCGCTCACGGCGTTACCGGCTTCGTCAGTGGCGAGATCTCCGGACGCCGCCACCGGAGCCCGCCACCGCCGAGCTCCGCATCCCCCGGGCGACCACGGAAGTCGGCCTCCCCGTCGGCCGCCCCTCCCCCGGCCGGAGAGTTGCTCCACCCGACCTCCCCCTTCAAGTTGATGGTGCCGCCCAGACGCCGGGCGCCGTGGACGACGTGTAGTCGGAGGCGGAGGATGTCGCATGCCCGTCCTCCCTCTCCCCCACACGCCATCCCCTTCTTCCCGCCCTCGACCGGCAGGCAAGTTCGAGCGTTGGGTGCAGGATTCGAGACGCGGCGCCCCGACAAGTGCCCGCCCGCTTCGCCACTCTCCCGCCGTATCTCACGCCGCCTGCGGCTCTCCCTCGCCGCGCTCTCCACGGCCGAGCGGCGGCGCTGTCGGTGCCCGCCAAGTAGCTGCAATAAAGAAGCGCGGCTGGCGTAGGCGCCGCGCTCGCTAGTTGCGGGCCCTTTCTCTCTTACGATGGCGCGAGTGTGTTCCATGGGCAGCCGTCGCCTTGGGTCAGCAGCCTGGGAGCCGAGGACTCCGCGCATCCGCGTCTCAGCACACGGGTCACTTCCCAGCCAGCCCGACGCCGATGCGCGAGGGTTTCGCGTGCCGTTGCGCGTCGCCGCTCGCCAGCCAGCGCCCGGGTGGGGACACCGCCACTGACGCTCGCCGCCCTCGCCCCACCGGAGCTGGTGGGTCTCGCTTCAATTTCGGGCGCTGCGGCCACGCCGCCGCCGCTACTCCCCCGCCAGCGTTGCTTCCGCTGGGTTTCCGCCACCGAAGCGGGAGCGTGCAAGCGCGACCTCGCACTCACGCCATCGCTCAACCTACCAAGACCAAGGGACGCTGGCGTCCCCCCGTGACGCCGCCACTTCCTCGCTGGTGAGTGCCGCCCGCCTCACCGGGCACCCTCACGCGAGGGTCGACGCCGCCGCCGACGCTCCTCGAAGCTCGGGCCAGCGTGCGCCGGGGAGCGCCAACACCGCTCATGCCCCCATGGTTTCATCGCCAACACCGCCGCTCGATCCGCTTGAGCTTGGCCCGGGTGGGGCTCAGGCTCCCATCTGGGTCCGACCTGGATGTTGATGAGCTCACGGCTTCCTCGCAACGCCAGGCCAGAACACCCCCTCGGTGGAGTCCCCGGTCAGGGCCGAGGAGCCCGGCCACCGCCACATTTGATGTTGAATGTGGGACACCCCACGATGTCGGGAGTCCACCTTCACGCCCCATGGCGCAACTCAGCTCCACAGGTGCGGCGCTCGGTGGCTGGTGGTGGTGGCACTGGTGGAGGCTATCGTGAAAGTTGTCGGTGGAGGTCGTGGCCGCCCCGCTCGCCGTGGCCGCGAGCCGATAACCCGTTTGCGATGCCTTCACCAGAAGTCCGTGCAGCAGGAGATTGAGGATCGGTGTGTGCCACTGCCCACGCCACTCCTCGTCGGGATCACGGGCCGCGCCGGAAACACAAGACCCCGCCTCTACCCACACCCTGCGTCGCAAACGCCCCGGGTCGCATCGCGCCGCGGGCGGCTAACGCGACTCCCGGGCCCAACATCTTTTGCTTCGGAAGTTGGGCGAGGGAGGGGACGCGGCTGAGGCTCCTGCCGCCATCGAGGACAAGGTCGGGGACATCTTGGGAGGGAGTGCCGCCGGCTAAGCGGCGCCGTTTTGAGATCCTTCTCAACGAAAGCGTTCGACCTCTCCACTTTGGACCCTCAACACCCAGGGGTCGGCCGAGGAGGTCGCCCTAACCCCCTATGCGTGTCGATGTTTTGTCGCATAAAATTTGTCAAGATGTAATCCCTTCATTTGTATCCATGTAGTTTTGGTGTCGTGACGAACTTGTTTGGTTACCGTTGCATCTTGTTGTGCTTAATGAAAAACACAAAATGCGTGGTCTCAAAAAAAAAAAAAATCACTCCTTCGAAGAATTAAAAAGGAAGCTCTCAAGAATTAAGACGCGAAGCTCTATCAAAGTGGCCTGTAAAAGTGATAAAAATTATATTAGTATTTTGTTCTC